>JAVYIG010003765.1:0-183324 GCA_035222895.1 Strongylocentrotus droebachiensis | reverse complement strand
CAATTGGTGTTTGCGATTTGCATTCTGACTATTGATCGTAACATGGGAATAAATACATTTGTAACGAGGCACTTACAGATTTGGGCGTTAAATTTGATTAGATTACATGAATGGTTTTATTAATCTATGGCATCTGAGTAACGCAGATGAACTTGGCAAGCGCGTTTTTGGACACGCTCCGTTGAATCAAGCGTGTTGCTTCGGGATGCCGTCCGCCCAGACCGGAACAGCATATTCAGGAGCCGTGGAGCGTCTTCCAAAATGGGGGAGGGGGGGGTACCAGCATAAATGGGTACTTTCTGGGGAAAAGGTGCACCTACAAAGGGAAATCTCAACGCGAAACATATACAATATTTAGACATTAGTATATATCCTACATTGTCATGATTGTGATTACATTATCAGAGGTGATATCAATATTTGTTTCTCTCTTTAAATGGTCCTAGATACTGCTTAAGCCTCATAATTTGCAGTTGGGGATGATGATCCAAATATTCATTCAACATTTTAAGATTTGTGATTTCACAGTAGATAAGATTAAAAAAACAAATTATAATAACATTAATATATTAACTAAAGATGCAAGCGAGCATAGTAGGGGAAATTAAAGGGATAATAGGCTCTAAGTTGCTTTAAATTAGGGGTGCATGTTACGGAGAACGAAAAAGGGCGCACTAATCAAAAGGGAAAAGGACACTTGTTAGAAGAAGAAAAAAAGTGCACTTGTCATAGTAATATAAAGGGCAATTATCAGAGGTGATAAGGGGGACACTTCTCGCATCTGAAAAAGGTATACTCACTATAGATGAAAAAAGAACTAGTCTTATGATAATGTAAATGAGGCATCTGTCGCTGGTAAAGGAGCAATTAGGTTCTAATTGGGCAGTAACGTTATTAAAAAGTAAAAAGGCGCTCGTTTCAAAATAAAATATAAAATGGGCACCAATCAAAGGTGAAAGAGGGGGGTACTCCTCAAAGATGAAAAGAAACACTTATTAGAAGGGGGATGGGCAATTATAACATAGCAAAATGGGCAGTTATCAGAAGCTTGAAAGGGGGCCCCTTCTTGTAATGTAAAAGGAGGTAATTTTCCATAGTGCGAAGTTTTGTGCATTGTGGTATACCGGAAGTAAGAGAACAGTGGCCAGACAGAATGAATCAAATATGTATGATACCATGGAACGTTACAATCGACTCAAGGTTAAGAGTACTCCATTAAAAGATTGTCAATAGCTTAATCCCTACTACTGTTAGGTTAAAATGCATTGTAGGTTTAATAAAAATGTATATTAATAATAATAATAATAATATGTCTTATTCATGAATTCTTTCGTACCCCCATTTTAGTGCGTTTTACACTACAGAAAGTTATATTTGACATAATCCCTAATAATACATTGGACACTGAGATAAGAAATGTCACTTTGGTGGTGTTAACAATTTAGGCAATATTGCATCGCAAATTATGTCCGTCACACCAGATATTTTCTTTTTTTCTCTTGGCGTTTAAGATTGGAAATGAACTCCCAGACCCAATAACATAATGTAAAACCCTAAATTTATTTCAATTCAATACCAAGAAAGTCTGACAGACATGAGCGCTTTGCAAAAAACCCACAATTATTATTATTATTATTATTTATTTCATTATTATTATTGGGTGGTCTGTCATCGACAGATCACCTATTGATTTTGTCAGAATTTTCTTTCTTCTCTATTTATTTTTTTGTATTTATTTTACGCCAACTTTTTTGTGAAGAGGATATTTGAGATAGGACCAGGAACAGAACTTATTATCTATACTAAACATCGAATAGACAGGTGTACGGCAAACTACCCCTTAAGTTGCTATTTATTGTGTGAAAATCAGGTTTGAGGGAGAGTCTTTTGCACCAATTCAGTCCAGAGATATAGTTTAAAAGTCATCTGCCACACGGTCCCCTTTTATAATGTACATAGTCAATCCCCGGGGGTATATGAAAGCGACGCACAATTAATCTCGATCAGGCACCCCAAAAGAAGGAGTCTTTGGGTTTTAATAAAACCCGAAGCAGGAGGGGGGAGCTTTTGGTTACAGAGTCAAACAAAATCTGCCTATTTTAGCGAGATTTCTTACGAAATTGGCCGAAACAAATAGAAAATATTATAAGAAATGGCAGCCTAGAATATAATGAGCGCAATGTTTCATATTGTATTATCATTTATATTAAACATAAATGTAAAAGCAAAAAAACTATAAAAAAATTGAAGCTAATATTCCGCCATTTTCCTTATTTGTCCTTGCAGTAATACCTTATCCTGATAAACCTACGTAACTAATATTATTTTATCCTATATCACTACAGAGGTAACTAAAGCCGTAAATCGGTCTCAACCAGTCCGAATTAAGTACCATGTTTGGCAAACCATCTCAAACATGAGCAATACTAAGATCTGAAATGATGGGCTAAATAATTAGGCCTATGACTTTTTGTCGACTATCAATTAGGATTTGTATATAAATAAGATTAACGGTATTGACGATCTCATTGCCAAGTATGTCGTTATGCATAATCTTCCAGAACACATAATTAACCTTGATTAGTTACCACTTACCCTGGCATACATAGCTTACGAATCTTGGTCACTGTCTTGTAGGGAAAACTCCGCGATGACACCCAAACCTCCCGGTGGCGAGAATTCCTTGAAAATAAGGCCTGCCTGTATACTCTACTGCTACTGTACTAGCCCCTACCAGCGTCAGTGATCGAACTTCAATTGGACTGACTGTCAATCGAGATCAACATTTTGGAATGTACGATTTTTTCAGAGGGGTCGGCTTTCATCAATTCCTGTTCATTGATAATAATTATAACGTTTAAGAATGGGCCTGCGAGTATGATTGATATATTGTTTTGTTTGTGTATAGACTCATATAGCTGGGACTTATGCAATATGAAAGCCTTTAAGGTGAGCATTTTATCATAAACATATGCATGATACTGGGGGGATGATTACATAGCCCATCCTCCCCCCCCCCCCCCCCGATCTATGCCTAAAATCACCAAGCTAATTAATCCAGAACACAACTAGAGATTACGTTGACTGGGTATGCTTATTGTCTGATGCAGTGATTGGAGCATGCAACCATAGTGATAATGTTTTTTTTTAATTATGGGCGGATTGATAATTCATAATGCGTGTGTGACGTATCTAGGTACAAAGTGTGTACAAACAAGTGAATGGATTAAATAATCATAATCAATCACGCTGAAAGTGCGATCGCAAAGATTTTTTTTTTTAAATAAAGCGAGAGCTATTTCAATAGCCTTGTCGTCACCTCTCGAATGAGCGAACATGACAATTAACTTCATCCCAACACGATTCCACTGAAGGCAATACATTCATGGGGAATCAAAATTGTCCTTTTTGGAGTAAATTATACTTATCCTGCCAAAACTGTTCAAGTTAAACGGCAAGTCCACTCCAAAAATAAATTACTTTCGATAGAAGCAGAAAAATCAGAGGATTAAGCCTGCACTAAACTTTGCATTTTTCACAATGGAAAGAATGCAGATTTAAATGATTTCAATATTGTTTCTTGATAATGTCATATTGTCAAGGGTAGATAAAGTCAAATTTCTTGGCGTTTACTTAGATAGTTCCTTGTCTTGGAAATACCATATTCACGAAGTTGAAAGTAAGGTGTCCAAAAACATTGGCATTATATCCAGACTCAAACATCTCTTGCCCAATCACATTCTACGTATGTTATATTGTGCTCTTATACTTCCATATTTTTCTTACAGTAATCTTGTTTGGGCGAATTCCTGCAAGTACAAAATACAAAAGCTTACACTATTGCAGAAAAAGATTATTCGTATAATATCCGGAATGCACTATCGTTCCCATACTGGTCCCATCTTTAAACAAATTATTTTCTTGAGATTCAGTGATATCAACTTGCACCAACAGGGTATTTTCATGTATAAAAGCCTGAATAACATCTTCCATCACAATTTAGTGATTTTATCAAATTTCAATGCAACTCGGAAACCCATACGTATAATACGAGAAGCGCAGCCAACATTCACCTCCCTAAACATAGAACCCGAAGATTTCACGATACTCTGGGCCAAAATTGTGGAACACCTTACCATCTATTCTACAAAAATCGCTCTCCTTGCAGACTTTTTCCCGTAAGGCAAAAATGTATTTAATTGCTCGATATTGATACCCTCTCTTGTATTTATGTGTGAAATGACCTCTTGTGGAATTCAATGACAATGTTTGTATGTTTGTATTTTGATCACTTACGTACATGCCTCAGCTGTTGCTATTACCATATGTATATTCTCAGGACAATGCTGTCGGATAAAGCTGTTGTTTGTTTGATGATTTTGCTTGTTTGTAATGATATGTACCCGCTGTCTATTTTAAAATTGTAGTACTTCGTTATTATTTATTATGTAATCACCGACACATGCACAGCCCAATTGAGGTAACTTTCTCTTTATAAGTGAACATGCCTTCCTATACTTAATTCTCTTCTCGTTTTTTTTTTCTTCTTCTCTATGTCCCATTTACTATTTTTGTTCTTTCCTATCAACTTTCTGTTATATAAAATGTAATTTTCCATAATAATATCTATGATGTTTTTTCGGTAAACTCATTGTGATAATTTATTATGGGCGTTCCCAACTCAAGCTATGCTTTCCGGGTTTTCGCCTCCATCCGTATCTGAATTATTTACTGTATACTCTATGTTGAAATAATTGTTACATATGGAACAATGAAAATCACGAGACAAATTTGATATTCACCCATGAGTCTGTGACGTCATGTCCTAACTATCCACTAATTGTTTTCTTTGTATTGATAATATACAATTTCCTATTTTTCCCCCAAGAATCTTATTTCTTCACACCAGCATCCAAGTTAGATTGATAGTAATATGTTTGTGTGCTGATGCACTAAATATAGAGTAAGTTTTCAGTTAAATCATAAAATATGTGAATTTTCATAAATTATTTAGATAAAAATCAATGATTATGAATATACAATATTCAGAAAATAGTATCAATAATCTTCAATGTTCATTAAAGATTATGTTCGATGTCATGCACGAATTATGATACAAATCATATAACCTGGGAAAAGGCATGGGGAAATATAAAGCAATTGATAGAAAGTGTGGACATGACGACACAAACTGATAACCAAATTGGCAATTTGTGTAGAGATTTTTATTGTTCAAAGAATCACAACTTTCTTATTAGTTATCCGATTTTGCTCAAACTCTTTTTGATTGGTTTGTCTGATTTTTCTGCTTCTACTGAAATTAAGTTATTTGTGGAGTGGACTTGTACTTGAATGACATGGGTGTCATGGTCTAGTGGATACATCACCGGACTGTGGATCACATGGTTCGCGGTTCGAGTCCCGTACGGCACTAACTGTCCTTTGGCATCACATTGATCTACATTTTCCACACTCGACCCAGGCGAGGTACATGGGTAGGCCTACATGGCAGGAATTAATGGCGTAAAATGCTGAATCGTTTTTATCAACATTATCATTAGTCTAATATACAATGTTAAATCTGCCAAAATGAAATCATTATTTCTCAACATTGATACAAAAAAACGAGATGAGGAAGAATGAACTCCACGGTGACCAGAAGTGCAAAGAATCGTGCACGACAAACACATATTATCATTATCCATGTAATGAGTGTTGTGAAAGAGCAAGTAGATGATAATTTACGAATATACATGACTATCAATCGTTCAAAAACAATTTTCGACATTCTAGGTCATTATCTAATGCTAAAATGTACCCCCAAATTCAAGGGGGAAAAAATTGCCTCCATAGTTTACGACGTCGCTATATCATTAACAAAAATAATAAACGTGGCAATGACGAAGCTCCATTCATCTGAAGGCTAATACCAATATCCAATATCAAAGTGTTCATTAATGAATCGACATGTAATTGAACTGAGAAAAAAGAAAGAAAGGAGAAAATGGCCTCCAGTAAGAGGAAGACACAGAAGAAGAAGAAGAAGAAGAAGAAGAAGAAGAAGAAAAAGAAAAAGGAAAAAGACTTAGATATAAATTAGTACTCATATTTTGGTCTAATGGCAATACGCGAAAAGGGGATAACGGACAGATATAATCAGTAGAAATGAAACCGACGTGCGATCATGTTTTATAATACCTTACTATACCCCCTACACGTCCCCTACAACGGAATTTAAAGGCAATCATGAATTTGATTGCGCCCTACGATGAAATTACTGGCTATTTGATACGTGTTACTATTATCGTGTAATGTTTGGAGCCAGAAAGGCATTATATCCTTTAACACACAGTTAACGCTCTTCTGCCTCTCAACAGACAATATTTGGAACGACATAAGGGGTGACACTCCTCCTCCCCTCCGTCACCCCCCTACCCCATTCCCCGCCTGTTTGAGAATGGGAAGGGAAGGGAAGGGGGAAGAGAGGTAGCAATTAGGGGGGATTGAAACCGATATCGATCATGTTTTAATTAGAATCCTTTAATGTATCCCTACTCCTTCCCCTTTAATGACGATATTGCCCCTCCCCTTCCCAACATATCCATTTAGGCTTCTTTATTTGAATAATATCATATCGCTTGATGTTAAGCTTTCTCTCTCTCTCTCTCTCTCTCTTTCTCTTTTTGTCTGTACCGTGCCCCCCCCCCCCCCTCTCTCTCTCTCTCTCTCTCTCCCTCTCCTCCTCTCTCTCTCTCTCTCTCTCTCTCTCTCTCTCTTTTTCCCTTATCCGATCAACCCTTTGGATCTCTCATTCTCTTATCTTTCTTACATACTATCATGTTTTACTCTCTCTCTTTTCTACCTTCAATTGCAAAATACATCCATATCATACTATATTTTTCTAAACAATTAGTGTTTGCAGATTATGTCTGTTTAAAGTGTGTAATATTGCACTAGTAATAATTGATTTCTTTTCTCTTTCCTTTTATTTGCTCTTTTTTCCTTGTACTTGATGTTTTGAATCCTTTCATTTGTGAGAATTTCCACAGCTCGACTTTTAGCCCCGACGGATTTATTTTAGAATAATGTTCGTGTATGCATATTTAACCTATTATCCGATTCGCACACAATAGTAACCACTTCCGGACACAGTGAAATTGTGCAAAGTATACTTTTATTGAAAGTGCGATAACATACATGTATTATGAAAGACAGAGGCAATTTGAATAACATTTTCCTCATAATTCCTACGGACCGTATCATTTTGTTTTCACCTGTTGACAGTGTATCCAGTTATGATTTCCTGCAAGTTTGCCCTCAGGAAAGAGAGTTGGGTAAAACCTGACCCATGCTTGGTAAAGAAAAGCATACGAACATGCATGTTTGTGGGGTAACATTTTAATCCAATATTGCGTAATTTTTCCAGATTGTTTGTAAATATTATCAAATTCTTTGTACGCTCACGATGTTCCCCTTTTACTTAACAGAAGTAAAACATATCATAATCCTTTTTAGAGTGTGTAATATTAACGGACCCATATAGTTTTTCAGGATAAAATATTAATTATTTTAAAGATCGGTATTGTTATTTTTTTGTTTTTAATTACATAGAAATATGTAAGGGGTCAACGTTGAGTACCGGTACTGCAAACGTCCCCCTCTCTCTCTTCCTTTATTTTGCCTTTTTTTTCATGCGACTTTTCTCTTTCTTGTTCTCATGATGTTTCATATTATACTCTATGACACACCCTAAAATCTCATGTTAAATCAACATTTGAAATGGCCCAGGAAATGCTAGATTCAACAGTTTCAGAATCCATCATTTTAAATAATAAATGTACTCTTGGGAAAATGTTGCCATTCCTCAGCCTTTGTGATTTAGCGCTCAAGCTTTTTGAGTGCATTCATTATACTGATTTTCTAAAATTGTAAATTCTTTCCCGGATTATTTTAATTTCGAAATTAAGTGACAGTCTAATCTTCTTTTGCTTTCAATTTACTCAATACCAAGAAACATTAAAGTGCTTGAAAGTTGGCTGAGAATAATTACCATTAAAAGTTGTATTGAATAATAATCTATAATCGAAATGATGAAACCATCCTTAAAGAGAAGATTGAGTTCTGGGAAGAGGTGAAAAATAATTTGTGAGTGTTGTCATTGCTATTATGCAAGTGTGGAAGAACATCATATAAAACATGCTCCCTGAAAAGCATGCCTCTTAAAATGCCTTCATATTCTAAATGTGGCATGTAAAATCTCAAAAATCGGGACGGATTTTTACGCCACGTGTTCGTGTAGTCCCATATACATCTTTCTGTGTACAATGCTTGTAACTTTACCAAGACTTGGCCAAATATTTTATCATTTTGATAATTCCAGAACCTTGCAGTACACACCAATACTTATATGCTAGATGATCAACCTTTTCTGATCGACTCCACACCGTTTCTTTCACAATGCAATCGCATGACCAGAACTCAACTTTATCTTTAAAAGTTATATTTAACCAATTAAATCTACGAAATTCAATCTGAAAATCCACAACGAGATGACGGTAATTCTAGTAGGTGCATTCTGAATCATAACGAATGGTCTTATCTACATGTGCCTCAATAGTATATATATAAATGTACATACATCTCTCTGGTGCCGAATTCGAATGTAAATAATATAATTATTACAATATTAACTATAGTCATTAGAAAATATAGCCTATTACATTTCTGAATTTTCACATTCATCGAAAGAAATCGTGTAAAATAACCGTCATTTGTTAGGATACTTGATAGAACATATAGACCTTTTGTTTGTTTTACTAATAAACTAGGAACACGTGATTTTACATAAAAAATGTATTTGAACCTAATTTGTTTCCGATCCAAATCAGCTATTACGAAATTGTTTACACTTAATAAATACAATCAATGACATTAATGCTAAATATGAGGCACTAAGAGGTGCTTTCTATATAACAAATCGTATGTACGAGAACTAATATGGATACATGAATACACCAGAAATTAGCAAAACTTATACGAAGGCGTGCGCACTGCAAGCCATCTGTATACAAATGTCCCGTGTAAACTGTAATGCTCACTCGTGACCACGATTCACAAAATTTGATTGATTACCACGCTTCATTTTCGGACGGCATTGGTTTCATATCTGATAAGTTTTGTTGTTGATATTAGCATTGAATGTAGATAATGTGCAATATATTTATAGCAATATTTCAAATGTAAATGACTTTGTCAGAATTTCTGTAATAGTTGCAGTTGACTGTTACAATGTAATATATTTAAAAAAATAGAGAAAACGATGACGCATACTTCGTACCATATCGCAACAGACACTGAAATACCTTTAAAACATTGATCTAAACAAAATATTTATCACATGGCCTGCATATTATCCTTTCTCGTTACAAACTACAACTTTGAAGTCTAACATACATATAGTATGATATTGATAAACCAAATAAGTAAATTAGTGAAATACCATTTGACATGCCTGTAAGTCATTTCGGGGAGATAATTTATACATAGCAAAAAAGGGCGCAAAGTTTGAAATCTGAAAAAATATCAACGTGTGATTTGATATCCTTACGACTACCTTTCGTGATTTTTTTCAGTCATAGAAAATGCCGATAACATTAAATTACCCTTTATATTTACACGAAATTATTATTTTTTCCCTTGAAATAAATGTCAGTAAACTACAAAACAAAACTAAAACGAAATCACATAAACATATTTAATGGAAGATAAAGTGAGAACTGCGTCATTTAAATAGATTACCACATGCAATGTATACTTTCCAGAAAATACATTATGCGTAACAAAAATTCCATCTTTGATGAGCCTGAGAAAAATTCAGAGTGAAAGACTCATTTATGAAAAACATTGAATAGTCAGCACACGGGCATTAGATTATTGACTTTAAAGCAAAGTAATGTAAATTACATACAGTACTACTAACGAAAATGCTATAAAAAAAAGTAATTTCGTTGCTCAATACACCAATATTAGTAAGCTGAATAAACAGAATATCAGAAAATAACAACAAAGTATTATAAAACTGTTATAGCCATGCTCTTTCATCGATTTTCTGAGATTATTCCGAATATTTGTTACACATTTGATCCAGTTCCCTTTCTCCCCGCGGTTCTATTTTGCTTAATTTTGTTCCATCTTCAATTTGGTCGATTCGTCCTATAACATTTGAATTTGAGGTTGTGCCCCTTCCACCCCTTACGAAAAATGCGGATCCACAAAGCACGTTTTTCTATTTTTTGTCAGGGAGCCTCATGAGAATTTGATAAACATCATATATCTACTTAATACTAATTGACCTAATCAGTAAAATAAAATTCGGACAAGCACAAAGGCCTAGAACATGTAAAGAGACATGGTTTATTTAGTAGCATCCAATTCATATAATAGTGGAATCCACACCCAAATCCTAATAAATTTCACTCCAAATTATGTGACCCCCAAAAAATATTTAATTTTGTGTGTTCTATCTTACTTCTGCTTCTTTGTTTTTAATTTACATGCTTTTATGTGATCGCCTTTGAGCAATTGATTCCAAGTGGATTCGGCGCCTTCCAAATCTCACATACATATATTATTATTATTACAAGTAAAATCAACGTATGATGCTGAAGCAGTGTCTTGGACCACGTAAAGGAAATCTTGAAGATTATCCCTGATAACGTTTGTTTGTTTCTTAATATTTCCGTGATATAAAAATAATATACAATGAAAAGAAAGTAAAAAAAATTACAAAAATTACAAAGATGCCCTTTTGTTGGTGCCACACCCCTCGCCCCCCCCCCCACACACACATACACACTTTGAAAGACGCTCCGTCTCCCTGAATAAAAACATAAACCTATATACATAAATCATAGAAAATAAACTCATTTCAAAAGTCATTTTAGATATACAGAAGACCCCATGTTGGTTAGAAATACATGTTCATGTAGTTATTCCATGCTCAAAGTTGCTTGATACATACAACTTTAATTTTATGTTTGCTTTTTTATATTTCTCTCCCTTTCTCTCCCTCTCTCTATCCCTCTCGTTTTATTCTTATCATAATTCTTTTTAAAGATACTATGTCCCTTTTGCAGCCAACATCGCATTCTGTAGGACTTTGCAGGAATTATGAATCTATCATGCGTGTCATATATGTAAGATTTAAACATTAGCAGTGTCCTAGTATTCAAATTATGCAAGGAACCCCGTTTACCTTCTAGACTTAACTGTCAAACACTATTGAGTGACTGACTGACATTTGTTAGTAACATACATACAATGAGCTGTAAAAGGTACATGAGCATTTGTCTACATCAATAACCCACTACTTGTAATGGCCAAAATTAAACTGATTGAATCTTTGTGCAGCAAAAAACGTAAAACCATTCGGTAAAAGGGTCTGAAAATCATAGTATTACTTAGGTGATCGCAATCGCTAAAGTCGATTCGAGAACCAATGGTCGTCATTTTCCCACTGAAATCCATTTTTTAGCCCTTTCGTTTCGAGGGAAGTTCTAAATTAATGTTGTCTTCCAAATGCCATAGGAATTTAACCTTTCCCTTTTTTGGCCTGCAAATGGGACGTAGTACCTTTAAGGTTTGTTATCATACGCAGGGGTAAATCTCAGGGTGTGGTGCACTTCACGTTTTCACATTCTGGTAGCTTATAGCTTAAAACAAATTGGTAGGGGTGTGAATTATTAATTTGTTAACTAAATGTATGTATTGATTTATAATTTCCAGGTTATTTGGTATTTCAAATTGATACAGTAGAAAGATAATTACATTTTTTTCTCAAGATGTCTGTTCTGACTTCTTTTTATAATTTCACAATGTTTTCTTTTACCCTTTCAGTCGATATACTGGTTTTCTTCAGATATTTCTTTAAATCTTTAAGCTTTTGTGGGCATGGTTTCTCGAATAATCGAAAGAATCAAAAGCTAGCATGTAAACGTTGCAGCCTCATGATGTATCTCAGTGGTTGACCTTTGTCCCAGCAAGCACACCCGCGTGCGTTTAATGTACGTGAAGAACTTGCATGATCCATCTTCAAAACAAAGGTGACCGCACCTAATGACGGACCTCACATCCGGGTGAGATGAGTGAGTGTCAGTAAGCGCCCGATCCCTGGCAACAAGTCTGTACACTGCGGATCGTTTGGGGACTGTAATAAAGAGGAGAATAAGCAAGTAAACTTTATGACTTTCTGAAAATTGGATTCAGCGGCAATTATCTCGTCTACAGAGTCATGTGAGAGGATCACAACGTCAATAATAGGGACTTTTAGATTTGCACGTCGACATAGTGGATGTGCTACGCGTGACGTCCTTTTAAGGCACTGGCAATGCCTTAAATGTCACAGTGCCCTAAAAAGACGTCACACGTAGCAGTCCACTATGTCGACGGCAAATTTAAAAGTCCCTCATACCAAGGTAGATAAACAAGGACAGTGCGTGAGAAAGTACTGTACCAAAATCGTTTTCTTTTTAATTCCATTGCGTATGAGCCTCAACATCCATATAACCACCAATACACCACGGTACTACAAACGTATGATGCAGTAGAGCGAAAATGAATTGTCTATTGCTGCACAAACATTGCCACTCAGGCACACGTGCATGGTGACAAAGGTAGCTTATAGACAAAGGCGCAACCTTTTGACGTAGGGGAACGGAGGACTATTTTTAGCACATGATGCTTAATTTGCCTGACGTAGGATTGACGCGGCTTTTTATGCCTCATAATTATGTGAAACTGTGCGAAAATTGAATTACTGATGTATGCACTAACTGCCATTAAAAGCAATGACGGATTACGTCATCCGAACGAGAGTCTATCAGATATACAAAATGGTAATTGATTGCCCTTGAGTTGATTTTAAAAAGGTCTTTGCGATCGTGTCACGTGTACCCTCCTTTGTTATCATAGCACCTGCTCCACGGTTATCATCTTTGTTCTTCTTTTTTTTTTTGTGGAATAATTATGTTTTCTCTCCAGGTCTAACAAAAAAAGGAAGTGCATGTTGTTCTTATTGAACAATAACTACAGTAGACTTTATTTTAATATTTTATTTACAAATACTATCTTCCGAATCATATAATTATGAAAATATAATTATGGAAATGTAATTATGAAAATATACTAATGTTTGAAAATTGATTATAGTTTTGTTTATGTGTAAACTGATTTTTGTTCTGCCTCCGAAAAATCGTGGGTGTATTAGACTACACAAAATAAGAAACACAACGATTCGGAAGACTCTAGGATTGGATGAAACCATTCTGGACAAGATAGCCAAAAAACGGCTGCGATTCTTTGGCCACGTCAACAGGATGAGACCATCACGATACCCAAAGATACTCCTAACTTCTAATATTCATGGTGATAGACCCCGGGAAATACCAACCAAGAAATGGCTTGATTGTGTAAAGGCTGATTGTGCTACTAGATGTCTGGGATCCCTCACAGAAGCGACGAGAACGTCACAAGATAGGAAGATCTGGCTTGAGGTCATGAAGCAGAAGCCATCACACATCTCCCAGATGGTGCGGAAGGCTTAGGTCAAGGTAGGTCAAACTGTTTTTTGGAATTTTGAATGTAATGGGGAAACTCTTTCTGCATTTTGTTTATGAGT
Source organism: Strongylocentrotus droebachiensis (assembly GCA_035222895.1). Lineage (NCBI taxonomy): Eukaryota > Metazoa > Echinodermata > Echinoidea > Camarodonta > Strongylocentrotidae > Strongylocentrotus > Strongylocentrotus droebachiensis. The sequence continues at coordinate 169,649 of JAVYIG010003765.1, read as the reverse complement.
AGAAAGAATAAAAAGTTATAAACAACGAACCAAACATTTTTACCTCCACCTACAAAAGGGTTTGGCGCCGGCAACGCTCACTGTCTTATCGCCTGTTACGGGCTTGATCTTAAAGTCGATGTACAAAACCATGGATTTATAAATCCATGGTAAATCACGAATAATTTATACAGCATGGAGCATCAATGTCTCATTAATAGGGATCAATATGTTACTTTTAAAAGATGACATGTATGCATATGTAAAAACCAAATAAATCAAATCAAAATCGAATTGTATATATACACGTTTCAACATACTTGGAGGTGGTGATGTGCTCACGGGTGTTTTCATTTCTGTAGTTGGTGATCTGGTCACAGGCGTTTTCATTTCTGTAGTTGGTGATCTGGTCTCGGATGTTGTCATTTCTGTAGTTGGTGATCTGGTCACAGGAGTTTTCATTTCTGTAGCTAGTGCTGTGGTCGAGGGTGTTTTCATTTCTGTAGCTGGTGCTGTGGTCACGGGTGTTGTCATTTCTGTAGCTGGTGCTGTGGTCGAGGGTGTTTTCATTTCTGTAGCTGGTGCTGTGGTCACGGGTGATTTCATTTCTGCAGTTGGTGATCTGGTCACGGGTGATTTCATTTCTGTAGTTGGTGATCTGGTCACAGGTGTTTTCATTTCTGTAGCTGGTGCTGTGGTCACGGGTGTTGTCATTTTTGTAGTTGGTGATCTGGTCACGGGTTTTGTCATTTCTGTAGCTGGTGCTGTGGTCACAGGTGTTTTCATTTCTGTAGCTGGTGCTGTGGTCACGGGTGATTTCATTTCTGTAGCTGGTGCTGTGGTCACGGGTGTTGTCATTTTTGTAGTTGGTGATCTGGTCACGGGTGTTGTCATTTCTGTAGCTGGTGCTGTGGTCACGAGTGATTTCCTTTCTGTAGCTGGTGCTGTGGTCACGGGTGTTGTCATTTCAGTTGTTGTTAGAATAGCTGTCGAATCGGCCGTTGTGGGTATTGTGCCGTTGTGGTCGACGTTATGTTGTCCATTCATGTGTGAAGGGTGTCATAATTGTAAAGTAAAAACAACTACAGTTAGAAATTCCACACGTGAATTGAGATAAAAATCAAACACACGCACACGCTCGCAAGCACGCATATCGAAGTACACAGGTGCGCGCGTGTTTGTGTGTATGTGTGTGTGTGTTATGTGTGTGTGTGTGCGTATGTGTGTGTGTGTGTGCGTGCATATACATATCAAAACACGATCCCCAGCTATTCTTAAAGAAATCAACTCAAGGGCACTTTTCATACCCTATAACTCATCCCACAGTAATCATGTTGCATATATCAGTAGGTGACGCATAGTAAAGGCCAACTTGAGTTTCTTAACTTTTTTTGAGGGGTTTATGATACACTGTTGCTCATTAAGTTGGAATATTTTTTTGTACCCCTATTTATTGAATTATTTTTACAATGATTTATTCCTAATAGATCTAGATAATAGTATACATTCTCAGATTGTATTGAATAATAATTTGCCAGTGTTTGTTTTGCGTGACTGCTAAAGCATGTGTATGCTGCTATGCTTATCAACTAGGGGACCTACGCCCTTAAGTCATAAATGACAGTAATGAGGATTAGTACCCCACAAAAGGGCACTAGCACATCGACACGGCTTTGATCCTGGGGTCTCACAGTTACTAGGCCATTGCTTTGCCACTAAACCATGACTGTACGCAGCGGGGGCTAGGGTAGGGGGCAGTTCCCAGAAGAAAAAGAAGAAAAAAAAGAAAATGCAATAAATTATCAATAATTCATTGCATTTCACCCCGGTCCCCAACATAAAAAAAAAAATCCTCTGTCTGGTCATGCATCATGGCTCAAGGCAAATGGGCACACAGAAGATTTTTTTTTCTTCCGGGGACCGGGGGGGGGGGGGTGGGGGGAGAATTCAATGAGTTATTAATAATTTATTGCATTTTTTTTTGTTTTGGTGGGAACTGCCCCCTACCCTAGTCCCCCGCTACGTACAGTCATGGTTCAGTGGCAAAGCAGTGGCCTCTTAACTGTGAGGCCCCAGGATCAAAACCGTGTCGATGTGCTATATAAGTGCCCTGTTGTGGGGCATTAATCCTCATTACTGTCATTTATGACTTAAGGGCGTAGGTCCCCTAGTTGATAGTAGCATACACATGCTTTAGCAGTCACGCAAAACAAATACTGGCAAATTTGTATTCAATAAAATCTGAGAATGACTTGTATGCTATAATCTAGATCTATCAGTAATACATCATTGTCAAAATAATTCCATAAATGAGGGTAAAAAAAAAATATTCCAACTTTATGAGCTACAGTGTATATACATACATATCATTTATATTTATCTCAACCCTTCATGGATTATTGATGGGTGAGGGACACTACTGTGAGTATGCAGCCGCAGGCAACGTGGTCAGCAATCCATGTACTTTTAAAGAGAAGGTCGAGTTCTCGTCAAGCGATTGCATTGTGAAACAAACGTTGCGGAATCTATCAGAATTGGTTGATCATCTAGCATATAAGTATTGGTGTGTACTGCAAGGTTTTGGAATCATCAAACTGATAATTTTCTGGGGATAATTTTTTTTTTTTGGTCCCAAAATTTGAAAAATTGCCGGATCGACATTTCGTTCCGTTGGGGGGGGGGGGGGGTAAGGTCACCTTTTTTCAGGTCACCTATTAGCATCATTGACTACGGACTGCCTTGAACTGTTATTACAAAGAAAAATAGATACTTCAGTTTTTGTCCATCTGTGCTTTTTCTAATACTTGAACTGCCTGGAAATGGCAAATTTACCCGATCTGAACTTGATAAGAACTGACTGTGGACGGGATACAGACGAGATTGACGTATTGAGGACTGTTTATGAACGAACTAGGGTCGGATTATAGACATTATTTACAAATTCTACTCCGACTACAACCCGTTTTACGATTTTCTAGGACGGTTTCAAAACGTAGTGAGAACTAGTTTGGTGTGATGGGGGCTTAAGCACACTGGTAAAGGGCTAAACCGTGGTCTAAATTCGAATTTGAGTGTATCATTATTTAAAATCATTAAAATAAGTAAATCACTATAAAAATGACTTGTACTATACAATATAATTTCAAGTAAGATCATGTAAAATTACAACATGCATTATCTAAACCAGGCCTTCTCAACTGGCGGCGCGCGCGCCACTCGTGGCGCTTGCGGTCAGTCAGAGTGGCGCGCGGCTGTTCCCAAAAAATAATAAAAAATAAATAAAAATTAAAAAATACAATTCAAGAAAGAAAAAAGAAAAAAAGAATATTTTAAAATAAAAAAACTAAAAAGTTGAGCCCAAAATGTAAGCAAGCCATTTTGTTTGTTTTATTTTCACTTCATTTTGACATTTTCCGTGTTTATTGCACCAAAATAACTACATATAAATTAACTTCCAGTGTAGATTTTAGCCAGGAATTGTATTAATTAATTCACATCTATATGAAATTATGATTGATGTTTTATGGAACAAAAAGGTGTTAAAATTGCGACATCTGGGCCTTAAAAAAGCCCTAAAATCCACTAGCTTCCGGGGGCTTCGCCCCATGGACCCCACCCGCTATCGGCTCGGTCGCTACGCTCCCTCGAAACACAGTCACCAAACATACAGGTTGGCACTTCAACCTCAATAAATTTTTGTTTTGGCGCTTCTAAGAAACTAGTTGAGAAGGCCTGATCTAAACGATATTTCACTCAGAGATCTAACTCATTTCAAAAGTCTCCTCTAAATGGAATGATTTCTTTTTTTTAAATCACGGGCTAGGCTGAGTATAACATCTCCATTATCTAATAGCATTGTGTATATATTTTTTTCTTCTGCATTGACAGAAGCAAATAAAGGTATGTTTAGATGTGGACACCTGTTAAAAACAACATACGTGCTGATCAGGGTGTTCCACCCAACAAGTGGTAAAGAAATGAATTGTATAAAATGATTAAAACAGATTTATTTGAAAGGTTTTCTCTGAAACTTACCTGTCATGAGAGTTGTTCCATAAAGCTCCATTCGAAGGCTGATTTCTTGCTTCCAGGTCACGGGTAGCAAGCGGACATAGCGACAGACTTGAGGCACGGGCAACGTGTTGTTTACCACAGTGTCCCGGTTTCTGTTGCCATTGAATACCTATAACGGGGGAAAATAACTATTTTTGGACCAAAGCCGTAGCCAGGGCCACAAGGGGTCTACCTCCCCCATGTTTGTCCACTTAGGAATCGGTTAACCACAAAACGTGTGGCTTACTTCGTTTCATCGGATCTTCGCTTCAGATATTTGGGTTACACGAACTTTCGTGAATACTCAAGTACTAATCACCAAATGGTCAGGGGGTAACGTTTGTGAAATACACCCCTCTTGTTGCCAACGTGTCGGGTCCAGTTTACCCGACACACTAGTAAAAATCTACGAAAACTCTTGTCTCTGCCCGACACTATTTTATACGAGATATATAATTGTGTACAACGTTTGTTTTATCTGATTGTATGGGCAGGTTTTCATAAATATACATGTAAAAAGATTAGCTTTATCTCAAGGACCATCTTTGAAAACCACTAATTATTAGCATTCAGGTTACCCGATCTTTCGTGAATACAGAGGCATGTTTTTCACAAAACGTTAAGTATTTCGACAACGTGAACTTTCCGACGATTCGTGAATATGGGGGTATTTTATCACAGCAAAAACGGAGTAGGAAAGATGTACAGGTCAATGCTTTGAATAACCCTACCCTTACCCCTACCCCAGGTATTTCTACGGGGTGTGCGTGTGTGGCTTGTGGTGCGTGTGCTTGTGGGAGTGTGTATGCGTGTGTGTGTGTGTGTGTGTGTGTGTGCGTGTGTGCGTGTGTGTGTTATGTGTGTGTAACTATGGGTGCGTTTATTGACCAATTTTTTTTTTTGGAATCAGGTTTCTCAAACGTCTTTCAGGCAAATTTTGAAGGTGATAAACGCAAAGCCTTTTTTATACGTCTTTAAATATGGGCATATCTAAAGACGCAAAAGTGTGTTATTTGCATGTGACATACAGCCAGAATCACGATTCTGAGACATGAAAAACGCAAAGCGGTTTTGAACCCCACATACAAATCGGACCTTCCCCGGCTAATTTCCGGTTCAGCGAAATAGTGCGCACCATTCGCTATGCCCTAGTTGACATTTAATAACCTTGCTAAATTAAACAAATTCTCTCGAGCTTTTCCTACTTTTTTCACTTAATTTCTATAATAGGTGAATAAAAAGCAATTAATAAATCTTCAACATCGGTGGAAACCATACCACTTGGGAGGAGTGCTCCCTTGCGAATTTTCCTGTGTTAAAGATGGCTTAAATGCATAAAGATTGCGTTAATGAGGGCCAGAAATTAAGTCAAGCTCCCAACACAGCAGTGCCTCGCTGCGTCCTTAAATTATTCTCCTCATCCAACAGCCGCCCAATCACACCGACAAGTCTGACACCAGACGGACAACAGACCTGACCAAAGAATTACATATACGCGCCTTCGGTCGAGATTTATTGGTCGGTTTGTAGACGATGTGGAGTCAGTTTGACGGTGTGACCCAGGCGCGGATCCACGAGCCCAATTCTTCCGGCCCGGCTATGGCAAGCCCTTTGTGTAAAAACTAGATAAACTCTGTTTTTCTCAGATAAACTCTGTTTTTCTTAGATAAACTTAGTTTATCAACAGATAAACACAGTTTATCAGAAAAACTCAGTTTATCAGTTGATAAACTGAGTTTATCATTGATAAACACAGTTTTTCTGATAGACTGAGTTTATCTAGTTTTTACACAATGGGCTTGCCATAGCCGGGCCGGTAGAATTGGGCCCGTGGATCCGCGCCTGGTGTGACCGAGGTATTAGCATTTACCTTGTCGGTGCTAGGGGTGCTGAGGTCTTGTACAATATCGAAGGAAACTCCATCAACACTGCAGGCAATCTTGAAGCTAGTTATCCACCGGCTAAGATCCTGACGACCTTGCGTTGCCAATCCAAAGATTCGATGCGGGGTTAACAGATCAACCTTAAATAACAATAAACAATAATAACAAAATAATAATAGTACTAATAATAGAAATAATGATGGATTATGAAAATGGTAAGAGAATTCTCATATACATAGTTTATATATTTATTATGAGTTTAAGATTACATTATGATTTTTATTGTCGTTTTCATTATGATTTTAAAAAAACTTTAATTTATATATAAGCATGTGTGTGTATGCGTGTGTGTGCGTGTGTGTGTGTGTGTGTGTGTGTGTCTCTCTCTCTCTCTCTCTCTATATATATATATATATATATATATATATATATGTATAAATGTAACGAAATAACCTGTACAACCGCTTTGGCAACTCTCGTTGAAATATAAAAGATGCGAAAGGGTGTGAGAAAAAATGGTTGCGTCCTCCCTTTAAGAGGATTCTTGCAAAGGTTGACATATATTAGAGATAATGATGGGCATAAAAGAATAGTGGTTAAAATATATATTTGTTTACATACAAATAATTATGCTTGCCGACAGATGTTTCCCTTTATTTGTTTTAGATTTTCTGAAGGATGATTACTGAGGCACCAGCGAATGTTTCTTGTATTTCTGGTAATACCTGTATCCATTGGTTGATATCCTTTACAATTGGTACCCAGGCTCCACGTAGATTACCAACTCTAACTAGGTTTAGTCTCGCTCTTTCTGGTGGAGTGACGTCGTACATGCTAGAAGCTGTCAGGCTAGAATCTGGGATGGTCTCACTTTCAAGGCCAAGAGCGACGACATCTAACGATAATGTTGATGACGATAATGATAATATCAATAATAATAATAAGAGTAATTCACAAATTCACAAATTGAAGTTCTATACAAACTGAGAGCAGATAATGAAATCATGCACTTACTACATTATTGAAATTATATGTATAAATTAATAAGCTAGGAAGTTATGCATATCTCTTTATGCGTTAATTGTAGTTGAATTATTAGGTGATCGATCTCCAAGAACATATCAGGTTATATTTTGCATTTTAATGCTAAATGGACAGAGAAATGGAAAGGGAAGATGATATAGAGAAACAGGGGGAATGACGTCAAAGAGATGGAGAGAGGAGGAGTCTCACCATTGAATGCCATGGGGAATCGTATAAAGGGGCGGCAATGACAGGCGTTGAAGAGAGAATATAGGATAACAACAAAACAGAGTAGGGAAAAGAAAAGGAAACAAGAGATACAAAGGGAGAGAAAACGACAGAGAGAGAGAGAGAGACAGTGAGATGAGGGGAGGAGAAGACCTACCATTAAACGTCACGTGGAATATTAAAGGGGCAGCAGAACATAAGAGAACAAAGTGAACATAGTAGAAGAAAAAGAAGGGAAAAGAAAGAATGGAGAAAAAAATGGGAGAGGGAGGGGGCAGAGAGGTGGGGAGAGGTAGGAGGAGACTTACCAGTAATGGACGTAGAAGAGAAAGTAGGAGAGAAAATGGAGGGAGTAGGGGGAAAAGGAGAGAGGGGAGATATTTAAGGGAAGATAGGTTGGGTAGGGACAGGGTACGTGGGAGGAGGAGACTAGCCATTGAACGTAGACGTAAGAGAAATTAGGAGAAAGAAATGAAGGGAAACGAGAGGGGAGGAGAGAAGGGAAGAGAATGGAAGAGAGAGGTGGTAGCGGGAGGAGGAATCTTACCACTGAATGTATTTCCTTGTACCAAAGGAAAAATTAGTTGACTGAATACTATAAGTGTACAAAGTACAGCTCCTCCCATCTGCAAATGAATCAATATGTCATCAGAAAATTGAAAATAATATCAATTCAATAAATAACACATCAAGTGATAAGTAAGAGGCAATAATACAATAAATAAATTTATTTCAAAGTTAACCTAACATATATTTTCTTCCAGATTTGTTATATTTTAATTTAACTACATTTATATATATATAAATATATATTAACAAAAGGCATAAGGCGCAAACCCAATAAAGCGTGTTGCTTTAAAAGCGGTCCGAAAGAGTATTGATATAATATTTGATATTATATCCCGCATACTAAGAATCTTGCAATCTGATTGGTCTAAACGAGGTCACATGATCAATGATAGATAAGTACTATTTCCCTGCGATAAGACTTTTGTACCGTAATTTTTGGCTGCTGCCCCACTTGCCCATTGAATAAGCATATAGCGCATAGCAAAGTAGGTTACGTGAAATGTCAATGTCAATGTCAATGTCAAATGAGCGCGCATCGACCGTTATTACATGTATGCATGTTGTGCTTTGTAAAATCTAGCTGAAGCTAAACTGTCTGCAGAATCAGTTCTTTTAATTATGTAAAATTCAGTTTAAATAGACCTTATTGCCGATGTGGGATATAAAACAAATATTAACCTCCTTTACTCGGGCAATGGATATAAACTATCATCGCCTCGGTGATGATAGTTTGTACCATTACCCTCGTAGTCGATTAATATTTGCTTACCAGACTACAGAGAATGCCTGCTGCCATTGTCAGTCTGGATGTCATGAAAGCATTTGACGTATTAACCTCTTTTCAGTTTGGTTCTTATTTTACAAATTATAGCTAGGTGCTCTTAATACAGTCTTTAAATAGAAAGCTGTGTCATAACCAAGGATTATCTACCGGGTACTTTCCTGTTAAGAGGATTTGTAACGAGGCACTTAAGGATTTGTGCATTAAATGTGATTAGATTACAAAAATGGTCTATTGATCTATAGCATCTGAGTTACACAGATGATCTGGGCAAGCGCGGTTTTGGACACGCTCTATTGAATGCAGTCTGTTGATTCGGGATGCCGCCTGCCCAGCCTCGCGCAGCATATTCAGGGGCGATGGAGCGTCTTCCAAAGTGTGAGGGGAGCACCAAAAAAAATGGGCACTTTCTGGAAAAAAGGGGACACCAACAAAGGGAAACCTTAAAGCGAAACATATACAATTCTTAGATATCATTATATACCCCTACATTTACATGATTGTCATTACATTATTAGAGATGATATCAATAATTGTTTTTCTCTTTACATGGTCCTAGATACCGCCTAAACCTCATAATTTGCAATTGGGGGTGATGGTCTCAACATATTGATTAAAAATTCTAAGATTTGTGATTTCACAGTGTGAAAATTGACATCTTATAAAGAAGCTAAACACAAATCCGGATAACATAATCAAATTAACTATAATTGCGAGCGGGCGTAGTAAGGCAAGCTTTGGAGGAGAAGAAAGGGAAAAAAAGGCTCTACGTCGCTTTGATTTAGGGGCGCATGTTATAGAGAACGGAAAAGGGCGCACCTATCAAAAGGGAAAAGGACATTTGTTAGAAAGAAAAAGGTGCACGTGTCAAAGTAAAAAGGGCAATCATCAGATTTGAAAAGGGGACACTTCTCGCACCTGAAAATGTACACTCACAAAAAATTAAAAAGGAACTGGTCTTATGAGAACGAAAATGAGTCATCTGTCGAAGGTAAAGGAGCACCTATTAGGTATCAATAGAGGCAGTTTTGAAAAGGGAAGGGGCTCATATAAAAAAGGAAAATAAGCATTATCCAATAAAATAAAGTATTTAATGAAAAGGAAAAGAAGCGCGTGTCAAAATAAATAGGGCACTTATTAGAAATGAAACGAGGCATTTGAGAAAAAGGAAAGGGGTTCTTATTGAAAAGGGAAAGGGACACTTATCAGAAGGAAAAGGGGCACTAATAAGAAAGCAAAAGGGGCACGTGTCAAAGTACAAAGGGCAAATATCAGAGGTGAAAAGGGTAATTTCTCGCACATGAAAAGAGGCACTCACCAGAAATGAAAAGAGGCACTAATGAGAAAGGGAAAGGGTCACTTATAATTTATTATAAATGAAAAGGGGCATATTTTGTTGAAGGAAAAGGGGCACATTTCAGATTTTGATAGGTGCATTTATCATCGATTAAAAGGGCCAGTTATCAAAAGGAAAAGGGACACGCGTCAAAATAAACGGGGGGGGGGCACTTTTCAGAGGTAAAAAGGGGTAATCGTCATAGATGAAAAGGAGAACTTATCAGAAGAAGAGGAAAAACAGACCATGATACAAATTAGTTTGACAAATATCCATTCAACTTCTTTCCATTGATTTTCTCGGAGAATATGTGTTTTACCTGGTCAAAACATCACATCCCTGTAAATGTGCCCGCCTACCTCTAAATGAGCCTGAGAAGAGGGGAGGGTAATAATGCATATGTATGTAGCTAGTGTTGTATATCGAATATCCGAGAGATAAAGAATGACATAATTTATAAAGCATTTCCTGACGTTTTATTTTCAAAGCTCCAGGAAGCTGATGGTACATCAGTAGCGTTACCTCTAGATGTGTTCTGGATTAATAATCTTGGTGATTTTATAAGCACATTTAAGCAACAGTTATAAAATATCTCTGTATTAGTGGTTATTGATTATATTGTATAATGTTGATAAGTAGTATGTTAAAATTATGTCTTCACAATGCTATGTCATTGGATTACGGAAATAAGGAATTTCTTGTGAACGAAAGTTTGTTTTGTTAGCTTATGTTCCATGGCTGTTTATTCGATGAACTTATGATGGCTTCCTGTAAAGACCTTTGCAAATGTAAATCCCAAAAATTCGCGCTAAAGAAATACAACCTCGAGATATATAGAGAGTTTGGTTAATGCTCATCAATATTACTGACATTATGTCCTGGGATTTATTCTACTACATATTTAGGCAAACAGTGAAAATCGAAATATTGTAGAACCGTCAAAGTATCCGGCTTTTTAATCCTTTCCACTGAATCCCCGATATTTCACAAATATTATATTTATTTGTTTAACTAATAGCTACCCCCCCCCCCCGCACCATAAGAAAGAAGACATGAATTAACGTTTAAAGGGGAATTTCTTATTGAACTGCAAACCTGCAAAATGAAATCTTTTTTTTTTTCAGCATTGGTAACAAAAAGAAACGAGACCAGAAAGAAAGAACGCCATGGCGACCAGAAGTACAATCAATCGTGCACGACATACACATATCATCATTATCCATGCAATGAGCCATGGCATGAACACCGCTATTAGCATAATTGTTAAAAAACTAAAATTAATTCTACTATCAATGGGATAAGTAGGTGTTCATTACACTGATGAATGCAGCGTTGAGAAGGAAAAATTGGTAATAATGTAGGAATAGAAATATGTATCAAGTATTCAAAAACAATTTCTGCCATTCGAATCCAATATGTAACACCGAAATGCAACCCCCAAAACAAAGGGGGGGGGGAATAAAAAGGAAATGGTCCCCATAGTTTATATCACTTTAAAAAACAAACAATGACGAAATTCAATTCATCTGAAAGCTACTACTTACATCCAAATTTAAATGTTTCATTAATAAATAGACATGCAATTGAAATGAGAAGGAAACAAAAGAGAAGAAAAGCTCCTAATAATAGAAAGACCCATGAGAAGAAGAAAAAGGGAAAAGAAGGAGTAGGAAAAAACACATGATATAAATTAGTTTCACAATTATCCATTCAACTTCTTTTCATTAAATTTGTTGGGGTATTCGTGTTTTACGAGTTCAAAACATCTTCACCCTGTATTTCCTACCTCAAAATGAGCCCGATAAGAGGGGAGGGTAATAATGCATATAGCTAGTGTTGTTTATCGAATATCCGAGAGATACAGAATAAAATAATTTATAAAGCATTTCCTGACGTTTTATTTTCAAAGCTCCAGGAAGCTGATGGTACATCAGTAGTGTTACCTTTTGATGCGTTCTGGAAATGTAAATACCAGAAATACACTCTAAAGAAATAAAACCTCGAGATATACAGAGAGTTTGTTTAATTCTCACCAATGTACTCTAATTACCGACATTATGTCCTGGGATTTATTCTACCATATATTTAGGCAAACAGTGTAAATCGGAATATTGTAGAACCGTCGAAGTATTGGCTTTGTAATCCTTTCCACTGAATCCACGATCTTTCACAAATAATATTCATTTGTTTTACTAATAGCTACCCCCCCCCACTGAATCCACGATCTTGCACAAATAAATTTCATTTTTTTTTACTAAAAGCTACCCCCCCTCCCCCCCCCCCTCCCCCTCCCTCCCCCCCCCCCCCCCGCCCCGTAAGAAAGAAGTCATGAACTACCCTTAAATTTCTGAACTGCAAACCTGCAAAATAAAATCTTTTTTTTTCTTCAGCATTGGTAACAAAAAGAAACGAGACCAGAAAGAAAGAACGCCATGACGACCAGAAGTACAATCAATCGTGCACGACATACACATATCATCATTATCCATCCAATGAGCCATGGCATTAACAACGCTATTAGCATAATTGTTGAAAACCAAAATTAATTCTACTATCAATAGGATAAGTAGGTGTTCATTACACTGATGAATGCAGCGTTGAGAAGGAAAAAATTGGTAATAATGTAGGAATAGAAATATGTATCAATTTTTCAAAAACAATTTCTGCCATTCGAATCCAATATGTAACACCGAAATGCAACCCCCAAAACAAACGGGGTGGGGATTAAAAGGAAATGGTCCCCATAGTTTATATCACTTTACAAACAAAAAAATGACGAAGTTCAATTCATCTGAAAGCTACCACTTATATCCAAATTTAAATGTTTCATTAATGAATAGACATGCAATTGAAATGAGAAGGAAACAAAAGAGAAGAAAAGCCCCTAATAATAGAAAGACCCACGAGAAAAAGAAAAAGGAAAAAGAAGGAGTAGGAAAAAACACATGATATATATTAGTTTCACAATTATCCATTCAACTTCTTTTCATTAAATTTGTTGGGGTATTCGTGTTTTACGAGTTCAAAACATCTTCACCCTGTATTTCCTACCTCAAAATGAGCCCGATAAGAGGGGAGGGTAATAATGCATATAGCTAGTGTTGTATATCGAATATCCGAGAGATACAGAATAAAATAATTTATAAAGCATTTCCTGACGTTTTATTTTCAAAGCTCCAGGAAGCTGATGGTACATCAGTAGTGTTACCTTTTGATGCGTTCTGGAAATGTAAATACCAGAAATACACTCTAAAGAAATAAAACCTTGAGATATACAGAGAGTTTGTTTAATTCTCACCAATGTACTCTCATTACTGACATTATGTCCTGGGATTTATTCTACTACATATTTAGGCAAACAGTGAAAATCGGAATATTGTAGAACCGTCAAAGTATCCGGCTTTTTAATCCTTTCCACTGAATCCCCGATATTTCACAAATATTATATTTTTTTGTTTAACTAATAGCTACCCCCGATATACAGAGAGTTTGTTTAATTCTCACCAATGTACTCTAATTACCGACATTATGTCCTGTGTTTTATTCTACCATATATTTAGGCAAACAGTGTAAATCGGAATATTGTAGAACCGTCTTAGTATTGGCTTTTTTAATCCTTTCCACTGAATCCACGATCTTTCACAAATAATATTCATTTGTTTTACTAATAGCTACCCCCCCCCCTCCCCCTCCCCCCCCCCCCCCCCACGCCCCGTAAGAAAGAAGTCATGAACTACCCTTAAATTTCTGAACTGCAACCCTGCAAAACGAAATCTTCTTTTTTTTCTTCAGCATTGGTAACAAAAAGAAACGAGACCAGAAAGAAAGAACGCCATGGCGACCAGAAGTACAATCATGTCGTGCACGACATACACATATCATCATTATCCATCCAATGAGCCATGGCATGAACAACGCTATTAGCATAATTGTTGAAAACCAAAATTAATTCTACTATCAATAGGATAAGTAGGTGTTCATTACACTGATGAATGCAGCGTTGAGAAGGAAAAAATTGGTAATAATGTAGGAATAGAAATATGTATCAATTATTCAAAAACAATTTCTGCCATTCGAATCCAATATGTAACGCCAAAATGCAACACCCAAAACAAAAGGGGTGGGAATAAAAAAGGAAATGGTCCCCATAGTTTATATCATTTTACAAAAAAAAACAATGACGAAGTTCAATTCATCTGAAAGCTACTACTTATATCAACATTTAATTGTTTCATTAATGAATAGACATGCAATTGAAATGAGAAGGAACAAAAGAGAAGAAATACCCCTAATAATAAAAAGACCCAAGAGAAGAAGACGAAAGACAACAAAGAAGAAGAAGAAAGAAAAAAAACCATGATACAAATTAGTTTCAAAAATATAAGATTCAACTTCTTTTCATTGGTTTACTTTGGGTATACATGTTTTACGTGATCAAACCACCACCTCCCTGTAGGTGTGCCCGCCTTCACTCAAAAAAAAAAGTGCTAAATTTAGCACTTAAAGATTCAATTTTAGCACTTTTTAGGAGCTCGCATAGTGACTGCACTCGAAGTGCTGAGTTAGCACTTGCACCCGGGCTACTTTGCTAGCACCCAAAGGAGCTGACTGTTGTGCTAAATTTAGCACTTAAAGATTCAATTTTAGCACTTTTTAGGAGCTCGCATAGTGACTGCACTCGAAGTGCTGAGTTAGCACTTGCACCCGGGCTACTTTGCTAGCACCCAAAGGAGCTGACTGTTGTGCTAAATTTAGCACTTAAAGATTCAATTTTAGCACTTTTTAGGAGCTCGCATAGTGACTGCACTCGAAGTGCTGAGTTAGCACTAGCACCCGGGCTACTTTGCTAGCACCCAAAGGAGCTGACTGTTGTGCACTTAAAGTGCCAAGTTTTGCTCTCTTTTGGGTGCTAGCAGAATAGCCCTTGTGCAAGTGCTAACTCATGCGTTGTTTGACATGCCCCATCTACATTTGGTATGTGGTCAAGGTGGATGTCCTTCGTCATTTACCACTTTCAACTCTTACAGGAAACATTTATTAAACCAACATCCACAAGAAGAACCTGAACCTGAAGTTGTACAGGGTATGGAGGGTCTAGTTGATGCTGATTTGGGTGTTGCTGTTAGTGAAGTGCATAATCCTGCAGCAGATGATGCATTTGATGATGATGATGATAGGATAGGCCTACTACAAGAACAAGATGGAGCAATGCATAATGACAGTACAAGACACTATGAATATGACAGACAATGAAAGCGGACAAAATATACAGTTCCTAATAGGTAGACAAAGGAACATCCCTTCACTGCTATTATGTAAAAATGTGTAGAACAGGTGTCACATGCATATTCACCTGTTCTACACATTTAACATAATAGCAGTCAAGGGATGTTCCTTTGTCTACCTGAGGAACTGTATATTTTGTCCGCTTTCGTTGTCTGTCATGTTCATAATGAGACCAGCTGCATTTTTCATTGGTTCTCTTTTATCAAACACCAACATGACCCATGCTATGACAAACAGAGTGTTATCTGCTGCAACAGCTTTGAAAACTGATGTTGTTGACAGTTTAAGGAGCAAAGTTATTCAGACTTTTGAGGCCTTGGGTATTGACCTGGAGAATGAAGAATGTAAGAATCTCTTAGCTGAATTTGATTCAAAAACAAATATTCACAAGGTAACAGCTATTATACTAACCGACCAATCAGATCAGGTTATGCAGTCAGCACTCGATGTTAAGTGCTGCATATTGTTATAGCACTCGTTTTCTGCACTCAAATATTCAGCACGTTTCGGTTTCCTTGTTAAAGTTAACCCGTCAAGTGCTGATTTTGGCACTTCAAGTGCAGAATCTCACTCAGCACCCAACATTTAGCACCTCAGTTTTTTGCGTGTTCCTTTAAATGAGCCCGAAGAGATGGGAGGGTTATAAGCCATACAGCTAGTGTTGTATATTGAATATCATATATGTAAATGGTAAAATAAGGCTTTCTAAGATACAAATTAGTTTCACTGATATCAATTGAACTTCTTTTCATTGTTTTTCTTTGGAGTATACGTGTTTTACGTGGTCAAAACAACACCTCCCTGTAGATGTGCCCGCCAACATTGTGCCCGAGGAGAGGGAGGGCAATACGCAATACAGCTAGTGTTGTTTATTGAATATCATAGATAATATAAACAGTGGCGTAGATCTGTTGTTAGCCGCCCTAGTGGGTGATTTACTGACGCGATGGGGAGTTGGAGGCGGCATGTTTCCTCCTTTGAAGCTGAAAATATTTGGATTTTTGAAACTGGATTCGTGTAATTTGGTTAATACTTCCAGGCAAAATTCAGATAAACTACCAATAGATAAATACCATTCACAATTCTCTTCAAGCGGTGTGTTTAATTTTGTAATCACCTTATATATTAAGCTATTGTCACATCACCTGAAAGTATCCTGCTCGGCGGCCGGACGGCGAGTTTTAAGCCAATTTCGCCCAGGCACCGAGCGGCAGCCTACCGAGCACCGCTTGCTTTTAGTGCATCGGTCGGTCGCTGCTGAAGTTTAAACGCGGAGTTAAAATTCGGGCGGCGCCTGCTCACTTTTTACTCGCCGCCAAAAATATGCTCGGTGCCAGGGCACCGACCTAATCGAGCGTTCGCCGTCGAGTGATTTAGGTCAAAATCGATGCCGCTAGGTCAAAGGCTGGGAGATCAGTCGGTCACTGGGCGGTGAGTTCAAAATCGGTCAGCAACCTTTGACCTAGCGGTTTTGATTTTTGACCTAAATCGCTCGACACGCTCGATTTAATCGGTGTCCGGGCGGCAAACGCCCGGGCACCGAGCGTATTTTGGCGCCCTGCCGATCACCGGACGGCTGCCGGGCAATTTCCTTAAAATTAGGCGGTGGCCGGTGGGAGACCGCTCGGGTATCGGTGGGTCATCGGTCGGTCACTGCCGGGACGCCGCCCGGAGAAACTCTCCGATTTTGCCCAGTTTTGACCTAAGATTGACCGGCGACCGACGGAAAATCGACAGGGCACCGCCCTGGCATCGCTGGGGCTCTACAGCCTGCTCGACTTCTCCAGAAAATCGTTGGGCGATGCCTCAATTCCAGCGGCGACCGAACAGGCTACTAATCGGTCGGTCGCTGCTTTGATTTGTGACCATAGCTTTAGGCCCTGTATTTTAATTCAAATTTTTGGCGAATGTGAACGGGATAAGCAGGCGCTAAATAAAACATATGGGCTTCATATACACAACCACACCAGTGACACCAGGAAACGGAAACATTGTTACAATGACTACTGAAAAATTGTTTTCAAACAATTATGTTCACTTCAACATTTCTAAACAATTATTTACTACAACATTTATTGGTATTTTGTGTTGCTTTAGATAGTTGTGTAAAGCCAGAAAAACCTTAGAAATAAACTACTAAGGAAAGGTTATCAGAGACCATGGTATAATGCAATAATGTAATTTTACCTATGTATTAGTAGTAGTATAGTAGTAGTAGTATGGATATCCCACCTTTTCTTTCATGCACACCCTTTCCGCTGCTATCGCGAGTTTTTTTTTTAAAGGGTCCCAATGTACGCATAACAAAGCGAGGTATGACTATGAGTTGATTAAAAGCATGAAGTATAACACACCATAGCACCTCAATCTAACAGCACGATGTGAAGAGAATTAATGGAGCAGATAAATACAAAAGAAATATGTACAGTCAAGCAATCATTTATAAAAACTAAGGCTTTGCCAAGACATCCATTTTAAGCATGCGTCTATATAGTGTAATGAAGATGTAGTCAAGTAAGTTATACAACCAAGCTTTGGGATTGCAGACTTTGTAGTCACAGAGTCACATGGAATATAGCTTGCAATATGCAGACCATGGTTTGCAATATGCAGACCATGGTTTACGAGGCCGCCATCCATTTCCAGCCTAACCGCTCACGATGGTGGTCTCCTGCGTTCCAAATTACCTCTCTAATTTATTGAAAATATTTCATATTTCTTATGTTATTGTATGCTTCGTACATGTTTTTCGAATGATATAATTGTACATGATTTTTCATTTAATTACTTTTGTAAACATTGTATTCATTGTATTTGTTATTGTTCGAAATTTTGTACTTTGACTTTGAATTTGTATATTTTTGAACGCAGAAATAAAATCAATCAAACAAACAAATCTTAAAGGCCATCTTTACAGTTGTATGCATGGTCAACGATCCCCCCGGGGGGGGGGACACATCCCCTCTCATTTTTTAAAAATGTGTAAATGTAAAGCAAATACTGACTAAAGACTGGACGGCCCAAGAGTGCAGAGTTTAGACTAATACAAATGCTAAAATCTTTTGGCTCGGTCGCTACGCTCCCTCGCTTAATCTTCTTCAAAATATACAAGTAAATATTGTAGAAAATCTCGCATTTCGTCCCCCCCCCCCCCGGTCATGAAAAGAAATCGCCGCCCCTGGTTGAATGCGTCCATAATGAGTTATCGCATGGCATGAAGCAAACATTATACTGGATATTTATGTATACTTTCTATTTCATAAGTTTAAACCATATATTGAATATTGAATTGTATATCAGATTTCTTGGCAAAATTACTGCTCTGCTGGAAATGAAAAATAAAACTGAAACTGAAAATAAAACTGAAACCCTTTCACACGTTTTATTATATACTTTTAATAATATCAAGTAATGTGATATGAAAAGAAAGTACTTAAAACTAAACATGTACAAAGGGGTTTGATAACTTACATTACAATAATTAAATGAAGTCAGTAGCGTACGCAGGATTTTTTCAATTTTTTCTTCTTCAAAAAGTGAAAGTTACAAACTGATTCAGCCGAGGACACAGGTTCGAAACTGAGTCACGTCTTTCGGATGGTGACGTTTAAGGTCGGTCTGCAGACGTAAATAATCATATCTGATTGATACACGTCTGTAAAAACCCAATACACACACACAAACACGTGACCCCAAAAGGTGACCTTAACCCCCTCCCCCCCCCCCCCCCAATTGAACGAAATATCGGTAAGCCAAATTTTCGGGACAAAAACAAATTTAAAAATGTGCTCTTCCCCCCCCCCCCCCCCCCCCCTCGAGACAATTATGCGTACGCCTCTGGACCTACTATTATAGCCATGTAAAAGTTAAGCAAAAGGTAGTATCCTCCTAAATGTTGCATCAGGAACATAACGTATTGCCTATCTATACTAAAAACTAAAACAGCAGGTGTATGCAAAGCTTACTGTTATACCAAACTTGTTTCAATACTACCCCCGTAAGTTGCTATCAAATCGAATAAAATGTTTTGCAGAAAACTATGAATGAATGACAAAAACTTACCGATTTCTTTTCCATGTTTAGATTTATTTGTGTAACTTTAACTAGAGAAAGTCGAGTTCGAGGAGAGTCTTCGCACCAATTTAGTTCAGAGATTAAGCTTCTATGTCATCCGCCGCGCGAACACCTTTTTTAATGTGCATGGTCAATCTCCGGGGATGGGATATATCAATAATGAAAAATAGACGCAAACATTTTCATTTGCTACATCTGTGCGTGCCGCACCCCGAGCAGGATTATTCATGAATTATTCATTTTTCTGCACGATCTCGTGAACACATCTCGGATAGAACGGGATGCGGACTAGCCCATTGTACGAAACGGGTAAAATACTACGTTTAACTGTTAGCACTTAGCACCGAAAATAAGAAAAGGAAACATATCAGGTGCATACTAGCAATTTGTAGCAGTGCAAAGTCGAAAACAATCATAGTCGCATGTTCATCAGAGATCCATGCTTCACAATCATGACAACGAAAAGTGTAGTCTTGATTGAATGAACCCTCGGGAGGCACAACGGTGCAGTCCAAGACGAGAGTGAAAGACGAAGATTCCCTCACTATGTCGTGAAAAATAGCAATTATTCGTCTTCAGATGGTACAAATAAAACAACACAACTGAATTTCGGAAGGATCTACACATATCTGACATATCACTTGATTTGTTTCAGAATGCGATAATAACATGAAACCGAGCAAATTGTTTACACCAACTATGAGAAGCTAATCGCTTCAATCGCAGCCATGATAGAAAGGTGACGTCATGGTTGATATGCAAATTAACTCACGGTATGAACGACGGCGATTGGAGGGAGAAAAATAATGATCTCTTGTTTTTCATTATTTCCGACGGCATATCTCAACCAATCATCACTAGTTTTGCATATGTTGACGACCATTTGTAGCGCAGCATGATGGAAACACCGCCTTCTTAGGCTTTTGGGTTGCTGATATACGATTTTATCAAGACGGGTCTCGGCAGGCTGGATGGAAATTTTTTGTTGACACTGCGTGCATTTTTAAGCAGCAGTAGGCCTGAAATATTTAAACGGACTGTTTTGTGACAGCCAGTCCGACGCAATAATGTATCCATTTTCTTTCAAATTTGGGAATTTTGTTGGAAAAAGTATACAAAATCGATTGAAAATCGATTAAAATAAATTGCTGTTTTTGTGGTATTTCTCTTTATTTCACTGAAGTACGGTTTTCTCATATGAGAGTACATATCATAGGGCTTATCACGTGCGCGAGGGCACGTCGACAACTTTTCCATGAGTGAGTACAAGCGACGCACAATAAGCTCCATCAGGCACCTCGAAAGAAGGGGTCTTTGAGTGAAAAATTGCCTAAAGCAGGGGAAGGGGATCTTTTGGTGACATACTTCCCCCAAAACGGCATACGTTTGCTACTAACGATAATTTCCGAACCAAATAAATTTAAAAAAAAAAAAAAAAAAAAACAACGGTGTTTGTGTGACAGCCCGACACCTCCCCCCCCCCCCCCCCTCCCCCCCCCCCCCCCCCACCCTCACTCATGAGGTTCCCAAAATCTCCGGTAAAGGGGTTCTTTTTCGTGCGACAAAGTCCGGCCCCCTTTGACTTTCACACAGGAGATTGGGGTTGCTTTCAAAAAGAGGAAACATGCATGGGGGGGACAGAAGATGGGTCCGGGTACTCAGGGTCCTCGGATTACAGTGAAAAAGTTACAAATAGTCATCAGGTGAAAGTTTGTAAGTACACGGGTCTTCAGTGACAGTAAGGAAAAGGGGGTCTTTTTGATAGGCAGCATGGTGCGTTACTTAATTAATGTTGAGTGCCCCCACCCCCCCCCCCTCGCTCAATCTGTAGTATCGACGAAATCTCTTGTTTTTCCTTCAGTATGTCTCCAATAATTTCCATGGCGACCGCATAGTATAATACACTGACTAAAATAGCACCATCTTTCTTGCTGAGTTCCGTTTGTTATGTGATACTATGTGCTCTTATATTGAGTAGGTCAGTAGCGTTATATTTAGATGTGTTTTGGATTAATTAGCTTGTTGATTTTACAAGCACATTCAAGCAGAAGTATCAAATGGCTTGGTGTGAATGGTTATTAATGATATTGTATAAAAAAAAAATGATTACTGGTGTGTTAACATTTCAACAAGTTACCAACAAGAATATAGTAAAAGAAGATTTTTTGTTAAACATATGTTGCGCACATGTATTTTTAAGGTTATGTTTAAATCTTCTTCAATATCGGAATATCCTGTATGTATACCTTATGAAGGATTGGGCCTTCATGCTTTTTTGTTGGGGGGTGGTTAAGGAAGGGGTGAAGTATATTGTAAATGTGTATGTACTGGTAATCCTAGTCTCATTTTCTTTCTTTTGTATTACAAAGGTACAAGCATCATAGAAAATATGTTCCCTAAATACAATAGTGTCGCAACAGAGTATTGTGATGGAAAAGTGGGTATCTTATTCAATGGTCACATCTAACTGTAAACTTCGTGACAAAACTTCGTGACATTTAAAAAGTACTTCAAATATTTGCATTTTGTTGCAAATGAGTGATCGATTCGTTTATGTTAGTAATAACAACCCATAATACAGTTTACAAACATTGATATATCTTAAGGTCAAATGTGGAAACAAGTAATTGTAGTAATTAATCATAGTAATTAATAACAAGAAAGCATGTTCTGAAAATGTTCAAGATAACTTGTTTTCTACTGTGCTGTTTCTTACATTGAGATGAATTAAAATGTATGTGTCACACCTAGACAAAAAGAGAGAATCCATTGCGATGGTTGTGCAATGGTTGGAAGAAGATTAGCAAAGACAAACTTTTCCCAAATAAATGATTGTTTTGTTTGCTTATGGCACTGTTTTTTTTTAACATATACCAAATTATCGAAAATAATATCGCTAGTGATATTCGTTTGTCTCGCAATGTGGTCAATAAGGAATCTAAAAGATCACGACGTTTCGTATGCTACCGCGATACTTCGTCAGGTGAATATCACGAAAATCACTAGCGATATTATTTTCGATACTATATCCGCAATGAGTAATATATTTAGTATACCTAATGTGTCCACAAAAGGGTCAAAAATTAAATTATGTTTACATACTTCAAACGTGTATTTTTAGGATCAGGACTATTCATATTTTTGAGAAATGCAAATTTTGGAGCTTAATCTATCTCCTTATTTATTCACCAGATATGAATACTATGAGTTCTTACAATTGAATTGTGAACTATAGCATATCTAATAACTGTGATATAAAACGCATGTGCTATTAACTACACCTTTAAATATGTTGGGTCTTTAAGAATATGTTTCAGAGATTATTCATGCAAATTTTTGAGTTTCTATCTTGAAAAATACGGATTTTGTATCCCTTGATGGTAAAAAATAGCTCTAAATTTGGGTTTTGACAATAACAAGTTTTAATTTCAATAGGTAAAATCCTTTTTTCTTAGGTCAAACTTATTTTATAGTAACAACTGATGATATAAGGTAAAAACATGCAAACAAATTGGGAACCAGTGCATTGCCTAATAATTTTCATACGTCACAACACTGGTGTTTCGAATGTTACACACTGTTAACATCATAACTTTATTCAAGTTAATTGCTTTTCTTTAGGTATTATTGACCTCAGTTACATTAATTGTTTGCAGAAAAATACTGTAACATTTATAGAAAAAATTGTGCAATTTTAATTAGTTTAGCACATACATGTATACCAAGTTTATCTTCATCGACCACCCCATTTATGTAAGGTATATTATTAATTTCAAGAACGTGTACCGGTAGTTTAAAATGCTTATGTGATCTAACAGAGTGAAATATGACGCTAATAGCACTTGTAGTCATCAGGACTCCTTAGAAAAGTCACTTAGAAACATACTCTTTATTGCATGTTATGAACAACAGCGTACAATGTATGCTATGGTTTGTTTCGGATGTTACACGATGTTAACATTTCAATCAGATCATCAATTTCTACAAATTCTACAATATAGATGTTTAATCACCTTGCTAATGTTCTTTGTCTTCAACTATATAGTGTGTCATTCAATAATATAATTAAACACATACATGTATGTAAGCAAAACATTGATAAATCTTTTTAAAAATGAAACTATAAAAAAGTACCCCCAGTCATGTTAGTAATAAGAAATAAGTGAATCCTAATTTATGTACATCTCAAGAATGAGACATTTTTAGATGTATTTTAAAATTGTGTATGTTTTAGGTTATAATACTACTGTAGTAACAATCATCCTTTACCACTATTTGTATTAGGAGGCTGTTTCAAACGGCAACATTTTTTAATGCTCCTAAATAAGCATTTATTTATTTATTTACTTGATGACCGATTGATGAATAGATGGATTGATTGGTTGGTTGGTTGGTTGGTTGATAGATCTTAACTCTTGCTGTACCGATATCACAGGTGACAAACAATATACAGTGTACATGTAGGTTAAACATGTACCGTATTTGCCAGCGATAAGGCCGCAGCGCCGCCCTCCCAACTTTGACATGTCTTAGAGGGAAACAAAAAGGGAAAAAAAGAAGAAAACCAAATGGACAGCCCATATACATTTTGTATATGCATACATTTGAGGAAGGTACATGTATATGGTTAGGATCATTAAATAAGGTATTACTGGTAATGCCCTTTTCTTTTATATGCATGTACTTTCCAGTGGCGGACCCAAGGGGGGGCCGCCCCCCCCCCCCCTCCCCCCCCCTGAAAAAAATGTCTATTTTTACATTTTTAACGTTAATTTTACCTTTTTTTGAAGATGGGCCCCCCCCCCCCTGGCGCTCAAGGGGAAGGTGCAATTTTTCAAATTTTCGAGGGCCCAAAAAAAAGTGCTCACTACCCCCCCCCCCCCCCCCCCCTCCACCCCTCGGCCAACGCGATTTTCAAATTGTTGGGAGCAAAAAAAAAAAAAATTAGTGCTCACTAGCCCACATGTAACATCCGAAACATGCTAACAGCATACCAGAAAGTGCTGTTAAAATGGCTAAATATTTTTTATGAGTCACTTTTATTGAGATTTTTTCTGCTAAATTACAATTAAGGATATAGTAAAGCAGCCAGCCACGCCTTGCATCACAAAGTGTGGCTTCAATATTTTATGTTTTATATGTCAATTTGGCAGCAAATTTAGATATTTTACCGCAAATTAGATTTTTTGCATCATATTTCTTCATATTTTTATATTTAGATCTAAATGAAATTATCAAAATAGTGCTTTTAACAGGAGTGTGCATTGTGAAATCGTAATTTGCACATATGATCGAAAATTTGTTGAAATTTGCAAACTATGTGTTAACAATCAAATAGTGGAACGTCCGAAACACCCTTCTTGAGCTTACACAAAATTATTGGATTTGAAAGACCTGATTTGTCTTTTGACTTGTGTTAAGACTTATAATAACTTATTTCATAATGATTTATTCATTCCAGATACCCTCAAATATGGATTATCATAATTTATTTGGTATTTGTTGTTTCGGACGTTACATTTGTTTCGGACGTTACAACTGTTAACGGAAAATTGGTTTTAACTATAAAATAGTATTGTAATGATGTATTGCAAATTTCTTTTTTGGGGTGGGTAGCCGCCATGAAATGTAAAAAAAATGTTACGAAAGATAGGTTCTGCAGTTCATATATTTTCTGCTACTTCAAATTGGAAGTTGTTTCGGACGTTACAAAATTGTTTACGGAAAATGAGACAACTTTTTCAAATTTTGAGTATATTTCTAATATAAGCGCTACTACAATTAAATTATATTTTCTTTTGATTTAATGACTTGGAGTAACTAATAAGCTTATTCAAACCATAAACAATCTCATTAATTTATTGTTCCAGTGGGTTAAATGGGGGTCTACATTGTTTACGGAAAATGTAACGTCCGAAACACCATTTTCAATTGCACTGTTCCATTAAAATACAGGAGTTAATTCAGATTACTGTTAACTTTCTTTAAGATCCACCCATGCTCATCAATCATTAATAGAAAAAAACATATTTTTTGTGGGTATATATATTTTTCGGGCTCCAACCAAAAAGGTATGTCAATTTTGTTACAAAATTCCGTAAACAATTGGCTTTTCAGGGATACCTCATGCACATAAAGCAACGGTGAACATTTTTCATTAAGCTATGGGAGGTCAATCTAGGTCCATGCTACAAGAAAAAGTTGTAATTGATTTCCAATTCTTTATCTTTGAAAAGTTTCAGACTCTCAAAGGGCCATTAAGGTATTTGGTCATAGTTTTAAAAAAACAGTGCCTTATGGGTTCATGGATGTTAATTCGATGAACTTCTAATGACTTCCTGTAAACAATTTTAGAAATGTAAATACCGAAAGATACACTCTAAAGAATGACAATCTAGCGAGAGAGAGAGTTTAGAAAATGCTCACCAATGCAATGTTATTACCTTACGTCCTCGGATTAATTATAATACATATTTAGGCAAACAGTGTAAATCGAAATATTGTATAACCGTCAAAGGATTGGATTTGCAATCCTTTCCACTGAATCCACTATCTTTCACGTATAATATTCATTTGTTTTATTTATAATCCTCAACCCCCCCCCCCCCCCCCCCGCTAGAATTAAAAAAAGACACATAAAATACCTTTAACAGGAGCAATTTTCACTGAACTGCAAACCTGCCAAAACTATACATTATTTCATTGGTAACAAAAATAAACGAGATGAGGAAGAATAAACTCCACGGTGACCATGCAGAGGTGAATCGTGCACGACATACACTTAATCATCATTATCCATTTAATGAGCCATGGCATGGACACAGCTATTAGTAGAATTGATGAAACGAAATTTAATTCTACTATGATTAGGATACGTAAGTGATCATAAGCTGATGAATGCAGTGTTGTGAAAGAGCAGGTAGATGATAATTTAGGAATAGACATGTCTATCAATCATTTAAAAAACGATTTCCGCTATTCGAGGTCATTATTTATTGCTAAAATATACCCCCAAAAGTCAGAGGGAAAAATAGAAAGAAAAAGGCCTCCATAGTTTACGACGTCGCTATATCATTAACAAAAATAATTAAAATGACAACGACGAATTAGTGCTCATATTTTGGTCTAATGGCAATGCGTGGAAAGGGGATAACGGACAGATATAATCAGCAAAAACGAAAGTCCTACAAATTTCCTACAACGGAATTTACAGGCAATCATGAATTTGATTGCGCTCTACAATGAAATCCCTGGCTATTTGATACGTGTTACTATTATCGTGTACTGTTTGGAGCCAGGGGGGGGCATTAACTTATATACTTTAACACACAATTAACACCCTCCTGGCTCTGAACAGACAATTTGGAACGATATCAGGGGTGACACTCCTTCTCCTCCACCCCCCTCCCCGCCTGTTTGAGAAGGGGGGAGGAGAAGAGAGGTAACATTAGGGAGGATTGAAACCGATATCGATTATGTTTTAATTAGAATCCTTTAATGTATCCCTACTCCCTCCCCTTTAATGACGATATTGCCCCTCCCCTTCCCAACATATTCATTTAGGCTTCTTTATCTGAATAATATCATATCGCTGGATGTTAAGCTCTCTCTTTCTCTTTTTGTCTGTACCGTCTCCCTCCTCTCTCTCTCTCTCTCTCTCTCTTTCCCTCTTTCACTCCCTCTTGATTTCTCTCTCTCTTTTTCTTTCTCCCTTATCCCATCAACCCTTTGGATCTCTCATTCTCTTATCTTTCTGACATACTAAGTATGTTTTACTCTCTCTCTCTTTTCTCTCTAGACTAGTCCCCAAAACTTCTACCTTCAATTGCAAAATACATCCATATCATACTTTATTTTTTTAACAATTATTGTTTGCAGATTATGTATGTTTAAAGTGTGTAATATTGCACTAGTAATACTTGATTTTCTTTTCTATTTCCCTTCATTTGCTCTTATTTACTTGTACTTGATGTTTTGAATCCTTTCATTTGTGAGAATTTCCACAGCTCGACTTATAGCCCCGACGGATTTATCTTAGAATAATGTTTGTGTATGCACAATTAACCTATTATCCGATTCGCACACAATAGTTACCACTTCCGGACACAGTGAAATTGTGCAAAGTATACTTTTATTGAAAGTGCGATAACATACATGTAATATGAAAGACTGAGGCAGTTTGAATAACATTTTCCTCAAAATTCCTACGGACCGTATCATTTTGTTTTCACCTGTTGACAGTGTATCCAGTTAAAAAAAAAACATACGAACATGCATGTTTGTGGGGCAACATTTTAACCCAATATTGCGTAATTTTTTCGAATTCTTTGTACGCTCATGATGTTCTCATTTAATTTAACAGGGGTAAAAACATATCCTAATCCTTTTTGGAGTGTGTAATATTAACGGCCCCATATATTTTTTCAGGATACAACATTTATTATTTTAAAGATCGGTATCTTTACAACATAGAAATATATAAAGGGACAACATTGAGTACCGGTACGCCAACTCCCCCCCCCCCCCCCCTATCTCTCTTTATTTTGCCTTCTTTTTCATGCGTCTTTTCCCTTTTTTCTTCTCATGATGTTACATATTACACTCTATGACACACCCTAAAAGGTCATGTTAAATCAACATTTGAAATGGCCTAGAAAATGCTAGATTCAGCAGTTTCAAAATCCCCTATTTTAAAATAAGAAATTTACTCTTGTTAAAATGTTCGTAAAGGGTGTCTCAACGCTCAAGCTTTTTGAGTGCATTCATTATACTGATTTTCTAAAATTGTAAATTCTTTCCCGGATTATTTTAATTTCGAAATTAAGTGACAGTCTAATCTTCTTTTGCTTTCAATTTACTCAATATCAAGAAACATTTAAGTGCTTGAAAGTTGGCTGAGAATAATTACCATTAATAATTGTATTGTATAATAATCTATAATCGAAATGATGAAACTGAGTTAAAAGTTATATTCAACCAATTAAATCTACAAAATTCAATCTGAAAATCCACAACGAGATGGCGGTAATTCTAGCAGGTGCATTCTCAATCATAACGAATTATGTACATGTGCTTCAATATAATATATACATGTACATCCATCTCTCTGGTACCGAACTTGAATGTAAATAATATAATTATTACAATATTAACTATAGCCATTACAAAATATATTACATTTCTGAATGTTCACATTCATCGAGAGAACTCGTTTAAAATAATCGTCATTCTAGGATACTTCATAGAAAATATAGAACTTTTTCTTTTTACTAAGAAACTAGGATCAAGTGATTTTACAAGCATGTATTTGAAAGTAACTTGTGTCCGATTAAAATCAGTTATTGCGAACATTGTTTACACTTAAGAAATATCGTACATGATATTCATGCTACATATGAGACACTAAGAGGTGCTTTCTATATGACAAATCGTATGAATCAGAATTATTATAGATACTAGAATAAACCAACAATTTGCAAAATGTATACAAAGGCGTGCGCACTGCGAGCCATCTGTATAAAAATGTCCCGTGTAAACTTTAATGCTCACTTGTGACCACGAATCACAAAATTTGATTTTTACCACACTTCATTTTCGGACGGCAGTGGTTTCCCCCGACATTTATTGCAATATCATATCTGATAAATGGTGGTGTTGATATAGTTAGTATGTAGATAATGTGCAAAATATGTATAGCGGTATATCAAATGTAAATGGCTTTGTCAGAATTTCGGTAATCGAAGCATTTGAATATCACAAAACAAAACATTTTTTTAAATGGAGAAAACGATGACAGATACTACGTACCATAACGCAACATACTTGAAATAACTTTACAATATTGATTCGAAAAAAAAAATCTTTATCACATGATGTGTAAATGATCATTTCTAGTTACAAAATTACAAATTTAAAATCTAACATACAAATAGTATAATATTGATAAATCAAATACGTAAATTAGCGAAAGACCATTACACATGCCTGAAAGTCATATCGCGAAAGATAATTTATATATAGAAAAAAAGGACACAAAGTTTAAAATCTGAATAAATATGGACGTGCGATTTGATACCCTTACAACTACTTCTTGTGAGCTTTTCTGTCATCAAAATGGTGATATCATTCAAATGACCTTCATTTTTACACGACATTATAATTATTTCCCTTGAAATACATGTAAAGTAAACTACAAAAAAAAAATCACGAAAACATATTTAATGAAAGAGAAACTGACAATCGCGTCATTTGAATAGCTTACCAAATGCAAAGTATGCATTTCAGAAAATACATCATACGTAAAAAAATAATGCATCTTTGTTGAACCTGAGAGAAAATTGAGAGTAAAAGACTCATTTTTGATAGACATTGAGTAGTTGTTACACAGGCATTGAATGAAAGACTTTTTAGAGCAAAGCCATGTAAATTACAACCGTTGCTACTAACTAAAAAGCCAAAAATGTAATTTCATTGCTTATTACACCAATATAAATAGGCAAAATAAACAGAGTATCAGAAAACAACAAAAGAGTATTATTAAACTTTTTTTACCATGCTTTTTCATCGAATTTCTGAAATTTTCCCAAAGATTTGTTTCACATTTGATCCAGTTCCCTTCCTTCCCGCAGTTCTATATTGCTAATTTTTGTCAATCTTCAATTTGGTTCACATATTAATTGTGTTTCTTTAATAAATCTTAACTTGAGGTTGTGCCCCTTCCAACCCTTACTAAAATGCGGATCCACAAAGTACTTCTATTATGCTTTGTCAGAGAAACCTCATGAGATTTTGATGTACATTATATTTTCTACTTAATATTAATTGACCAAATCAATGAAATTAAATTCCAGACAAACACATAGCCCTAGAACATGTAAAAAGGTATTGTTAATTTAGTGGAATCCACTCCTATCATATAGAATGTACCGCCACATCCAAGTGGAATCCACTCCAAATTATAGAACAAACCACTCCCAGTCCTAGGGGAGTCTACTCCAAATCCTAGTGGAGTCCACTTCAAATTATAGTGGAATCCACTCCAAATCAGAGTGGAATCAACCCAAGTCATAGTGGGATCCACTCAAAATTATAGAGAAAACCACTCAAAATCATACTGGAATCCATTCCGAATTAGCGGTTTGAATTAAACTTCTTGAGAGCGGATTCCACTCCGTGTGTCTCTGTGTTGATTTTACTACCAACACGGAATAATCCTAATATGACTCCAAAAAGAGAATTTGTTATCTCTGGTGCATTTAGAATGGACGAAATTGTTCCATAAATGAATTTGATAGCAAATATACGCGTAAGTAATTTACATATTTATTTACAAATATATATATATCAAACGATCATTTGTTTCTTAAATTTGATATTTATCCATCTCTCCGTCTTTTGATGACAGAAGATCTTTTCCGTGTACTTTTGTTTAATAGTTTTCAATATTTATGTAAACTTTAAATAAGGTAAATTTCTATACATTTTCCTTAAACTTCTTATAAACAGATTCTCTGATTTAATATTTTAATGGTAGCCTAAAGAGGCGCGATGGCTCAGTGGTAGAGGTCTCGTAAACGGGTTCGGAACCAACTCAATGCGCTAGTGCCCTTTGGTAAGGCATTGATCTTCATTACCAAGACCCTCGGAGAGGACTTAAAGCTATCGGTTCCCTGGTTGCTTACTTATAAGCACATCCGTAATTTCTAAGCAGTCAAGTAAGAAAAACCAACCAACCAACCAACTATTTACCAATACAATGGCACTTTACTAAGCAAAAAGAAATTCAATACGCTTTCACAATTTAATTTATTTTCTCAAGTTGGCAACGACAAGACTCGTATCTACTTGTTTGAGACGATCAAACAAACGAAAATCATGCTTTGAACTATGGTATTTTATCAATAGAACACACTTAAAAAATAATTCAGACCAATCTATTGATTAACCTATTAGTTTTCTGTACTACTTATAACGTTTTACTCTCATCGCACTAGTGTGTCTTTAATTACAGTAATTTATAAATGTGCCAAAATTTTCAGTCAATATAACTTGAAAATATTCAATGATTCCGATGAAAACCCTCACTTCGTCTGATCATGCTATTTTAAACCCTCCTTTTCAAATATGGTTTAATGAATTAATAGACTAACTCAAATGTTGAGAAAAGTTGTCCCGATGACGTAATCGTGCCGAGGGCCGGTTCCAAAAATCTTTTTTTAATGAACTTCTTCCAGCTTGGATTCTGTGGCAAAAACCGTCGTCTCGGTTCGACCTATGCCAGAGGTCGATGTTTTCATGGCCCACTTGGACGAGTCGCCTGTCTTGCGCTTGCGGCCGATAACCTTCTGGACCTGTAAGGTGGTTAATGGGGAAATCAATTAGTTGATTATGTTAACATTGTTTATTTAAAGATAATGAGTACGATCGCAATACCTTTCGAAGTATCAACTTAAGGTCACCTTAATGGCCTTGGTCATCACCTTTTGAAATATAACACGATAATCACTTCTTTCGAAATATCAACCTCAGGAATTTCAATAGAGTTGCGTTTCATATATTTAAATATGCAAATATAACAATGACGCATTACGTAATCGGAAAATGATTTCCTTGGGATATACAGTAGTGTATTACATATTGCTCCGGTTGTCTCATTTTCGCTCGCTGGACGTTTATAGCAGACGACAATCGGCGGATTAGACGACACTTGGTAGTGAATTTGTATGTGAGATTGCTTTGCTAAATATAAAATACAAGAACATTTTCCATATCTTTAAACTGTCATTGATATCTGATAATTAAACATTTATTAAAATAAACATACCAAATTACATAATACAATGAAATACTAGACTTAAAGTAGGGGAGTTTGATGTGGTGCACGGGGTGGTGCACAATTGCACCCCTCTGTAAATAATCGAATAGTCCATGGCGATCATGAATATTCATGTTTTTGCTTACCTTGGCAAAATGTTTGCTTATCTTCAATGGAAAAATTACGGTGGGGGTTGGATGAAATGGACATAAAGAACCGATCAGAACTGATCTATTATAATTCATGCTTCTTATCCTTCGTGTGCTTGACCTAAATCCTTACAATCGCTTGGAAAACTGAGTCCAAAGTTCGACTTGTTTCACATGTGTTATGTAGGCAATGGCGAGCTTGGAACCTATTTTGATCAAATTACGGTGGATGAACTTTCAAAAGTCAATGAAAGAGCTAGTGATAACGTACGTCGGGGTGGATGTGCTTTTCGTTTAAACAAAAAATGAATTTTTAACGATTTTTTTTTTGGGGGGGGTAAAATTCCTTAGGCTAACATGTTTAATAGGCTGCTGACTCTGACGATAGGGGGCGTTGTCAAATGAGACTAAACGGAGCAATATGCAAAATACAAGATATTTTATTTGGTCTTTGCAAACAAGTTACATAGAAATTTGGTTTCCACTGGTGTTACAGTAATATTCAAGAAAATACATAACTACAAGAAATACATGCATCACGTTTAGAGAAATAGATGAAATAAGGACAAATACATGCAAAAGATTATGAAGCGACAAAAATGGTCATTGTTACTTCAAGTCATGAGTTTCAAAATTAGGCCTTGGTCATTGGTATTTCAAATGATAATAGTTTCAGTATTAAATAATTTCCGACGGAGAAATTTAACGTTTGACCTGTGAGTTGAATTTATGAACAGAGTCGGGTACAAATGAATATCTGAATCGTAAAAGGCGGGTTGGTGTGGAGCAAAAACGGATACCACAAAGATTAAATGAACAAAAATAAATGAAGTGGATAGGTATTGCCTTTCATGATTCCACAGGCCTTATAAACAATTTGCTCAGTACAATGAGAGTCGACAAAAGCTAATTCTCCCCCAATTATGCGCTGTGCTATTTTACGTGGCCTTTCCAATTTCTTCTTGTCCTGTTTTGAGAGATTGCCAAACGAACGTATAATATTGAAAAGAGGACACTCTTTATTATTGAATTGTAGAACAGGGTTAGGATTGTTGCATCTATATGGAAACTGTTCAACTTACGCAGAAAAACAACCTCTTGTTAGCTTTCTTATACACCGATTGTGTGTTATCCCTCCATGATAATTTGTAATTTAAGATCGTTCCAAGATATTTATAGTTTCCAACCTGTTCAATCGCCTCATTATGAATGATCACATTCTCGTGGTCTGTACCTTTTCGACGGAAGTCGATTACCATTTCTTTGGTTTTGGTTGTGTTTAATGTTAAGTAATGATCTTCACCCAAGCGAATTAATTCGTCTACTTGTGAGAAATAATCAGTCGCCTGATCAGACAAAAGAGCAACAATTACGGTGTCATCAGCATATTTGAGTATGCTACAACAAGAAGTTGAGCTTACACAATCACTTGTATTCAGTGAAAACAAAACCGGGGATAGGACACACCCCTATGTTCGACCTATCAAGAAGTTGTGAATGCATCTAAATCAATATAAGGTCTACATTCATTCCTATCAACTTACGAGCCAGACAGTGAGGTGCAGTGAGTATTATTAAAAGCACTACTAAAGTCCAAGAAAAGCGACCTAGCATAGGTCTTTGGTTTATCCAAATGCTCATATATTTTATGCAAATACACAAGAACGACATCCTCCACACTCCTGTTCGGTCTGTACGCAAATTGAAAAGGATCCATGAATTATTTTGTATTGAAATCTACCTTGAGTTGATTTCTCGAAAACAGCTGCTTTCCATTTAAAGGCGAAAATTACAAAGACATATTGCGTGATGTGAACATTTTTATATTGGATATAGAATAGGGAATTCATTTTTTGTATTGAAAGTCCCGCGATTTTCTTAAGTTGACAAAACTTGAAGTCTCCCAAACTGACCAAAAAAGAATGAGAAAAACCACAATGTGTTTTCCAACTTTCTCTTTTAATGGTTAATTACTGTAAGAGACATTAGTTAAAATGATTTGTTAGTACTGACCATGCAATTCTAAACTGTAGTGGGATATTCTTAATTGCTGATTATGCCATAGAACACAGGCATATTCATATGACATACACCACCTGAGAACCTACCAAACAAGACTTTAACATTAAGACGAATAGCCAGAAATATGTCGGTTTAGGTCGCTTTGAAAATGAATTTGGAGTTGATCTGGCGGTTTGACTGACAAATATAAATAAAATATGATAATCCGAACATGATTTATTATGGATATACAATAGGATCATACCAAAGTTGTCCCCAACTTGATTAATTGAAAGTTTAAATGCCATGCCGTTTGTGAAACCCTAATAAACTACCGTGTCAATTAATTTTGCTACCGTTTGTGATTGATAAACTCGGCATTTCCTTCCATGATTTCACACAAAATGATTAAAGATTAAAATTTAACAAATGTTTTTGTTATTAGATAATAAATTGTAAGTAGAGGAAACATAACAAACGTGCCAAAATATGGCTGCCGCTGATTATTTGAATATTATGACCACTTTGTTCGTGAACTAATCAGCCCCCCCCCCCCACACACACACACACACACGCACACACATACCCACGCAAGCACAAAACACTCGCGCGCACACGTACACAACAATGAAGTTAGTGAGATTTGAAGTCAATACTAAAGACAATACGGGAAACCCTGTGCACGCACCCATAGACCTGACGGTTATTTGATATATTTATAGTTTGTTTAATATTTGTTTGAATAAGTTGGGTAGTGTGGGCCTAATTATAAAGTGTTAAAGCCATCGGGGCGGGGGGCTGGGTCAGCACAGTTTTTATTAGATGTAAAATGTGAATTAACAAGGCCATTGATCGGGGAGGGGCATGCGTAACGAATTTGATCCAAGTCTATATACATATTAAAACTGTCGACTCACTGATCTTGCATAGCTTATGTTTTACGACGTTTCGCATCATTGTTTACAAGAGCAAACGGAAACCAAAATCACTTGACAGGATGATAGAATATGATAATCTGAACAAGCTTGAGATTAAAGAATCTATGTAATAAAGGAAGATTGCCATAGTGGCAATAAAATATTGAGAAGGATAGCTCTTGTAAAGTCCTCATATTCGAAATACGACATGAAATAGTTGAGGAAGTAATGAAGCTTCATAGTCGCGATGCAAAAGAGAGAGGGGTTTTTGTTTAAACGTATCTCACCTCTGGATGCATGATGCACTGAAACACGAAGAACACGGGTCCCTGATTACAAACAATGATAATAAACGATGGTTAAGATAGAAGCAAGACGTTTATTACCTGATTACAGTACTAAAAACAACTTTTGAAAATGTGTAACATTTAACTGTTTGGATTAATGGTTTGTACACAAAAGGCTATAGGCTTGATGTGAAAGGAGCATTACCGATGGGATGACATGAGAGCCTGATTAAAACAAGGCAAGTCTTCAACTCTATGAAATATATAGCTATGTCGATACTAGAAATGTAATCCCATGGAAACTTCATGAAATTCGGAGTTGATATGTTTTGTATAGATTTAAATCTTCCTTCTAGATTTCTAGATCTTTCTAATTACCTATGGTTTGGAACTTGCCCAGATTTTATTTCCATTCCAAATCTTAATACATGTATGTTTAAATTTTGCTCAAGTATTATTCTTCTAGTTCTTGTTGTTGTTGATGTAGTTGTTGTTGTTGTTGTTGTTACTTCTTGTTCTTCTTGTTCTATTATCATTATCATACATGTTATTATCATAATCATTCTTATCATTGTAAACATCATAAGTATTATTAATATTATTTATTGTTACTTTAATTATAGTCATTATTATTAATACATGTATTATTATTAAAATCAGCATAACTGTTATTAAATTATGTTGATATGTTGTAATGTTGTTGTCGTTTGTTGATGTGATGTTCTTGTAGTTGTTTGTCTGTTTGTTTGCTTGTTCGTACTTGTAGTGCGTTGAGTAGGATGAATAACCACTGCAAGAAGACATTTTTGAACGAAGCTTGTAGCAGAGCAAACATCCAAGTCATTCCCAGCATAGGCATCATGATCAACAAAGCACGAGCTGTAGCCCTGCAAATTGATAATGTATATACTTTCATTATATTGCTACGGCTACCGTCCCTCGGATAGGAGGTTAAATAGAGGCATCGTGTAGGGGAGAGTTACCTCCTGTGCACTTTAAGAACCCTCTCCACTATACAGGGAAAAGAGACCCGAGGATTAAAGTAGTTCAGTTTGCTTTTCACCTCCCAGACACAGTGACGTCAAAATACTTATTTCATAATATAATTTGAATAATAATTCATTGCTACAAGACGTTTTCATTAAACGGTTGGTATTACGTCTACTTTCGGGCAGCCAATCACAGCCCTTATTTTTTGCGCGCTTTGTTCCTTTAGCTTCTGTTTATAATCCAATTCCGGCTGTCTGTTCATTCTTGCAAATCGCTCTGATAGATGCAAGACAAAAATGTTTAGTATGTCTGTATTTTTTGCTATTCTTCGAATGTGTAATACTAATCATATCTTTTATCATTTGTTCACATCATTATTCTTTTCTTTTTTTTAAATAACTATTGCAAATTTGTTGATGTTGCCTATTCTTCACCTCCACATCTAGCTGTGAAAGGAAATTGATTATGCACCATATTTAACTAGAGAGTCTCCAAGAGAACACCATCCTGTACTTATCAGCATCGCTCTTTTTAATCTTCGATATCTTATTTTTTTCTTCTACACACGGATTTCTCGGATAACATGGTAAAAAGTCTAACATTTACCAGAAACAAAACTCTCACTTATTACGCCAATATGTCTTAGGGGTATGCACAATACAAGCATTTCCGTTTCAATAAACGTCAAGAAAGTACCGTTAAAGACTTAAAGCTGTCAGTCATCGGTTCCTTACTTACAAGCAAATGCATACCTTCTCTTCAGTCATGTAAAGAAATCCTCAAAATAAACAAATATAATTTAATCTTTAATCTTTCATAAAGAAGCATAATCTTGTATTTCTCCTGTTTAGTTAAGGTTGTTGACTTACTTGAGTCTGTCAGTTTCGCTCTTCTTTGTGTTCGCCTTGAGAGAGATAAAAGTGCGCATGATCAGAGACAGGAGGACGGTGTTAACCTGTAACCATTGCACGAAATATACATAATGAAATATTAGTACCTTTTAAAATAAGTATAATTAGTATCGGCTAAAAGATTCATCGATCTGTTGACCAAATGTTCAATAATATTTACATCCAACTGAGAGTGAACTATAGCACTGTGGTATGTTGTGAAGGCTCTTGACTAACATAATTATGAGAAGTCCTGGTTCAATCCTTGCTCGGTGCGTAC
Organism: Strongylocentrotus droebachiensis; assembly: GCA_035222895.1. NCBI lineage: Eukaryota > Metazoa > Echinodermata > Echinoidea > Camarodonta > Strongylocentrotidae > Strongylocentrotus > Strongylocentrotus droebachiensis. Next base: position 132,108 of record JAVYIG010003765.1, on the reverse strand, counting down.
AAGTCATCCTTGGACAAGGTGTTCAGTCTATATTTGTCCCTTAAGTCTTGTCCTAGATTTCTTTCGGCCGGAAGGGGAATCAGGTGCACCCCATGCTTCTCAGCTCCGCAGCTGATTTACTGGCAAAGCTATAATTGTATTTCTCCCGGCTCGTCGAAGGTGATGATATTTTTAGGGGACACTTATTACTAAAAGGTTGATGATGAAGCCATTGCCTTTCCTTTGAAATTCAGGTGCCGTAAAACTAAACTATTTTTAACTGAGGTATATTGAATAAATATGTGCTACATTTACTCAATCCACCAGGTCTCGGCCACTGGAATAGTCGCAACGTCCACCAATCATTAACTAGAGTCTCTCATAACAGTGTATATTTTATACTCTCTGTTGGCTATGCTACTTACCGCTACGACAAGACAAACCTCTGCAAGCCAGATCCACATGGTTCCGTATTGCACGTTCAACCAGCAGCTTTTGAAAAGAAAAGTGATGTATTTCAAGTTGAGTACTGATCGTGTGATTATATTGTGAAAAAAACTGACTGGAAACAATGGAGAAAGGTTGATTATGTAGTACATCCCAATTAATGCATATTTGTAGGTTCATTACAATCAAATACAGTACATACCTAAATGTCAAGACATACACATGTAGCATGTTAGTTTTCTTTGTTTTGTTTATTCATAATCTCGGTTTCTACTCATACTATATGTTTAGTCATCTTGTATTATGATAATGATTTATTTGAAATACTTGTGTTTCATTTTAAATTATATTATGTATGGGATGTTTTAACCGATTAAAAATGACTTTTAAACAAAATATTGTTTTTATAATAATTTATGTTATACCTTCCAGCAATTTCTCATCAAAAGGCGGTGTCAGACGGCCAATTATCTAGATAACTATGATGTAGATTGCTTTAAAATAATATGAACGCAATTGGGGGGAAAGCTGGGGGGAGCAGACGGCCCCTAAAATGGAAACGGGCGGGGACGCTAAACATGATATCTTTTTTTAATGGCCTAATGTGTTACATCTTCTGCTTGAAAAGTTCAAAAGAGGTGCAATTTGCGGCAGCAGATGGTAAAGAGTTTCACAGTCGGATATCTTCTGGGTAAAATGTGGTTTGGAAAAGCATAGTTCGAGCAAAGAGGGGGGGGGGCAAAGGGGACCTCGTTCAAATATGGCGGGGTAAACCGCCGCGGCTTATTATTATGATATAAGCTTCATATGTCTGTATTTTATCAAAGAACTAAGTGAATACGCGTAGAGCCTTTGTTGCCCGCAGTTGCCATTCATTTACGCGTTAAACATTACAAATGAAGACATTTCCTGCATCGTATCTGAACGAGCCTTCATAGATGCGATAGATTCAATGCAATCGTACTAATTTGATATCAATTGCAACTCTGTCCGAAAGATTTTGGAGTTTGCAAGTTTACGATTGATTGGCGGACTTGCGATCAATCCAGATTAATCGCAATTCTTTTTACGAGACAAGGCCCAAGACTATAGTTGATTAGCTTTGAATACCATGCAGTCGTTGTTCTAGTAAATACTTACGCACATTCACCACCATAGCCATCTATCACACTTCCCATCACTACGGCTACCATCACACATGGAATGCCTATTGGGAAAAAAAGAAACAGAATGGCTTCTGATTTGATTGCTGAATAACTTCACTGTTTTCACATGTTTCATGAATAACATAAGTAAGAAAAGGCATGTTATTCTCATTTATGAATCAATGCCCAAATGAATTTGTAATGATTGAACAAGGTGGTCATAGTACGTGTTCCCATGGGCGTATGGGCCCATTTTCGTCATTAGCCAACCTTTTACTAGGACCCTTATAATTATTAATGGCACGGTCACTATCATCACCATAACCTCTTTGAACAACACAATTAGCCACCACTATCAATTGTAAAACTATCAGTCCTTACCCCAGACGCAAAGTACGGTGACCCAACCCTTGACTCGGGCCTTGTTGGTAAGACCACCACCACCACCACCATCATCATCATCATCCCGATCAACACCACCAACACCACCACCATCACGCCTTTCAATGTTATTTCTATGTGCCCTTAACCCTTGTAGTACGGGAGGCCTTGTATTACCGCTTTCACCGCCGTCACCATCACCACCACCACCATCACCATTGTATAACCTCTATCAAAAGTACCAAACACTTTACCTTTTAATACTGATATAACGATCAGCCCTTACCTCCAAACCCATCAAAAGTATTTATTACAACCATCGATGTTAGTACAATCATATACTACCAACAAAACCAACACTATCACTATCACTGGTTATGCTTCCAATCCTTATCCTAGACGCAAGTCCAATCAGGTTTCACTTGAATGGGCCTTGTTCGTACGAGATGCCTTACTGAGAGGCTATGTAGCACCACCACCACCATCACCACCACTCACTACCAATATTAATTACTACCAATCCTTACCCCAAACGCAGAGTAAGATCACCCAACCCTTGGCTGGGGCCTTGTGAGTCCGTGAAGCCTTGCGGTGAAGCAGTGTCCCTTCAAGGATCATTGAGATGCAGTAAGCCGTCAACAAATAGTGCATGATACCAGCTATGGCCCGACAGATACCCTTTTGTGTTGAGGTGGGTGTGTAAGAAAAAGAGATAATTATTTTTTGGTTTAATAAGACGTGTTATTCTAAGAAAGAAAAATGTTATCAATAAACATCATTGTCCGGTATGGTCCCATACATTATGGGTAAATGTTTCTGGCAAAGTTGTCCAGAATGGATATTGTGTTGGAGATGATCGGATACATATTGAAGGAATTGAATGGTAAGCCAACCGGCATAGGTGATTGTACAGGAGACATTTGGTATTTATTATTACTATCATTAATGCTATTATAATCATCATTGTTTGTATCATTATTATGATTATTATTATTCCGCATTCATCCGGAAAGAGTTACCCCTGTTGAGACCCTGTATGGTTTAGCTGTTCAGCATTAGTTAATGTTCAGAAGGCAATGTTCTAAAACAAAATGGTCTCGACTCGTTTCCGTAGACGCGAAAATGTCCTCAATAGGCCTACTTGGTCGATGATGACTTTTTTTTTGTTCAGACTACTCACCTTATGTTCGGTCTGGCCCATGAAGAGCATTACCAGTTGGGCCAAGGCCAGTGAGATGGCAAGGCAGATGTGAACTTTGACCTGGTCAGAGGTGTACAATCTACAGGTCAAATCAATGAAATCAGTTTGAATCAAATCAATGAATAAACAATTAACTCCAAATTTCTTTTTTTCTTCTCAAGTATATAGGGGCAAACCAGAATCGTATTATCGTTATGGCGAGGCAGTTGGAACATTGACCCAATCAGAAATGTACAACCTTCAAAGCAAATATAATCAAATGAAGGCCCTCTATTATAAAGAGTTACGTCTGATTCACATTAATCGCAACTTAAAATTAATCGCAACTGCGTACTTAAGAGATAGCAGTTAAAATTAATTTCAAGCTGCGATTGATTCAAGTCAATCAAAATTCTTTATATGACGGGACCTCGATGTATCAAATTAAATCAAATTAGATCAGAACTTGTATAGATCCCTTTGGAAAGTGGATTTTACTGTAAGGGTGTTCCGCCTCTTAAATGAGAGATAAATGTCTGAATGAATCGAAGGAAATCAATTCATTGACCAGAAAATACTAAATTTCGGATATCTGCATTAACAGGTACAAATAATATTATGTGATAATTGGCATGGATAAACTTGATTCACCCACAGTTCAACTTCAAATCCAATCAAATGAAATCTAATCAATTTATCGATAATAAATCCTTGATTTAAGATTATGATAGGAACATTGGACTCCAAAATCCGGAACCAATAATTCTGCCGAAGGTAACATATATATATATATATATACATATATATACACACATATATATATATATATATATATATATATATATATATATATAAAATCACACCTATCTATAAAGGCCACCCACGTGAGACACAAAAAGTGGCCACTGTAGGCAGGTGGTATTTCTAGATAGGTGGCTACTAAGACAGGTTTACTTGTATCTAAATGAAAATGTATGTTTATCTGTGAGGCCCTGCTCAGGTCAAGTCTTCATCCTGGGTCCCATGTTTTTTTTTTAATGCCTGCCTGTCACCGACTGACTAATGTGGTCGAAGACGAATGAGATATACTTTTGTAATAACAAAAAAAAATGTCTTCCCTAGGACGTTAGTGCTGCTACATTGAGTCGAACCCAGAACCTTGTGGTTCAGAGTCCGGAGAATTATCCACTAGACTACAAAACCTGTAATAAATGGATGAACTTACTTGAGATAGGTGAAGATGATGACGGAGAGGAAGAGGGCGAAGATGGAGATGGAATTGAAGATTCGAGTAATTAAAGTCTGGATCTGAAGGTTGGCACCGTCAATCGCACAATCCTGTATTCGATTTGATTTGTTTAAAGAATAAAACACGAAGAAAGGATTAAAGCCATACTGTACTAGTAGTAGCACTACCGCGAATCCTCTCTAGCGCCATCTCAGGTCAGCTGTAGCAGGATGGTGCTATATGAACTCGCTGCTTCGCTAGCTGCGCTGTTGGTTTTCCCATCGAGTCGTCTGCCTGCTAAGTGGACATTAGTTATAATTGGGTTACGCACTGTATGCAGGTTGACCATGAGATGGCGTTGTGCAATAAACAGTACGCTATGACAGAAAGTTCCTAAATTCAGTATTGTTTTAAACTCAGTTCTTAAATTAATCTGAAATTCCAGATTGTCATAGTTTTCAATTAAGTGCCTTTTTGTACTGAATTCTCAAGCAAAATAAAAGGTTACTATATGAACCATCATATTCATCAGTGTCTGTGTTGGTTCACAGCCTTCTCGTTTACTTAAGCTATGCCGAAGTTTGTTTTGACAATGCCCGGTTCGGTCATACTTCGATGCTCCGACTGTGTCAGCGACAAAATGTCCAGCGACAATTCCTCCGGCGACATTTTGTCCAGGCTTTTTTTTTGGTAACATGTATAGAGTAGGGCTGGGGCTGTGACTGCATGGGCCTTAGGTAAGGTTTAGGATGTGGTCAGTTAACTCTCTATACTGTACTAGCAACATGAAGTACAAACCATCAATTTAAACTGAAATTCAAATTCAAATTCAATTTCAACTTTAAATGCACACTGATACTTTTATTCAATTTAAAATTCAAATTCTAGTTCTAAATCTAATTGATATTCAGATCCGAGTGTAGGACCTGTTCCAAACTTGAAAGAAATATGACTATACCTCAAACTGTAGAAGCACTGCGAAACTGGTGGTATGGTTACACGCGCAGGTGACAACACTCGCGTTGGAAGTTTGAACGTAGCAGCCAAACCGAGACCATCTAGAGAGATTTTTGTTTTTTAGAAGAAAAAAAGAACGTGTCAAGAACGTATGTTGTCTTGCCATCTCAGACCAATTCTACTAAGCGAGTGAAATCCTACCCTATCAGATAGAATACTTATAACTAATGAAATCTAAACTTCAAACGCATTATAAAGGCTTTAGTGCTAAATCAACACTTGAAAGGACCGAAGAGTGAAACAAATCTCAAAATAGTCGATTTACTATGATAACGTGCTGAATCGAACAGTACAGTGCAATCACAGTCAAATCGGTAAGCTACCATTTTGATAATGCTTTCACTTCTCGGTCCTCTCAAACATTAATTTGATATATAATAAGATAATGATGATAATAATAATGATAATAATATGTTTACCAAGGAAGCCTCATCGATCAGCTTCAATGGTATTCTTCCTGAGGGCCCTGCAATTATTATTACCCCAGCGATTACCAGGTACCAAAGTGACAAACGTGGATTAACATCTTGCAAAATGACGTTAGTGTTAGAGACGTGAGAGCTTTAAACCCCCAAACCTTGAATTGAATGTCAAGTAAATGAACCACTATATCACGACACCTCCACAGACAGATTAGGGTGTGGTTGAAATAAAATTGCGAAATCTTACTTGGACACGTCTTCATCATAATAACGGCAAATTCTCTCCTTGAATCCTCCCTAGAAATGAAATAAAAGATAAACTTGCACAGAGTTGTTGGTTTAGTCCATAAGGGTCTATTTTCTGGCCTGTTTTTCCAATTGCCAGGGATCCTGTGTCATAAATCCAATCATCAATATCAAGTGCCGAAATAGACCATTTTCGTAATGCAAACAAATTTATAGTGAAGTCCCTCGATACGAATTACTGTATACGAATTGTATTTCAATAGTCAGAATGCAGATTTCATATATTTGTGTTGCTAGGTAGGACGAGCCATAATGTTTGTACTAGTAACAACAACTAATGTATGCAAATTATGTCCATTGAGATACATTTATTCCTAACAGGTGAATGAAATAATTCGTATCGAGGCGCTTCACACAGGCATATGTATAAATAGAGTTACATTGCGAAAATAGCCTATTCCAGAAAAAGAACTGCTCTCACCCTATCAAATGCATTGAATTTAGTAGTTTTTAACCTTTACTAGAACTTTCTATGGATAGCAAATACAACGTTTTGGTATAAAGTCCAGAATGTGTTTTAAATAAACATATTGGAAGCATATGCGATTTTACAATATTCAATGATTGTTATCACGGTTGAAATCGAGTTTAAAGTGATGAAATTTTAAATAAAAAACTCATTATGTTGTATTGCTCCCTCTCAAAACAGATATTACTTTAGCTTTAAAACAATGTTTCTTGACCACAATCGACCAATTTGCTATTCCCATTTGGAAATTCTATATCAGAACTGGATATTCTGAGATTGTCATGGTCGCAGCTACCATGGAATGGCCTAGGCGCTTTTTGAAATTTACAGGGAGCGTCAGTAAATTTTTGATAATTCAAATTTTCGAAAGCAAAAGTGTTTTAGGGGCTAAATTTTCAAGTGCTTATAAAATATTCACAGGGGCATCCAAATAGATCAAAATATAAAGAATTACTATCAATCCAATATCAAGATTTCCAGGAACGTTGCATTATCTTTAATGAAACAGGGTCCAGGTGTGATCCTGAGTATTGTCTTTTGATGGTGATGTATATTCAAATTTCCAAGTTAACTCCCGTTAATATGTACATGCATTTATATATCAACAGATTATCAACCGTTTGATCTATGCTGTTGGGTGTTTTGTTAGTCTTCTAAATTGAAGGCTAAAAGTGAGCTAGAATTCCAGGCGGAAAAATATACCGAAGAAGAAGAATGAAAAGAAAAATGTTGGTATGACGTTCACCCAAAATTAATCAAACTACTTTTTATTATTATTCTCCTAACGATGATATAAAAACTAAAACAATTAACGTCAAAATAAATACAGACTAGAAGAAATAACACTTCTCTCTCACCGGTTCGCTGGACGCGAATGTCAGGAGTATTTCTTCATCTTTACCGAGAACGATCTGCACTCCATGCTCGTCGACGAGGACGATGTCGAGGACAATGGAATTGATGACGAGCTTCATATCGGTATGATCACCAACGCCTTCAACAACGTTGTCATTCCCCTCAGCACTGTCACCCGGATCGTAGATAGTGGTGAGGGCGGTCACTGTATATGTTATATGTATGTACACATAATAATTTGCAACATTTATGAAGCGTTTAATACCATGTTACTAAGCGCATACAGTAACAAGATAACAGGAATGAAACTAGAGAGAAAGATAGAGAGAGAGAGGGAGAGGGACAAAGAGAGTTAAAGAGAAGGATAACAAATTTAGAAGTGTAACTCGCTGATGAGTTGTAGATAGTGTAGCGACGGCTGTCACCGTAACATAAATTTATCATCAAATTTCAAATTCAAACTCAACATTACTGATAAAATCCGACCATGTCAGCAGAGGATAACAAAATTTAGTTATAGTGTCAAATATACAATTCGCACAAATAAACGACTGCCAATGTCAAAATTACAATGCATATAAATTACCACTGACCTTCTCCCCACTTTCTTATCATCTTATTTCTTCTTTCTTTTTTCTTTGAATGATTAACTTTTCTCTCTGGATCTAGCAAAATCTGGAACAGTTACTGCAAATTGTACTCATGTGAACGATAATTACAGTAGACCTGATATAGGTCTTAAGATTTTTCTTTACAAATACTGTAATCTGAATCATGTAATTTTGAAAATGTACTTGTGTTTTAAAATCGATTTGTAATTATGTCTATGTGTAAACTGATCTACCAATTTGAATATAATGGCCGGGAAACTCTTTCTGCAATTTGTTTATGAGGGGAAAGGATACAAAAGTATGAACAACAAACCAGACATTTTTACCTCCAACTGCAAAGGGTTTAGCAAAGGATACGCTCACTGTCTTGTCGCCTGTCACGGACTTGATATCAAAGACGACGGCTTTATCAGCCTCAAAAGTTTTATTTCTGCCTAAAGAACGATATAAAGATGATGATGTTGGTAATAAGGATAATGATCTAGTTGAAGTAGTAATAATATCAATAACAATAATAATAACAATAATTTTAATAATGATAATAGCAATAATAATAATTATAATAATAATATGGATTATCTATATATGGTATAATTAACAAATTCGCACGCTAAGCGCCTCCCGCTGATTTAGTTTTCGTATTGATCAGAGGCCAAGCCTAAGTTTTTTCTGTCTCACCGGGTGTTAAAAAATATGACGTCATGTGACGCTGTGAAACCGTGTGTTCAATCTTAACCTCTCTTGTGAATTGCAAAATGATAACGCATGGGTTAACCCATGGCCTAAACCGGTTTAAACCATGGGTTAGTTTTCAACCTCCATTGTGAATTCGGGCCTATGAATTTCTGAAAATTGGATACAGCAGCAATTATTTGATCTACAGAGTCATGTGAATGGATCACAAAGTCAATAATACCACGGTAGATACACAAGGACAGTGCGTCAGAAATCACGGTACCTAAGTCGTTTTATTTTTAATCCCATAGCGTATAAGCCTCAGGAGTCAGGAGCAATATAACCACCCATACACCACGGTACTCCCACCATAATAAGCAGTAGAGCGAAACTTAATTGTCTATTGCGGCACAAACATTGCCACTGATCAGGCACACTTGCACATTGACACAGGTAGCTAATAGGTAAAGACGCAACCTTTTGACGTAGGGGAACGGAGGACTACTTTAAGCACATGATGCTTTATTTGCCTGACGTAGGACTGCGTCTGTGATTGACACGGCTCTTGATGCTTCATAATTATGTGAAACCGATATCATATAAAAATGAATGTATAGTGAACTGAATTGAATTATTGACATATGCACTAGTTGCCTATTAAAACAAGCAATGACGGATTACGTAATCCGAACAAGGGTCTATCAGATATACAAAATGATATTTGAAATACCCTTGAGTTGATTTTCAATGGTCTTTGTAATCGTGTTACGTTTACAGTCTTATCTTTTCATAACACCTTGTCCCTACTTTCTAATCTTCTTTTTCCCGTTTTCTTTAAAAAAAAAAATTTCTGAAATGTCAGAACGCGCGAAAACGCGCGCGCATGCACGTGTGCGAGATTTTTTATAAAATGCTTTAAATGGCCTAAAACGTATGCTTAATGATTTTGAGTGTTTTTTTAGCACTTTGAAATTTTGCGCGCGCACCGACGCGCGGACGTACGCGTACGCGCGCATTTTTTTACCTTAAATTGACCGGACGGATATTGACCTTAATCATGATAAATATGAATGAGAAAAAACCTTTGGTTATGAAGATATGACCATGAGTTGATTTTCCGAAAATTGTACAAAATGGCGCCTAGATGACGTCATCAGTAAAGGTCAATGTTGAAAACGTTATTGTGCTTTGTACATATGCCTATACATATGTGTGCCAAATTTGAAGGCATTTGATTGAGCCATTTTCAAGGAATCGTGCTTACCAAAAAATGGTTAGATGTAAGAAAAATAAATAAAGGCAATTCTAACGAAATTATAAGGTGGTCTGTACGTTATACAGCCCACCTGATAATAAAGGCACTTCTAACGAAATTATAAGGTGGTCTGTACGATATACAGCCCACCTGACTATATTTGTAATACTTGTTTGGAACACGTATAGGTGGGCTGATCCAACAAAAAATTGAGACAAAAAAAAGGGTACATTTGAGATAGCTTTTTGTCTCAGCTACAACATACTCGAAGTTCAGCGTAAATGAAGCTAAAACGACATAGATATTGCACGCGAAAGACGGGAATGTAGAATCGAGTTTTGAGAAAAATTCATGTCCCAAAGAGAATACACGCAAAATGTGAAAATTGACATGCCTCCTTTAATCGCAAAAATACGCCATGATGCCTTTGTCAAAATGAAGGATAATAGTTATTGCATTTGTAGAAAATTGTCTCAGCTAGAACATATCAAAATTTGGAAGAAAATTGATCAATATTTACAGAGATACAATCAATTTTCCATAAATATGCTGACGTCATAATATGCAAATTGGAATTTTGAGTTCGGAGGCCATTTTGATGACGTCATGAGTTAATTGAGGGTCAAATGAGACATGAAAAAATATCTCCGAATCGTACTCTATTAAAATATGAAAAAAATTGGGGTCACCATGCATCTTAAAGAGCTACAATGGATTTTGTATAGGCATGTTTTTGCCCATATATGCTATGTATTACAAGAGCTCGCGCGCACGGAAATTTCTGTTAAACGGTCGATCATTCCGTTATTAATAGTCATAAAGAGACAAACATGGTATCAATTTGTTTGTAAATATATGTTGAATATTATGAAAGAAAAAAAAATGGAGATTCTATGTTGTGCAATAGTTTCACGCGCGAAAACGCGCACGTATGCACGTGTGCGCGATTTTTTATAAAATGCTTAGAATGGCCTAAAACGTATGCAAAATGATTTTGAGACGATTTTGAGCATTTCAATTTTTTGCGCGCGTATTGACGCGCGGACGTACGCGCACGCGCGCGTTATTTGACTTGAAATTGACGGATATTGACCTTGATCTTGATAAATATGAATGAGAAATACCTTTTGGATATGAAGATATGATCATGAGTTGATTTTCGAATTTTTTTACAGAATGGCGCCTAGATGACGTCATCAGTGAAGGTCAATGTTGAAAACGTTATTGTGCTTTGTACATATGCCTATACATATGTGTGCCAAATTTCAAGGCATTTGATTGAGCCATTTTCAAGTTATCTTGCCAACAAAAAAGTGGTTAGAAATAAGAAAAATATTTAATAATAATAAATAAATAAAGGCAATTCTAACGAAATTATAAGGTGGTCTGTACGATATACAGCCCACCTGATAAGGAAGAATGAGAACGAAAACAAAGTAATGACGAAGATCGTCATTGCAATAATTCACCAATGCCATACACCACGATACTCCCAACATAATAAGCAGTAGAGCGAAACTTAATTGTCTATTGCGACACAACAATTGCCACTCAGGCACACGTGCAAAGTGACACAGGTAGCATATAGGTAAAGACGCAACCTTTTTGACGTAGGGGAACGGAGGACTAATTTTAGCACATGATTTTGCTTTATTTTCCTGACGTAGGACTGCGTCACTGACTGACGTAGCATTTGATGCTTCATAATTATGTGAGACTGATATCATATAAAAATGAATGTATAATGAACTAAATTGAATTACGTAATCCGAACCAGAGTCTATCAGATACACAAAATGGAATTTGAATTGCCCATGAGATTTGTCTTCGATCTTCTTTTGGATCGTGCATAGCGTGTTCAGAGAGATAGTTGTAACACGCGCAAATGTACGCGATCAAAGGTCAATTCATGGAGCTCCAAATAGTTCCCTTCCACATACACTCTCTTTGGGAGGGAACTATTTGGAGCTCCACGAATTGACCATTGATAGCGTATATGTATGCGGGTCACAACTATCTCTCTCAACACGCTATCGGATCGTGGTGATCGTGTTATAATTAGGATAGACAACGCTTGTCTATCTTAGCACACTGGTAGAGGGCTAAACCGTGGTCTGAATTTGAATTTGAGAGTATTATTATTTAACATCATTAACATTATGTTAAGCAGTATAACAAGAATAGTACTATGCCATATAATTTCAAAATAAGAATATGTAAAATTACTGTATGCATTATTTGAACAATATTTAACTCAGAGATCTAACTCATTTCAGACGTCTCCTCTCAATGGTATGATTTCTTTTAAAAACATTGGCTAGGCCGAGTATTACATCTCCGTTATCTAATTATCTAATTCTGCATTAACAGAAGCATATCAAAGGTATGTTATATATGTGGATTGTGGACCTCTGTGAAAAACAACATTCCCGCTGATCAGGCGGTTTCACCCAACAAGTGGTAAAGATTAAACACGATTTAATTGAAAGGTTTTCTCTGAAACTTACCTGTCATGAGAGCTGTTCCATAGAGCTCCATACGAAGGCTGATATGATACTGCCAGGTGAGGGGTAGCAGACGGACCAAGCGACAGACTTGAGGCACGGGCAACGTGTTGTTTACAACAGTGTTCTTGTCAATATTGCCAATGAAGACCTTTAACACGGAAAAAGTATTATTTTTGGACCATAGGCGTAGCCAGGGGCACGGGGGGTCTACCCCCCCCCCCCCCACGTTCGTCCACTTAAAAGTAGGTTAACTTCAACAGTCGTGGCTTACTTCGTTCTATTGGATCTAATTCGCTTCTTTGGTTTTCATGAACTTTCGTAAGTACTCAATTCCCTAATTTCCAAGGGGCGGGGGTAACGCGTGTGAAATACACTCCTCTTATCAGCAACGTATCGGGTCCAGTTTACCCGACACTTTCTGAAAAAGCTACTGCAAATCTTTGAAAACTCTTGTCTCGACCCGGCACTTTTGTACACGAGTTTAATAATCTCGTGAAGAGTTTGTAAAAAATAAAAAAATGCCAGCGATTGACACTCATTAGCACGTCATTATTCGATTGTATGGGCACGTTTTCAAATATGTAAATGTAAAAGACAAGCCTTATATTAAGGACCATCATTGAGTAATTGTAATCAATAGCATTCAGATTACCTGACCTTTCGTGAATAAAGGGCACGTTTTCACAAATGGGGGTAATATTTCACGGAAGGTCTTGTAACCCAACAGTCCGACCTGACGCGAATAACCGATTGAACGAAGTATAAGCCAAAACTTACTGGTCGAAACTTCACCCCTATACCGGTGTTTTTACGGGGTGTGTGGCTTGTGGTGCGTGTTTGTGGGAGTGGTGCGTGTATGTGTGTGTGTGTGACTCTTATGGATATGATCCCCCATACCCTTATTCATGCCCCCCCCCCCCCCTCCTTCCGTTAAATGAATCTGGCAACGCCAGTGTTTTCACAAATGGTGGTTCTGAATCTCGTAATTTCGGGCCCAATATAGTATTGTAAATAGATAGACACCAGACCGACAACAGACCAAACTAAAATAATTTAAAACGCCCATACGACTGAGAATTCGTCGGTTTGTAGTCGATGTGTAGTAAGCTTGACGGTGTGACCGAGGTATGAGCATTTACCTTGTCGGTGCTAGGGGTGCTGAGGTCTGGTACATTATCAAAGGAAACTCCATAAACACTGCAGGCAATCTTGAAGCTCGTTACCCACTGGTTCCGATCCTGACGACCCTGCGTTGCCAATCTCAAGATGCGATGCGGGGTTAACAGATCGACCTTAACGAAAAATATGAACGATGATGACTGCAATGATAATGTTCAAAATGATAATAATAATGATAATAATGATACTAGTAATATTAGTAATGATAATGAATTATGTAACTGGTATGAGAATTATAAATTCCACAATCTTTATTACTATTATCATTTTGTTTTTATCGTGAAAACAATCGTCCATATATACATATTTTTTCAGAATAATGATGCGGCAGACGAAGAAATAGTTTAACAAATATTCCCCCTTAGGGCTTTGTTAACTATTTTTTTCATTTGACTTTAAAAATGTTGTCGTTATGCATCAAAATAGCCCATATAATTTAAGTATGTGTGTGTAGGGGGATGTTGTGAGTGTGTGTGTGAGAAGGTTCATGTGATTTGGTTGCCTGTATCTAGGTGCATTCTTGTTACTAGGGGCCTCAAACATCAGTATGTACATACATGTACAAAGTAAGATAATGGATATTGAAATTGCCACAAGCTGTGGTATATACTGAGCTGTTTTGCAGCAAGTTGTAGTGTGTAGAGGCTTAAGTATTCATGAAGGTATTGTTTAAAGCTACACGCATGCCACAGGCTTTTCTTTTTTGGGGGTACTCTTATTAGTATTTATCAACAGCATTCCATTTTGGCATATGTATACTAGGTTCACAATCAGGGAATATGACCTATAAAACTTTTGTACTGAGAGGGCTAAGAGAGGTTCATGTGATTTGGTTGCTTGTAACTAGGGGCATTCATGTTACTATGGGCCTATATGTATAGTTTTACGTTTCCTTTTGGACGGGGCGAGGGGGGGAGCTCTTGTAATATAAGATTGTGCAAATATTCACATGTATGCTTGTGTGTATGAATGTGGTGTTTTTTTATGGTGTGTGTGTTTGTGTTTGTGTGGGGGAGGGGGATCTGGGAGTACCAGTAAAATAACCTTCAGTTTTTTTAATCATTATTTTGTATATATTATATTGTTTATGTTTTTGTTATTATAAGTGAATATTATGTAAAATTGACTTATTATGTTTATGTACTCTAAGTTTACTTACAACGTTTGCTCAGTTATATATACTGCATATGAGTTTTTGTTTAATTATGTCTATGTATAAGCAATCAGTGTTGAAAACGTTTATTTATTTTATTCAATTGTATGTTTGTATTACACTATTGGAGGAATAAAACTAAATTATTAAAAAAGAAAAAAAATGTGTGTGTGTTAGTCTCTCTCTCTCTCTCTCTATATATATATATATAAACATGTATATAATACAGTAAATATACATAAATGTAAGGAAATACACATACCCATACGCAACAGCTGTTGCAACTCTCGTGGAAATAAATACAAGGCGAAAGAAAATGAAAAAACAATGATTGCGTCCCCCCCCCCCCCATTTTTTTTTATTTGTTAACAAAGTTTGAAAATGTATATATATATTCGAGAGAATAATGATTAAGAGGGAATAATGATTAAATATATATATGCCTGCCGATAGATGTTTCCATCCCCCCCCCCCCAAAAAAGCAATTAATTAGTCATCTTTTTTTTTTTATAGATTTCCCTAATTCCAAAGAGCGGTAACTGAGGCACCAGCGAAGGTTTCTCGTATTTCTGGTAATACCTGAAGCCATTGGTGGATATCATTTACTTGTGCTGACCAGGCTCCACGTAGATTACCAACTTTGACTGTGTTCAGTCTCGCTCTTTGTGGTCCAGTCCTGGCTTTCCACATGCTAGACGCTGTCAGGCTAGAATCTGGAATGGTCCCACTTTCAAGGCCAAGAGCAACGACATCTAACGATAATGATAACGATGATAATGACAACGACACTAATAAAGACCATGATAATGTAATGTTTTATATAGCGAAGGTCAACTGAGAATAGGAAATCACAAGTTCACAAATTGAAGTTTTATATTAACTATATGTAAAAAAGGTTACAAGCTAGGAAGTTACGTATATCTGTTTACATAATGGTTTCAAGGTGTGGAAGAATGGCATCTATTGATAACTGACGCCCTACCTGTCTACACATTCGAACAATTAAAATATGTTTTAGAAGAAAATATGACAGCAAGGACGTATCTCATTAAAATAATATTTTAGTGTTGCAGTCGCGATGACGAAAGCCACAAAGACACATTCATATTTTTTTAACTCCCCCCCCCCCCCGCTTTAGTCTGTTCTACTCCCTCTTCTGGTATTATAATGGTGTTGGGATATTATTATTTATACTTAAAGATCAGTCGATATTTCCTTCATCAGACGAGGAGCGTTAATCGTATTTGATGTATTAATTGATCTATCTACATATCAGGTTATGTTTTGCATTTTAAGGCAAAATTGACAGAATAGTGAAAAAGAAGGATGAAACAGAGGGAAACAGGGGGATAAAGGCAGAGAGATGGGGAGAGACGGGGTCTTACCATCGAATGTCACGGAGAATAGTGAAGGGGCAGCAATAATTGGCGTATAAGAAAAAGTAGGATAGAAAATTGGAGAGCGTAGGGGGAGGAGAGGACAGTAGAAAGAAAGAGGTGATATAATTAAAGGAAGAGGGGTGGGGTAGGGACAGGGTGAGAGGAGGGGTCTAACCATTAAATGTAGACGTATTAGAGAAAGTATAATAAAGAAATGGAGGGGAACGAGAGGGGAAGAGAGGAGGGGAGACAGTGGAAGAGAGAGGGTGCTAGAAAGGGAAAATGGAGAGAGAGAGAGATATTGATAGGAGGAGGAGAAGTCTTACCGCTGAATGTAGTTTCTTGTGCCAAGGGAGAAATCAGTTGACTGAATAATATAAGTGTGCAAAGTACAACTTCTCCCATCTGTAAGTGAATCATTTTGTCATAAAAAAAATGAAAATTATATCATTTCAATGAATGAGATATCAAGTGATAAATAAGTTGCAAACATACAGTAATTAAATTCGTGTATTTTCTTCCAAATTTGTCTCATTTTATTTTAAGTACATTGACAAATATATGTCTGCATAATTTATTCGCGTGGTTAACGCAAGGCACAAATCCCATAAAAACATGTTGCTGTACAGGCGGTCCCAACGATTATTGATATAATATTACGAACCAGACTCAAAAGAATGCCTGATGTCATTCTCAATCTGGATGTCATGAAAGCATTTAACATATTAATTTTTTTTAATTTCGGTTCTAACTTACCAAATTATAGCTAGGTGCTCTTAATACAAACTAAAAAAGCAGTGTTATTAACCAAGAATTATCTTGAGGTTACTATCCCGCTACGAGAAGTGTCAGACAAGGGAGTGCCATTTCCCCATATAACTGTTTCTACTTGTCATAGAAGTGTATGCATTATATATTAAACAATATGAGGAAATTTCAGGAGTTACGATACAAAGGCCATGAAGAAATTCAACTTAGAGAAAGAAAATAATTGGTAGAAATAAATAATGAGAGTAAAAGAAACAATTAATAACCACAAATCCTATCAACATGTGTAAACCAAAGTCATTTTCGAGTTCAGTTTAAAAAACGATATTAAACCTTATACAAATACAGTCATTTACGAGTTTTAACACAACCGAGTAAAGATTAAGATTCATGAAGACTAAAGAGGGAAAGAGAGATTGGTGAAAGAAGAAAAATTAAAAAAAGCATTCAGGAGGAGAGAGGAGAGAGAAGCAGAAAATAAAGGTAGAGAAGGAGAAAGGGCATAAGGGCTATAGCATGAATAAAAGACAATTCCTAAAGAAATATGACAATTGATTATGGATCCGAATGTACATAAAGAGCATACGGTCTGAAAACGGGTCATTTTCCGGACTTGTGGTTATATTATGTATATATATATATATATTTGTTTCTGTGGTTATATTTCTTCAAGATATAAAAGGACAGATAAATTAATACTAATTAAAATAGTAAGGATTTACAAGGGAAAACCGTCAGGTGTATTGACCTACTATCCAATATCCCGTTTGAAGTTCATATTTAATATTAGTCCACAATAGGCGAGTAAGGAAAGGGATTGGACTATTTATGAGTCCTTTAGTTCAGGTTCACAAATTTGTCAGCGTTCCTAGTGTTTTAATCATTTGTTTTACGCGGGAGCAACAATTAAGTGAAGGAGCTTTAAAGGTACTATGTCCCTTTTGCAGCCAACCTCAAATTCTGTAGAACTTTGCAGGAATTATGAATATGTCATGTATGTCCTATCTGTGAAATTTAAACGTTAGCAGTGTCCTCACATTCAAATTATGCAAGTAAACCCGTTTACTTGCTAGACTTCACTGTCAGACACTATTGAGTGACTGACTGGCTTTTTTTCTTCTTTGGTAATAACATACATGAAAAGAGTTGTAAAGGGTACATGAGCATTTGTCTACATCAATAACCCACTTCTTGTGATGACCAAGATTAAACTGATTGAATCTTTGCGCAGCATAAGACGTATGACCATTCGGTACAATTGTCTGAGAATCAAGACTATTACTTTTGGGCTCTATAGCCCTAAAGTCGATTTGACAACTAATAGTCGTTATTTTCCCACTTGAAGACATTTTCAAGCCCCACCTTTTTTAGGGAAGTTCTAAATTAGTATTATTTTTCAAATGCAGTTGGAATTTAATTTTTTCATTTTTTTGGCTTGCAAATAGGACATAGTACCTTTAACGAAGAGTCAAGCATTAATTTGGCGAATGAGACAAATAGACTCTTCCTTCTGTCACTAAGGGTTGGTAGCTGAAATATCATCATTCGTTACTCGTTCGTCGAGCGCGCTGGACCCATTCCTCGTCATTCGCTGTGTGCGTCGGGATTTTTTGAGCATGCTCAAAAGTGTGCGCGGAGCTCGACGCATGAATGTACACGCCAAAAGGCACGCCAGACATGCGTGGAGCGCACTAGACCAGCGCCAGACATACGCGAAGCACACGCCCTGTATACGCACAGCGCGCTAGCTACACTCTGTGCATTTTGTGTCAGCTCGCTAGCTATCCAAAATCATGACAAAAATTAGGCACACGGCCTTTTCAGATTTCCAATGCGCTGGCCGTGCGTCGTAGAACGCGGTGCATGCGTGGACCATTCGTCCAGCGCGCTAGCAACACGCTGTGCATTCGTGGAAGTTGTTATCGTGTGCGCTCTTTATGCGCTCAGCGCGCTAGCAACACGCTATGCATTTGGTGTCAGCTCGATGTAGCTACGACAAAAGTTGGGCGCACGACAACGCACTGGCCGAAATTGCAAATTTCCAATGCGCTTGCCGTGCGTTCCCCATGCGTCTTCTCTGTGTGACCGGGCCTTTAGGGCCGGTCACACAGAGGGGACGCATGGGGGACGCACGGCCAGCGCATTGGAAATTTGCAATTTGGGCCAGTGCGTTGTCGTTCGCTAGGCGTGCGTCATCATGCGTTACTCGTTCGTCGAGCGCGCTGGGCCAACGCTGGACCAGCGCTATGCATTCGTCGTCATTCGCTGTGTGCGTTGGGTTTTTTGAGCATGTTCAAAAGAGTGCGCGGAGCTCGACGCAACACGCTATGAATTTGGTGTCAGCTCGCTGTAGCTTCGACAAAAGTTGGGCGCACGACAACGCACTGGCCAAAATTGCAAATTTCCCATGCGCTGGCCGTGCGTTCCCCATACGTCCTCTCTGTGTGACCGGGCCGTTAGGTAGGACAAGCCATATTGTTTTACTACCTACCAACAATCGATGTATGTAATTCGCATTCTGACTATAAAAATACGATTATTCATAACATGGTAATAAATTAATTTGTAAAGAGGCACTAATAAGAATTTGTGATTAGATTACATAAAATGATGTATTGATCGATAGCATCTGAGTAACGCAGATGATCTAGGCAAGCGCGGTTTTGGAGACGCTCTATTGAATACAGTCTGTTGCTTCGGAAAGCCGCCCGCCCGCCCGGCCTCGAACAGAAAATTCAGGGAAGATGGAGCGTCTTCCAAAGTGCGGGGGAGCATCAACAAAATGGGCACTTTCTGGAAAAAGGACACCTACAAAGGGAAGCCACAAAGCGAAACATATACAATTTATAAATATTGTTATATACCCCTACATTGACATGATTGGGATTACATTATCAGAGATGATATTAATATTAGTTTCTCTCTTCACATGGTCCTAGATACTACTAAACCTCGTAATTTGCAGTTGGAGGTGATGGTCTCAATATACTGATTCAAAATTATAAGATTTGTAATTTCACAGTGTGAAAATTGACATCTTATAAAGTAGAAAAAACTAATCCTGATAACATAATTAAATTAACTATAATTGCGAGCGGGTGTAGTAAGGTGAGCTTTGGGAGAAGAAACAAAAATAGGCTCTATGTCGCCTTGAATTAGGAGAACGGAAAAGGATGCTCCTATCAAAAGGGAAAAGGACATTTGTTAGTAAATAAAAGGTGCACGTGTCAAAGTAAAAGAGGCAATTATCATATTTGAAAAGGGGACACTTCTCGCACCCGAAAAAGTACACTCACAATGAATGAAAAAGGAACTAGTCTTATGAGAACGAAAATGAGGCATCTGTCGAAGGTAAAGGGGCACCTATAAGGTATCAATAGAGGCAGTTGTGAAAAGGGAAGGGGCCCATATTAATAATTTTAAAAAAGGAAAATAAGCGTTATACAAGAAAATAGGGTATTTAATTAAAAAGGGAAAGAAGCACGTGTCAAAATAAAGGCTCCTATTAGATTTAGAACGAGGCAAGAGAAAGGGAAGGGGTTCTTATTGAAAAGGGAAAGGGACACTTATCAAAAAGAAAGGGGGCCCTAATACGAAAGCAAATGGGGCACGTGTCAAGTACAAAGGGCGTACAAAGAGGGAAATAAGGCATATTACTAGTGTTGTTTATCGAATATAGGAGAGAAAAAGGATGAAATATTTTTAAAGGAATTCCTGACGTTTTATTTCCAAAGCTACAGGTAGCTGATGGTATTAAATCAGTAGCGTTACCACTAGATGTGTTCTGGGTTGATAAGCATGGTGATTTTACTAGCACATTAAAGCAGCAGTAGAAAATAACTTTGTATTAGTAGTTATTGATTATATTGTATAAAGTTGATTACTGGTATGTTCAAATTGTTTCTTAAAACCAAATAATGCTATGCCGTTGGATTAAAGAATTAAGGAACTTCTTGTGAACGTAGGTGTGTTTTGTTTGCTTTAGGCCCATTGCAGTTTATTCGACGGACTTCTGATGGCTTCCTGTAAAAAAAACTTCGGAAATGTAAATACTAAAAATACACTCTGAAGAAATACAACCTCGAGATATAAAGAAAGTTGGTTAATGCTCGTCAATGTACTCTTATTACCGACATTATGTTCTGGGATTTATTCTACTACATATTTAGGCAAACAGTGTAAATCGAAATATTGTAGAACCGTCAAAGTATTGGCTTTTTAATCCTTTCCACTGAATCCACGATCTTTCACAAATGGTATTAAGTTGTTTTACTTATAGCTACCCCCACCTCCCCCCCCCCCCCGCCCCGTAAGAAAGAAGAGGTAACATACATTAACAAGGGAATTTCTTATTGAACTGCAAGCCTGCCAAAATAAAATCATTATTTCTCAGCAGGGGTAACAAAAAGAAACGAGACGAGAAGGACAAAACGCCATGGCGACCAGAAGTACGATCATTCGTGCACGACCTACACATATTATCATTATCAATGCAATGAGCCATGGCATGAACACCGCTATTAGTGTAATTGTTGAAAACCGAATTTAATTCTACTATCAACTGGATAAGTAGGTAATCAATAAACTGATGAATGCAGTGTTGAGAAGGAACAAGTTGATAATAATGTAGGACTGGAGATGTAAATCAATTAATCCAAAAAAAAATCCGCCATTCGAGGCCAGTATGTAAAGCCAAAATGCAACCCCCAAAACAGAAGGGCGAATAAAAAAAGAAATGGCCTCCATCGTTTATATCACTTAAACAAACAAAAACAATGACGAAGTTCAAATCAGCTGAAAGCTAATACTTATACCAACATTTAGATGTTTCATTAATGAAAAGCCTGAAATAGTAGAAAGACCCACGAGAAGAAGAAAAAAAAAGACCTGATATAAATTAGTTTCACAAATATCCATTCAACTTTTTTTCATTTATTTTCTTGTGGTATTCGTTTTTTACGAGATCAAAACATCTCCTCCCTGTAAATGTGACCACCTACCTCTAAATGAGCCCGAGAAGAGGGGAGGGTAATAATGCATATAGCTATTAAGCTAGTGTTGCATATCGAATATCCGAGAGATACAGAATGAAATAATGTATAAAGCATTTCCTGACGTTATATTTCCAAAGCTCCAGGAAGCTGATGGTACATCGGTAGCGTTACCTCTAGATGTGTTCTGGATTAATAAGCTAGGTGACTTTACAAGCACATTCAAGCAGCAGTTATAAACATTCTCTGTAGTAGTGGTAATTGATTAAATTGTATAATGTTGATTACTAATATGTAAAAGTTATGTCTTGAAACCAAATATTGATATGCCATTGGATTACGGAATTAAGGAACTTCGTGTAAACGAAAGTCTGTTTTATTTGCTTATGGTCCATGGCTGTCTAATCGATGAACTTATGATGGCTTCCTGTAAAGAACTTTGCAAATGTTAATACCAAAAATACACTCTTAAAATATACAACCTCGAGATATATAGAGAGTTTGGTTTAATGCTCATCTATGTACTCTTATTACCGACATTATGTCCTGGGATTTATTCTACTACATATTTAGGCAAACAGTGTAAATCGAAATATTGTAGAACCGTCAAAGTATTGGCTTTTTAATCCTTTCCACTGAATCCACGATCTTTCACAAATGGTATTAAGTTGTTTTACTTATAGCTACCCCCACCTCCCCCCCCCCCCCCCCCCCGCCCCGTAAGAAAGAAGAGGTAACATACATTAACCAGGGAGGTGGAATTTTGTAATTCCACCTCCCTGCATTAACAAGGGAATTTCTTATTGAACTGCAAGCCTGCCAAAATAAAATCATTATTTCTCAGCAGGGGTAACAAAAAGAAACGAGACGAGAAGGACAAAACGCCATGGCGACCAGAAGTACGATCATTCGTGCACGACCTACACATATTATCATTATCAATGCAATGAGCCATGGCATGAACACCGCTATTAGTGTAATTGTTGAAAACCGAATTTAATTCTACTATCAACTGGATAAGTAGGTAATCAATAAACTGATGAATGCAGTGTTGAGAAGGAACAAGTTGATAATAATGTAGGACTGGAGATGTAAATCAATTAATCCAAAAAAAAATCCGCCATTCGAGGCCAGTATGTAAAGCCAAAATGCAACCCCCAAAACAGAAGGGCGAATAAAAAAAGAAATGGCCTCCATCGTTTATATCACTTAAACAAACAAAAACAATGACGAAGTTCAAATCAGCTGAAAGCTAATACTTATACCAACATTTAGATGTTTCATTAATGAAAAGCCTGAAATAGTAGAAAGACCCACGAGAAGAAGAAAAAAAAAGACCTGATATAAATTAGTTTCACAAATATCCATTCAACTTTTTTTCATTTATTTTCTTGTGGTATTCGTTTTTTACGAGATCAAAACATCTCCTCCCTGTAAATGTGACCACCTACCTCTAAATGAGCCCGAGAAGAGGGGAGGGTAATAATGCATATAGCTATTAAGCTAGTGTTGCATATCGAATATCCGAGAGATACAGAATGAAATAATGTATAAAGCATTTCCTGACGTTATATTTCCAAAGCTCCAGGAAGCTGATGGTACATCGGTAGCGTTACCTCTAGATGTGTTCTGGATTAATAAGCTAGGTGACTTTACAAGCACATTCAAGCAGCAGTTATAAACATTCTCTGTAGTAGTGGTAATTGATTAAATTGTATAATGTTGATTACTAATATGTAAAAGTTATGTCTTGAAACCAAATATTGATATGCCATTGGATTACGGAATTAAGGAACTTCGTGTAAACGAAAGTCTGTTTTATTTGCTTATGGTCCATGGCTGTCTAATCGATGAACTTATGATGGCTTCCTGTAAAGAACTTTGCAAATGTTAATACCAAAAATACACTCTTAAAATATACAACCTCGAGATATATAGAGAGTTTGGTTTAATGCTCATCTATGTACTCTTATTACCGACATTATGTCCTGGGATTTATTCTACTACATATTTAGGCAAACAGTGTAAATCGAAATATTGTAGAACCGTCAAAGTATTGGCTTTTTAATCCTTTCCACTGAATCCACGATCTTTCACAAATGGTATTAAGTTGTTTTACTTATAGCTACCCCCACCTCCCCCCCCCCCCCCCCCGCCCCGTAAGAAAGAAGAGGTAACATACATTAACCAGGGAGGTGGAATTTTGTAATTCCACCTCCCTGCATTAACAAGGGAATTTCTTATTGAACTGCAAGCCTGCCAAAATAAAATCATTATTTCTCAGCAGGGGTAACAAAAAGAAACGAGACGAGAAGGACAAAACGCCATGGCGACCAGAAGTACGATCATTCGTGCACGACCTACACATATTATCATTATCAATGCAATGAGCCATGGCATGAACACCGCTATTAGTGTAATTGTTGAAAACCGAATTTAATTCTACTATCAACTGGATAAGTAGGTAATCAATAAACTGATGAATGCAGTGTTGAGAAGGAACAAGTTGATAATAATGTAGGACTGGAGATGTAAATCAATTAATCCAAAAAAAAATCCGCCATTCGAGGCCAGTATGTAAAGCCAAAATGCAACCCCCAAAACAGAAGGGCGAATAAAAAAAGAAATGGCCTCCATCGTTTATATCACTTAAACAAACAAAAACAATGACGAAGTTCAAATCAGCTGAAAGCTAATACTTATACCAACATTTAGATGTTTCATTAATGAAAAGCCTGAAATAGTAGAAAGACCCACGAGAAGAAGAAAAAAAAAGACCTGATATAAATTAGTTTCACAAATATCCATTCAACTTTTTTTCATTTATTTTCTTGTGGTATTCGTTTTTTACGAGATCAAAACATCTCCTCCCTGTAAATGTGACCACCTACCTCTAAATGAGCCCGAGAAGAGGGGAGGGTAATAATGCATATAGCTATTAAGCTAGTGTTGCATATCGAATATCCGAGAGATACAGAATGAAATAATGTATAAAGCATTTCCTGACGTTATATTTCCAAAGCTCCAGGAAGCTGATGGTACATCGGTAGCGTTACCTCTAGATGTGTTCTGGATTAATAAGCTAGGTGACTTTACAAGCACATTCAAGCAGCAGTTATAAACATTCTCTGTAGTAGTGGTAATTGATTAAATTGTATAATGTTGATTACTAATATGTAAAAGTTATGTCTTGAAACCAAATATTGATATGCCATTGGATTACGGAATTAAGGAACTTCGTGTAAACGAAAGTCTGTTTTATTTGCTTATGGTCCATGGCTGTCTAATCGATGAACTTATGATGGCTTCCTGTAAAGAACTTTGCAAATGTTAATACCAAAAATACACTCTTAAAATATACAACCTCGAGATATATAGAGAGTTTGGTTTAATGCTCATCTATGTACTCTTATTACCGACATTATGTCCTGGGATTTATTCTACTACATATTTAGGCAAACAGTGTAAATCGAAATATTGTAGTACCGTCAAAGTATTGGCTCTTCAATCCTTTCCACTGATTCCACGACCTTTCACAAATAATATTCATTTGTTTTACAAATAACTTCCCCATCCCCACCTCCTTCCGCCCCGTAAGAAAGAAGACATGAACTGCCTTTAAAAGGGGAATTTCTAACTCAACTGCAAACCTGCCGAAATGAAATCATTATTTCTCAGCATTGGTAACAACAAGAAACGAGACGAGAAAGAATAAACGCCATGGCGACCAAAAGTACAATGAATCGTGGACGGCATACAAATATCATCATTATCCATGCAATGAGCCATGGCATGAACACCGCTATTAGTATAATTGTTGAAACCCGAAATTAATACTACTACCAATAGGATAAGTAGGTGGTCATTAAATTGATAAATGCAGTATTGAGAAGGAACAACTAGATACCAATGTAGGAATAGAAATGTTTATCAATTATTCAAAAAAAATTACCGTCATTCGGAGCCAATATGTTATGCCAAAATGCAACCCCCGAAACAGAAGGGGGGGGTAAATAAAAGGAAATTGCCCCCATTGTTTATATCACTTTAAACAGAAAACAATGACGAAGTTGAATTCATCTGGAAGCTACTAATTATGTCAATATTTGATTGTTTCATTTATGAATAGACATGCAATTGAAATGAGAAGAAGAAGAAAAAGAGAAGAAAAGCCCCCTATACTAGAAAGACCCAAGAGAAGAAGAATTACCACCCCCAAAAAAGAAACAATACAAAATATCAGTTTCAACTTCTTTTCATTGATTATCTTTGAGGTGGTTTTACCCCCCCCCCTCTTTTTTTTTTTGCTCAAGGGGGGGGGGATTGTGCTGAGTACAAAAAAACGAAGTAATGCTTCTTAACCCCCCCCCCCCCCCCCCTCCACTAAGCGAAATATCGGCTGGTGCTATTTTCAATTTTCAAACACCCTCCTTGAAAAAATTATTCCGAGTACGCCACTGCCTAAACGTGTGCCCGCGGAGAGGGGAGGGTAATAAGCCATACAGCTAGTCTTGTATACTGAATATCATATATGTAAAGGGTGAAATAAAGCTTCCTAATATACAAATTAGTTTCACAGAATATAAATTAAACTTCTTTTCATTGTTTTTCTTTGGATTATACGTGTTTTATGTGGTCAAAACAACACCTCCCTGTAGGTGTGCTCGCTTACCTCTACATGTGCCCGAGGAGAGGGAAGGGTGTTCATTTATACAGCTAGTGTTATTTATTGTATATTATAGATATAAACAGCGGCGTAGATCTGTTGTTAGCCTAGGGGGTGATTTACTGACACGCTAGCGGGGGACTCGGAGGGGGTATTGTTTCCTCCTTTGAAGCTAAAAATATTTGGATTTTTGAAACTGGATTCGTGTAATCTTGTTAATACTTCCAAGCAACATTTACATAAACTCCCAATAGACAAATAACATTCACAGTTCTCTTCAAGCGGTATATTTATTGTTTTAATCACCTTGTATATTAGGCCCTGTATTTTAGTTCAAATTTTTTGGGGAATGTGAATGGGATAACCAGGCGTTGAATAGAACATATGGGCTTCATATACACAACCACACCAATGACACCAGTAAACGGAAAGACTATTGCAATGATTACTGAAACATTGTTTTTAAAACAATCATGTTTACTTCAACATTTATTAACAATTTGTTACTACATCATTTATTGGTATTTTGTGTTGCTTTAGATAGCTTTGCAAAGCCAGAAAAACCTTAGAAATAACTCCTAAGGAAAGGTTATCAGAGACCAAGGTGTAATGCAATAATGCAATTCTACCTTTGTTGTAGTAGTAGTAGTAGTAGTAGTAAGGATATCCAGCCTTTTCTTTCATGCACACCCTTTCCGCTGGTATCGTGAGTTTAAAAAAAGGTCCCAATGTACGCATAAAAAAGCGAGGTATGAGTTGATTAAAAGCATGAAGTATAAACATACCATATGATCTCAATCTAACAGCATGATGTGAAGAGAAAGTAATGGAGCAGATACATACAAAAGAAACATGTACAGCGGCAGCTAAAGTCAAGCAATCATTTATAAAACTAAGGCTTTGCCAAGGCATCCATTTTAAGCATGCGTCTATATAGTATAATGAAGATGTAGTCAAGTAAGTTATACAACCAAGCTATATGATTGCAGACTTTGTAGTCACAGAGGCACGTGGGATATAGCTTTAATTGTGCAGACCAATGTTGATCTTAAAGGCCATCTATCACAGTTGTATGCATGGTCAGCGATCCCGTGGGACGAAGAAACAAAAAAATCGGCTCTAAGTCGCTTTGAATTAGGGGCGCATGTTATGGAGAACGGAAAAGGGCGCCCCTATCAAAATGGAAAAGGACATTTGTTAGAAAAGAAAAGGTGCACGTGTCAAAGTAAAAAAGGCAATTATCGGATTTGAAAAGGGGACACTTCTCGCACCCGAAAGCTTACATTCACAACAAATGAAAAAGGAACTAGTCTTATGAGAACAAAAATGAGGCATCTGTCGATGGTGAAGGGGCACCTATTAGGTATCAACAGAGGCAGTTTTGAAAAGGGAAGGGGCCCATATACAAAAAGAAAATAAGCATTATCCAAAAAAATAGGGCTTATTTTAGAAATGGAATGAGGCATTTAAGAGAAAGGGAAGTGGTTCTTATTGAAAAAGGAAAGAGACACTTATCAGAAAAAAGGGGGAAAGCCAAAGGGGCACGTGTCAAATTACAAATGGCAATATCAAAGGTGAATAGGGTAATTTCTCGCACATGAAAGAGGCACTCACCGGAAATGAAAAGAGGCACTTTATATGAGAAAGGAAAAAGGTCACTTAATATTTATTATAAAGGAAGAGGGGCATATTTTGTTAAACGATCATGAGCACATTTCAGATTTTGATAGGTGCATTTATCATTGAATAAAAAGGACCAGTTATCAAAAGGAAAAGGGACACGCGTCAAAATAAAGGGGGGGCACTTTTCAGAGGTAAAAAGGGGTAATCGTCATAGATGAAAAGGAGAACTTATCAGAAGAAGAAAAGGAAAAAAAGACCATGATACAAATTAGTTTGACAAATATCCATTCAACTTTTTTCCATTGGTTTTCTTGAAGTATATGTGTTTGGTGGTCAGAACATCACATCCTTATAAATGTGCCCGCCTACCTCCAAATGAGCCCGAGAAGAAGGGAGGGTAATAATGCATATACATGTATCTAGAGTTGTATATCGAATATCCGAGAGATAAAGAATGACATAATATATAAAGCATTCCCCGACGTTTATTTTCAAGCCTTAGGAAGCTGATGGTACATCAGTAGCGTTACCTCTAGATGTCTTCTGGATTAATAACCTAGTTGATTTTAGAAGCACATCTAAGCAGCAGTTATAAAAATATCTCTGTATTAGTGGTAATTGATTATATTGTATAATGCTGATTACTGATATGGACAAGTTATGTCTTGAAACCAAATAATGCTATGCCATTGGATTACAGAATTGAGGAACTTCTTGTAAATAAAAGTTTGATTTGTTTGCTTATGGCCCATGGCTGTTTATTCGATGATCTTTTGATGGCTTCCTGTAAAGAACTTTGCTAACATAAATGCTAAAACAGAAACTATAAACAAAATACCATATCGAGAAATATAGAGAGTTTGGTTTATCAATGTACTCTTATTACTGACATTATGTCCTGGGATTTATTCTACTACAAATAGGCAAACAGTGTAAATCGAAATATTGTAGAACCGTCAAAGTATTGGCTTGTTAATCCTTTCCAATGAATCCACGATCTTTCACAAATAATATTCATTTGTGTTACTAATAGCTAACTCCCCCCCCCCCCTCCCCCGCCCCGTAAGAGAGAAAACATTTGCTACCTTTAAAAAAGAAATTTCTTACCGAACTGCAAAGCTGCCAAAATAAAATCATTATTTCTCAGCATTGGTAACAAAAAGAAACGAGACCAGAAATGAAGAAAGAACGCCATGGCGACCAGAAGTACAATAAATCGTGCGCGACATACACATATCATCATTATCCATCCAATGAGCCCTGGCATGAACACCGCTAGTAGCATAGTTGTTGAAAACCGAAATTAATTCTACTATCAATAGCATAAGTAGGTGGTCATTAAACTGATGAATGTAGTGTTGAGAAGAAAGAAGTAGATAATAATGTAGGAATAGAGATGTGTATCAATTATTCGAAAACAATTTCCGCCATTCGAGGCCAATATGTAATGCCAAAATACAACCCCCACCCCCCCCCCTCCCCCCCCCCCAAAAAAAAAAAACAGAGGGAAAAAATAGGAAAAATAAGGCCTCCAAAGTTTACGACGTCACTATATTATTTAAAAAAAGGGAATTTAAACAAGACAATGACGAAGCTTGATTCATTTGAAAGCTAATACTAATATCAAATATCAAATCTTCCATTAAAGATTAGACATGTTAATGAACTAAGAAAAAAAAAAGGAAAGTCGAAAATGGTCTCCAGTGTTAAGAAGAACACCCATGACCAAGATTCAAATTAATTTCACAAATATTAATTCAACTTCTTTTAAATGATTTTCTTTGGATTATAAGTGTTTTACGTGGTCAAAACATCACCTTTCTGTAGGTGTGCCCGCTTACCTCTACATGTGCCCGAGAAGAGGGGAGGGTAATAATGTATATACAGGTAGCTATAGTGTTGTATATAGAATATCCGACAGATACAGAATGAAATAGTTTATTAAGCATTTCCTGACGTTTTATTCTCAAAGCTCCAGGAAGCTGATGGTACATCAGTAGTGTTACCTCTAGATGTGTTCGGGAAATGTAAATACCAGAAATACACTCTAAAGAAATAAAACCTCGAGATATATAAAGAGTTTGGTTAATTCTCACCGATATATTACTACTTTATGTCCTGAAATTTAATCTACAACATATTTTGGCAAACAGTGTGAATCGAAATATTGCAGAACCGTCAAAGTATTGGATTTTTAATTCTTTTCACTGAATCCACGATCTTTCTTAAATAATATTCATTTGTTTTACTGATAGCTACCCCCCCCCCCCCCCCCGCCCCGTACGAAAGAATTCATGAACTACCCGTAAAAGGGGCAGTTCTTTCTGAAATGCAAACCTGTAAAAATGAAATAATTATTTCTCAGCATTTGTAACAAAAAGATACAAGACGACAAAGAAAGAACGCCATGGCGACCAGAAGTACAATCAATCGTGCACGACATACACATATCATCATTATCCATGCAATGAGCCATGGTATGAACACCGCTATTAGCATAATTGTTGAAAACCGAATTTAATTCTGTTATGAATAGGATAAATAGGTTTTCGTTACACTGATGAATGCAGTGTTGAGAAGGAAAAATTGGTAATAATGTAGGAACAGAAATGTGTATCAATTATTCAAAAACAATTTCGGCCATTCGAATCCAATATGTAACTCCAAAATGCAACCTCCAAAACAAAGGGGGGGATTAAAAAGGAAATGGTCCCTATAGTTTATATCACCTAAACAAAAAAAATGACGAAGTTCAATTCATCTGAAGCTACTACTTATATCAAAATTTAATTGTTTCATTAATGAATAGACATGCAATTGAAATGAGAAGAAAGAAAAAAAGAAGAAAAGCCCCTAATAATAGAAAGAACGAGAAGAAGAAAAATGGAAAAAGAAGGAGTAGGAAAAAAAACATGATATAAATTAGTTTCACAAATATCCATTCAACTTCTTTTCATTCATTTTCTTGGGGTATTCGTGTTTCACGAGTTTAAAACATATTCACCATGTATTTCCTTCCTCTAAATGAGCACGAGAAGAGGGGAGGGTAATAATGCATATACTAGTGTTGTATATCGAATATCCGAGGGATAGAGAATGAAAAAACTTATAAAGCATTTCCTGACGTTTTATTATCAAAGCTCCAGGAATCTGATGGTACATCAGTAGTGTTACCTCTAGATGTGTTCTGGAAATGCAAATACCAGAAATACACTCTAAAGAAATAAAACCTCGAGATAAATAAAGAGTTTGGTTAATTCTCACCGATGTATGACCGACTTTATGTCCTGGCAAACAGTGTAAATCGAAATATTGTAGAACCGTCAAAGTATTGGCTTTTTAAACCTTTCCACTGAATCCATGATCTTTCACAAATAATATTAATTTGTGTTACTGATAGCTACACCCCAACCCCCCCCCCCCCCCCTCGCCCCGTAAGAAAGATTTCATGAACTACCCTTAAAAGGGGCAGTTCTTTCTGAACTGCAAACCTGTCAAAATGAAATCATTATTTCTCAGCATTGGTAACAAAAAAAAACGAGACCAGTAAGAATGAACGCCTTGGCAACCAAAAGTACAATGAATCGTGGACGGCATACAAATATCATCTTTATCCATGCAATGAGCCATGGCATGAACACCGCTATTAGTATAATTGTTGAAACCCGAAATTAATACTTCTATCAATAGGATAAGTAGGTGGTCATTAAATTGATAAATGCAGTATTGAGAAGGAACAAGTAGATACCAATGTAGGAATAGAAATGTTTATCAATTATTCAAAAACAATTACCGTCATTCGAGGCCAATATGTTATGCCAAAATGCAACCCCCGAAACAGAGGGGGGTGGTGAATAAAAGGAAATGGCCCCATTGTTTATATCACTTTAAACAAAAAACAATGAAGAAGTTGAATTCATCTGGAAGCCTTATGTCAACATTTGATTGTTTCATTTATGAATAGACATGCAATTGAAATGAGAAGAAGCAGAAAAAGAGAAGAAAAGCCCCCTATACTAGAAAGACCCAAGAGAAGAAGAAGAAATACCACCCCCAAAAAAGAAACAATACAAAATATCAGTTTCAACTTCTTTTCATTGATTATCTTTGATGTTGTTTTAACCCCCCCCCCCCTTCCCCTCATTTTGTTTTGCTCAAGGGGGGGGGGGGGGTTGTGCTGACACGCTAGCGGGGGACTCGGAGGGGGTATGTTTCCTCCTTTGAAGCTAAAAATATTTGGATTTTTAAAACTAGATTCTTGTATTCTTGTTAATACTTCCAGGCAACATTTAGATAAACTCCCAATAGAAAAATAACATTCACAATTCTCTTCAAGCGGTATGTTTATTTGTTTAATCACCTTGTATATTAGGCCCTGTATTTTAGTATAAAAATTAGTTGACTGAATACTATAAGGGTACAAAGTACAGCTTCTCCCATCTGCAAATGAATAAATATGTCATCAGAAAATTGAAATCATATCATTTCAATAAATAACACATCAAGTGATGAGCAAGAGGCAATAATACAGTTTAAATAATCATTTCGAAGTTGACCTAGCATGTATTTCTTCCAGATTTTTTGGATTTTTTTTATCTTAACTACATTAATATATATACATTATGTGTGCATAATTCATTAGTGTGGTAACAGACGGCATGAGGCGCAAACCCAATAAAGCATGTTGCTTTAAAAGCGGTCCCAACGAGTATAGATATAATATTTGATACGAGACTACAGAGAATGTTTGCTGCCATTCTCAGTCTCGGTGTCATGAAAGCATTTTACATATTGACCTCTTTTTATTTTGATTCTTATTTTACAAATTATAGCTAGGTGCTCTTAGTCTAAGAAAGCTGTGTAATTAATCAAGGATTATCTACAGGGTCCTTCACAGTTTAGAGAGGTGCCAGTCAAGGGGACGCCTAAACCCCACATCTGTTTATACTTGCAATAGAAATGTTAGCATTAAGTATGAGACATTATGAGGAATTCCCAGGAGTTACGATAACAAGACCATGAAAAAAATTAAGTAAGAAATGTATGCTGATGATATAACACTCTTAATTTCTACTATTGGCTGTTCCCAAAAAAGAAATCAAACACATTTTGCTCAACCTTATAGTTTGCATCTCTTGTTATCAATCTAACGAAGTGTAAAGCAATGTAGGTTGATTTACTCAAGGAAAGTTAGTGTTATTTTTGGTCCTTTTCTTTATTCTAGCAACTTGCATGTTCCTGTATAATTATTATGATACAGAGGTTTGTATAAGTCTGGTTAAGCATGTGAACGCAAAATGTAAAACAAAAAAATTAAATTGAATGTGTGGAAAAATGCGTAACTTATCTTTAATAGGTAAAATTCAAATAATTAAAACTTATGCTATTTCTCAATTCTTTAAAGGGCTAGCGTGATGCCTAAGCCTCCAGTTATTTAATTTAATTTTGTCTGGATGGTCCTGATGGAATAAAACGGGAAACATTGATAAAAAATCATGGGGAAGGTGAAATTTATTTATTACAAATAATAACAATAATATTTACTTTTAAACGTACCGCAGCTCGACACCTGAATCGGGAGGGATGTACATACATTATGCAAAGCAATATGAGGTAAAATAAAACAAAAACACAATACAATCGGATATTAGACATTCATATTTTACATGCGTATGATATCCTATTTGTGGCAAGATCATCATTTAGATGCACCAAAAAGAAAGGGATGGGAGAGAGAAATGAAAAGAAAGGAGGAAGATATATATAAAGTGGGAGACAAAAAAAGAACGAAACTAATGCAAAAAGGGACATAAAGGGGTAAAGGAAGAGGAAGAGAGTGATTCCTAGACAGATATAGATAAAAGGAGAAGATGAGGAAGCATGAGACAGGAAGTATGGCAAAAGAGAGAGAAAGTAACTTAGAGAAAGACAAGGAAGAGGAAGAAAATAATCAGTAGAAATCGCAGGGACTACGCCGAAGCAACATTTGTTTCCATTAAAACGCAGCCTAATTTCGGCGCAGTCGGTACGCCACACTACGCAACTCTACGCAGATCAAATTTGTCAGCGTTCCCAGTGTTGTAATCATTTGTTCGACGCGGGGGCAACAATTAAGTGACGGAGTTTCGTCGAAGAGTCAAGCATTAATTTGGCGAATGAGACGCATAGACTCTTCCTTCTGTCAGTAAGGGTACGTAGCTGTAATAGACCATTTCCGCAATGCATTTACATTTAATGAACACAATCTTTGATAAGTGCCTCTTTACGAATAATTGTATTTCGATAGTCAGAATGCGAACTGCATACATTTCGTGTTGTTAGGTAGAACAAGCCATAATGTTTGTCCTACCTAGCAACAATCAATGTATGCAATTCGCATTCTGACTATCAAAATACGATTATTTGTAACGTGGTAATAAATGAATTTGTAACGAGGCACTTAAGGATTTGTGCATTAAATGTGATTAGATTACAAAAATGGTCTATTGATCTATACCATCTGAGTAAACACAGATGATCTGGGCAAGCGCGGTTTTGGACACGCTCTATTGAATGCATTCTGTTGCTTCGGGATGCCACCCGCCCAGCCTCGCGCAGCATATTCAGGGGCGATGGAGCGTCTCCAAATTGTGAGGGAGCACCAACAAAAATGAGCACTTTCTGGAAAAGGGGGGACACCTACAAAGGGAAACCTTAAAGCGAAACATATACAGTTTTTAGATATCATTATATACCCCTACATTTACATGATTGTCATTACATTATCAGAGATGATATCAATATTTGTTTCTCTCTTTACTTGGTCCTAGATACTGCCTAAACCTCATAATTTGCAGTTGGGATGATGGTCTCATCATATGGATTCAAAATTTTAAGATTTGTGATTTCACAGTGTAAAAATTGACATCTTATAAAGAAGATAAAAACAAATCCTGATAACATAATCAAATTAACTATACTTGCGAGCGGGCGTAGTAAGGCGAGCTTTGGGGGAGAATAAAGAAGAAAAACAGGCTCTAAGTCGCTTTGATCTAGGGGCGCATGTTATGGAGAACGGAAAAGGGCGCACCTATCAAAAGGTAAAGGGACATTTGTTAGAAAAGAAAAAGGTGCACGTGTCAAAGTAAAAAGGGCAATTATCAGATTTGAAAAGAGGACACTTCTCGCACCTTAAAATGTACACTCACAAGAAATGAAAAAGGAACTAGTCTTATGAGAACGAAAATATACATCTGTCGAAGGTAAAGGGGCACCTATTAGGTATCAATAGAGGCAGTTTTGAAAAAGGAATGGGCTCATATACAGAAGAAAAATAAGCATTATCCAAGAAAATAGGGTATTTAATGAAAAGGAAAAGAAGCACGTGTCAAAATAAATAAGGCACTTATTAGAAATGAAACGAGGCATTTGAGAAACAGGAAAGGGATTCTTATTGAAAAAGGTAGGGACACTTATCAGAAGGAAAATGAGCACTAATAAAAAAAGGGTAATTTCTCGCACATGAAAAGAGGCACTCACCAGAAATGAAAAGAGGCACTTATGAGAAGGAAAAGGCTCACTTATTATTTATTAGAAAGGAAAAGGGGCATATTTTGTTGAAGGAAAAGGGGCACATTTCAGATTTTGATAGGTGCATTTATCATGGATTAAAAAGGGCCAGTTATCAAAAGGAAAAGGGACACGCGTCATAATAAACGGGGGGCACTTTTGCAAACCTGCCAAAATGAAATCAATATTTCTCAGCATTGGTAACAAAAAGAAACGAGACGAAAAGGAAAGAACGCCATGGCGATCAGAAGTACAATAAATCGTGCACGACATACACATATCATCATTATCCATCCAATGAGCCATGGCATGAACTCCACTATTAGCATAGTTGTTGAAAACTGAAATTAATTCTACTATCAATAGAATAAGTAGGTGGTCATTAAACTGATGAATGTAGTGTTGAGAAGAAAGAAGTAGATAATAATGTAGGAATAGAGATGTGTATCAATTATTCAAAAACAATTTCCGCCATTCGAGGCTAATATGTAATGCCAAAATGCAACCCCCAAAACAGAGGGGGGGGGGGGGGGGTGGGGGGGGGAAGATACAAAAAAAATTGCCTCCATCGTTTATATCACTTTAAAAAAAAAAAAATGACAAAGTTCAAATCAGCTGAAAGCTAATACTTATATCAAAATGAAGATGTTTTATTAATGAATAGACATGCATTTGAAATGAGAAAGAAAGAGAAGAAAAGCCCTTCATAGAAAGACCGACGAGAAGAAGAAAAAAACAGACCATGATATAAATTGGTTTCACAAATATCCATTCAACTTCTTTTCATTTATTTTCTTGGGGCATTCGTTTTTTACGTGTTCAAAACATCTCCTCCCTGTAAATGTGACCACCTACCTCTAAATGATCCCGAGAAAAGGGAAGGGTAATAATGCATATAGCTATTAAGCTAGTCTTTTACATCGAATATCCGAGAGATACAGAATGAAATAATGTATAAAGCATTTCCTGACGTTTTATTTTCAAAGCTCCAGGAAGCTGATGGTACATCGGTAGCGTTACCTCTAGATGTGTTCTGGAATAATAAGCTAGGTGACTTAACAAGCACATTCAAGCAGCAGTTATAAACATTCTCTGTATTAGTGGTTATTGATTATATTGTATAATGTTGATTACTCGTATGTTAAAATTATGTCTCGAAACCAAATATTGATATGCCATTGGATTACGGAATTAAGGAACTTCGTGTAAACGAAAGTCTGTTTTATTTGCTTATGGTCCATGGCTGTATAATCGATGAACTTCTGATGGCTTCCTGTAAAGAACTTTGCAATTGTTAATACCAAAAATACACTCGAAAAAGATACAACCTCGAGATAATTTATAGAGAGTTTGGTTTAAAGCTCATCTATGTACTCTTATTACCGACATTATGTCCTGGGATTTATTCTACTACATATTTAGGCAAACAGTGTAAATCGAAATATTGTAGAACCGTCAAAGTATTGGCTTTTCAATCCTTTCCACTGATTCCACGACCTTTCACAAATAATATTCATTTGTTTTACAAATAACTACCCCACCCCCACCTCCTTCTGCCCCGTAAGAAAGAAGACATGAACTGCCTTTAAAAGGGGAATTTATAACTAAACTGCAAACCTGCCGAAATTAAATCATTATTTCTCAGCATTGGTAACAAAAAGAAACGAAACGAGAAAGAATAAACGCCATGGCGACCAGAAGTACAATGAATCGTGAACGGCATACAAATATTATCGTTACCCATGCAATAAACCAGGCAATGAACCATGGCATGAACACCGCTATTCGTATAATTGTTGAAACCCGAATTTAATTCTACTATCACTAGGATAAGTAGGTGGTCATTAAACTAATAAATGCAGTTAGTGTTGAGAAGGAACAAGTAGAAAATAATATAGGAATAGAGATGTTTATCAATTGTTCAAAAACAATTTCAGCCATTCGGGGCAAAAATGTAATGCCAAAATGCAACCCCCAAAACAGAGGGGGGGGGGGAAGATACAAAAAAAAATTGCCTCCATCGTTTATATCACTTTAAAAAAAAAACAATGACAAAGTTCAAATCAGCTGAAAGCTAATACTTATATCAAAATGAAGATGTTTCATTAATGAATTGACATGCATTTGAAATGAGAAAGAAAGAGAAGAAAATGCCCCTCATAGAAAGACCCACGAGAAGAAGAAAAAAATAAGAAGAAGAAGAAAAAAAAGACCATGATATAAATTGGTTTCACAAATATCCATTCAACTTCTTTTCATTTATTTTCTTGGAGTAAATGTGTTTTACGTGTTCAAAACATCTCCTCCCTGTAAATGTGCCCTTCTACCTCTAAATGAGCTCGAGAAGAGGAGGGTAATAATGCATATAGCATATAGCTATTAAGCTAGTGTTGTATATCGAATATCCGAGAGATTAAGAATGACATAATTTATAAAGCCTTTCCCGACGTTTTATTTTCAAAGCTCCAGGAAGCTGATGGTACATCAGCAGCGTTACCTCTTGATGTGTTCTGGATTAACAAGCTAGGTGACTTTACAAGCACATTCAAGCAGCAGTTATAAACATTCTCTGTATTAGTGGTAATTGATTAAATTGTATAATGTTGATTACTAATATGTAAAAGTTATGTCTCGAAACCAAATATTGATATGCCATTGGATTACGGAACTAAGGAACTTCGTGTAAACGAAAGTCTGTTTGATTTGCTTATTGTCCATGGCTGTATAATCGATGAACTTCTGATGGCTTCCTGTAAAGAACTTTGCAAATGTTAACACCAAAAATACATATCTCGAGATAAAATCTCGAGATATATAGAGAGTATGGTTTAATGCTCATCAATGTACTGTTATTACCAACATTATGTCCTGGAATTTATTTTACTACATAAACAGTGTAAATCAAAATATTGTAGAACCGTCAAAGTATTGGCTTTTCAATCCTTTCCATTGATTCCACGACCTTTCACAAATAATATTCATTTGTTTTACAAATAACAACCCCATCCCCACCTCCTTACGCCCCGTAAACAAAAAGACATGAACTGCCTTTAAAAGGGGAATGTATAACTAAACTGCAAACCTGCCTTAATGAAATCAGCATTTCTCAGTATTGGTAACAAAAAGAAACGAGACGAGAAAGAATAAACGCCATGGCGACCAGAAGTACAATGAATCGTGAACGGCATACAAATATTATCGTTACCCATGCAATAAACCAGGCAATGAACCATGGCATGAACACCGCTATTCGTATAATTGTTGAAACCCGAATTTAATTCTACTATCACTAGGATAAGTAGGTGGTCATTAAACTAATGAATGTAGTGCTGAGAAGAAAGAAGTAGATAATAATGTAGGAATAGAGATGTTTATCAATTGTTCAAAAACAATTTCCGCCATTCGAGGCCAATATGTAATGCCAAAATGCAACCCCGAAAACAGAGGGGGGGGGGATACAAAAAAAAATTGACTCGTTTATATCACTTTAAAAAAAAAAATGACAAAGTTCAAATCAGCTGAAAGCTAATACTTATATCAAAATGAAGATGTTTCATTACTGAATAAACATGCATTTAAAATGAGAAGGAAAGAGAAGAAAAGCCCCTCATAGAAAGACCCACGAGAAGAAGAAAAAAATAATAAGAAGAAGAAAAAAAATACCATGATATAAATTGGTTTCACAAATATCCATTCAACTTCTTTTCATTTATTTTCTTGGAGTAAATGTGTTTTACGTGTTCAAAACAAAACCTTCCTGTAAATGTGCCCTCCTACCTCTAAATGAGCCCGAGAAGAGGGAGGGTAATAATGCATATAGCTATTAAGCTAGTGTTGTATATCGAATATCCGAGAGATACAGAATGAAATAATGTATAAAGCATTTCCTGACGTTTTATTTTCAAAGCTTCAGGAAGCTGATGGTACATCAGTAGTGTTACCTCTAGATGTGTTCTGGAAATGTAAATACCAGAAAAAAACTCTAAAGAAAAATAATCTCGAGATATATGGAGAGTTTGGTTAATTCTCACCAATGTATTACCGACTTTATGTCCTGGGATTTATTCTATACCACATATTTAGGCAAACAATGTAAATCGAAATACTGTAGAACCGTCGAAGTATTGGCTTTTTCATCCTTTCCACTGAATCCACGATCTTTCACAAATGATATTCATTTGTTTTATTAATAGCTTCCCCTACCCCCCCCCCCCCTCCCCCCCCCCCCACACCTCCACTCCCCGTAAGGAAGAGGACATGAAAAGTTTAAAAGGGGAATTTCTTACTGAACTCAAACCTGCCACAATGAAGTCATTACTTCTCAGCATTGGTAACCAAAAGATACAAGACGAGAAAGAAAGGACGCCATGGCGACCAGAAGTACAATCAATCGTGCACGACATACACATACCATCATTATACATGCAATGAGCCATGGCATGAACACCGCTATAAGCAGGGGCGGCGATTTCTGTTATTGACCGGGGGGACGAAATGCGATTTTTTTTTTTTACAAGGATGTGATGCGAGGGAGCGTAGCGACCGAGCGAGATTTTTTTTTAAACGTTATTAGTCTAAACGCTGCACTCTTGGGCCTTCCGGAGCCTAAAAGTGTGTTGCAGTCATTATTCAGTATATGCTATACAATTTGTTTTGCACTTTTTCAAATTTCCAGGGGGGACGATCCCCCCCTAAAAAAAATTGAGGGGGGACGTGTCCCCCCCGTCCACCCCGGGATCGCCGCCCCTGGCTATAAGTATAATTGTTGAAAACTGAATTTAATTCTATTATGAAAAGGATAAGTAGGTGTTCATTACACTGATGAATACAGTGTTGAGAAGGAAAAAATTGGTAATAATCACTATGAACATGACAGACAAAGAAAGCGGACAAAATATACAGTTCGTCAGGTAGACAAAGGAACATCCCTTCACTGCTATTATGTAAAAAGGTGAATATGCATGTGACACCTGTTCTACACATTTTTACATAATAGCAGTGAAGGGATGTTCCTTTGTCTACCTGAGGAACTGTATATTTTGTCCACTTTCTTTGTCAGTCATGTTCATAGTGAATGTAGGTAAAAAAATGTGTATCAATTATTCAAAAACACTTTCTGCCATTCGAATCCAGTATGTAACGCTAAATTGCAACCCCCAAAACAAAGGGGAGGGGGGGATAAAAAGGAAATGGTCTCCATAGTTTCTTTCACTTAAAAAAAAAAACAATGACGAAGTTCAATTCATCTAAAAAGT
Source organism: Strongylocentrotus droebachiensis (assembly GCA_035222895.1). NCBI lineage: Eukaryota > Metazoa > Echinodermata > Echinoidea > Camarodonta > Strongylocentrotidae > Strongylocentrotus > Strongylocentrotus droebachiensis. The sequence goes on along the minus strand of JAVYIG010003765.1, from coordinate 91,069 downwards.
ACTACTTATATCAACATGTAATTGTTTCATTAATGAATATACATGCAATTGAAATGAGAAGGAAGACAAGAGAAGAAAAGCCCCTAATAATAGAAAGACCCACGAGAAGAAGAAAATGGGAAAACGAAGGAGTAGGAAAAAAAACATGAAATAAATTAGTTTGACAAATATCCATTCAACTTCTTTTCATTTATTTTCTTGGGGTATTCGTGTTTTACGAGTTCAAAACATCTTCACATGAGCCTGAGAAGAGGGGAGGGTAATAATGCATATAACTAGTATTGTATATCGAATATCCGAGAGACACAGAATGAAATAATTTATAAAGCATTTCCTGACGTTTTATTTTCAAAGCTCCAGGAAGCTGATGGTACATCAGTAGTGTTACCTCTAGATGTGTTCTGGAAATGTAAATACCAGAAAAAAACTCTAAAGAAATACAACCTCGAGATATAAGGAGAGTTTGGTTAATTCTCACCGATGTATTATCGACTTTATGTCCTGGGATTTATTCTACCACATATTTAGGCAAACAGTGTAAATCGGAATATATCCTACAACCGTCAAAGTATTGGCTTTTTAATCCTTTCCACTGAATCCACGATATTTCATGAATAATATTCATTTGTGTTACTAATATCTACCCCATCCGCCCCCCCCCCCCCGCCCCGCCCCGTAAAAAAAAACATGAACTACAGATGTAACCGTTAAAAGGGGCATTTCTTACTGAACTGCAAACCTGTCAAAATGAAAATTATTTTTCAGCGTTGGTAACAAAAAGAAACGAGACCAGAAAGAAAGAACGCCATGGCGACCAGAAGTACAATCAATCGTGCACGACATACACATATCATCTTTATCCATGCAATGAGCCATGGCACGAACACCGCTATTAGCATAGTTGTTGAAAACCGAAATTAATTCTTCTATCAATAGAATAAGTAGGTGGTCATTAAACTAATGACTGCAGTGTTGAGAAGGAACAAGTAGATAATAATGTAGGAATAGAGATGTGTATCAATATTATTATTCAAAAACAATTCCCGCCATTCGAGGCTAATATATAATGCCAAAATGCAACCCCCTAAACAGAGGGGTGGGGGGGATAAAAAGGAACTGGCCCCCATAGTTTATATCACTTAAAGCTTATCTGTACTAGTTTACAGGAGGGATTAGACCGCCCTGCAAGGTCACTGGACAGGTGGTTATCTCAGCAACTAAGCTCTCAATTAACATAAGAAAAAGAGGATCATGGGGGACCAATGGTCACCGATTAGGCATTGTTTGTTATATAGAGGGCGCAAGTAGCTACAAGTAGTGCAGTGGGCCTTTAAAACAAAGAATGACGAAGTTAAACTTAGCTGAAAGCTAATACTTATATCAAAATTTAAATGTTTTATTAATGAATAGACATGCAATTAAATGAGAAAAAAGAAAAGAAAAGCCTCCAATAATAGAAAGACCCACGAGCAGAAGAAAAGGGGAAAACAAAACAAATGATATAAATTAGTTTCACAAATATCCATTCAACTTCTTTTCATTTATTTTGTTGGGGGTATTCGTGTTTCACGAGTTCAAAACATCTTCACCCTGTATTTCCTACCTCTAAATGAGCACGAGAAGGGGAGAGGGTAACAATGCATATAGCTAGTGTTGTATATCGAATATCCGAGGGATAGAGAATGAAATAACTTATAAAGCATTTCCTGACGTTTTATTTTCAAAGCTCCAGGAAGCTGATGGTACATCAGTAGTGTTACCTCTAGATGTGTTCTGAAAATGTAAATACTAAAAATATACTCTAAAGAAATAAAACCTCGAGATATATAAAGAGTTTAGTTAATTCTCACCGATGTATTACCGACTTTATGTCCTGGAATTTAATCTACCACATATTTAGGCAAACAGTGTGAATCAAAATATTGTAGAACCGTCAAAGTATCGGATTTTTAATCCTTTCCACTGAATCCACGATATTTCACAAATAATATCCATTTGTTTTACTAATAGCTACCCCCCCCCCCCCCCTCACAAGATAGAAAACATGAATTAACTTTAAAAGGGAAATTTCTTACTGAACTGCAAACCTGCCAAATGAAATCATTATTTCTCAGCATTGGTAACAAAAAGAAACGAGACGAGAAAGAATAAACGCCATGGCAACCAAAAGTACAATGAATCGTGGACGGCATACAAATATCATCATTATCCATGCAATGAGCCATGGCATGAACACCGCTATTAGTATAATTGTTGAAACCCGAAATTAATACTACTATCAATAGGATAAGTAGGTGGGGGGTCATTAAACTGATTAATGCAGTGTTGAGAAGGGAAAAATATAAAAAAAGAATAGAGATGTGTATCAATTATCCAAAAACAATTCCCGCCATTCGAGGCCAATATATAATGCCAAAATACAACCCCCAAAACAAAGGAGGGGGGGGGTAATAAAACGGAAATGGCCCTCTTAGTTTATATCACTTTTTTAAAAACACAATGACGAACTTCAATTCATCTGAAAGCTACTAGTTATAGCAAAATGTAATTGTTTCATTAATGAATAGTGATGCAATTGAAATGAGAAAAACAAGAAAAAGATAAGAAAAGCTCCCGATAATAGTCACAAATATCAGATTCAACTTCTTTTCATTATTTTTCTTTGATTGTACGTGTTTAACATGGTTAAAACAACACCTTCCTGTGGGTGTGCCGCCTACCTATGTGCCCGAGGAGAGGGGAGGGTTATAAGCCATACAGCTAGTGTTCTTTATTGTATATCTTAGATATAAACGGTGGCGTATATCTGTTGTTAGCCAAGGACGTGATTTGCTGACGTGGTAGCGGGAAAGTCGGAGGGGCATGTTTCCTGCTTTGAATCTGAAAATATTTGGATTTTTAAAACTGGATTCGTGTAATTTGGTTAATACTTCCAGGCAAAATTTAGATAAACTCCCAATAGATAAATACCATTCACAATTCTCTTCAAGTGGTATGTTTAATTTTGTAATCACCTTGTATATTAGACCCTGTATTTTCGTTCAAATGTTTTTGGGGAATGTGAACGGGATAAGCAGGCGCTGAATAGAACATACACTATGAAGATGACGGACAAATACAGAGGACAAAATATACAGTTCCTTAGGTAGACAAAGAAACACCCCTTCACTGCTATTATGTCAAAATGTGTAGGATAGCTCAATATGCATGTGACACCTGTTCTACACATTTGTACATAATGGCAGTGAAGGGATGTTCCTTAGTCTACCTAATGAACTGTATATTTTGTCCTCTTTCTTTGTCCATCATGTTTATAGTGATATGAGCTTCATATACACAACCACACCAGTGACACGTGTAAATGGAAACACTGTTACAATGATTACTGAAACATTGTTTTCAAAACAATCATGTTTACTTCAACATTTCTAAACAATTGTTTACTACAACATGTATTGGTATTTTGTTTTGCTTTAGATAGATTTGTAAAGACCGAAAATCCTTATAAATAAACCACTATTAAAGGAAAGGTTATCAGGAACCAATGTATAATGCAATATTTCCATTTTACCTATGTTGTTGTAGTAGGAGTAATATGGATATCCCGCCTCTTCTTTCATGCACACCCTTTCCGCCAATATCGCGAGTTAAAAAGGGTCCTAATGTACGCATAACAAAGCGAGGTATGAGTTGATAAAAAGCATGAAGTATAACCAAATTTTTTAAGAGATGGAGTCCTATGTAGCTCATTCCCTTTGTACCATATTCGATGCCGCCAGGTGAAAATATGTCAGGCATGGGCTTAACTGGATCTTCCTTGCAGATACGTAGACAAAAGATTATTGCCTAGCTGCAAACTTACAGACAACTTTCAAAGGGAAATATGCTTTTGTAATGATAATATGAGCAGTACAGAGTGCTTACCTTTACATGAGGCAAGCGAAAGGAAATGGAGCAAATTTTTCTGAAATATTAATCAAAATTACTCGACTGGGCATGTGTGGGCACTAATCTGACATATAAAATCATAATGAACTGTACATGAACATATTCACTTTTCATTTTCGTGAGCCGCAAGTAATCGGAAAAGTGTCAAATTGCAGGTTTTAGGACTGTGAATTGTTACTATTTTTCACAAATTAAAGCTGCTATCATACAATATAAGCAAATTTCTTGACACATTTAGGCTTTGGTATTCATATGTTATCATCTGTTCGATTTTCCCCTTCTTAGTTCAAATAAAAAGTGAAATATTAAGGATATTTCTTTGTGAAAAAAATCGCTACTCAAGCTTTCTAATGATATTGGCGGCTTCGAACCTCGTACATCAAAGGTAACAGCACACCAGTAGATTATACTGTGCAACCATAATAAACGGCAGCTGCGTGGAATAATTGGTTGCCAGTTGGGTCTCCATCTCTAAAAACTCCTTGGTGTAACACACCATATATAGTATTACAATCTTACAGCACGATGTGATGAAAAATTAATGGAGCAGATAAATACAAAAGAAATATGTACAGCGGCAGCCAAAATCAAGCAATCATTTATAAACTAAGGCTTTGCCAAGCCATCCATTTGAAGCATGCATCTATTAATTAAGATGTAGTCAAGTAAGTTATACATCCAAGCTATATGATTGCAGACTTTGGAGCGGGCTTTGGAGTCACAGTGGCACATGGGATATAGCTTGCAATGTGCAGACCAAGGTTTGATCTTAAAGGCCATCTATACAGTTGTATGCAAGGTCGGCGATCCCAGGGACAGGGGGCACATCCCCCTCTCATTGATTAGGGCGGAAAATGTGTAAATGTGCCTAAAAGAATGTATAGCAAATACTGACTAAAGACTGGAGGGCCCAAGAGTGCAGAGTTTAGACTAATATAAATCTTCTGGCTGGGTCGCTACGCTTCTTCGCATAATCTCCTTCAAAATGTACTTGTAAATATTGTAATAAATCTCTACTGGATATTTATGTATACTCTCTATTTCATAAGTTTAAAATCATGTAAAATGTATTATATTATTGAATATTGAATTATCTGATTTCTTGTCAAAATTAGTGTTCTGTTGGAAATGAAAGAAAAAAACTGAAACTGAAGCCCTGTCACATGTCTTATTATATAATTTCAATAATATCAAGTAATATAATATGAAAGAAAGTACTTAAATGGCCTTTGTAACATTGCTTAGATGAGATGAAATGGTGATAATGAAGTCACTTCAATGCTAAATGTACAACTAAAGATAATCTGAAAGTTTGAGTGAAAACGGACCATTATTAATGATAACAATTGGGAAAACTGATCTGATCGTTAATTTAATTCTCCCAACTATATTATTACAATTAAATTACATTTCGGTGAATGTAAATCGTCACAATGCAATGAATTGGCTCTAGATACCATTCCAGACATTTAAATGTTGAAAAATCTCTTTTATGTCTTATTTTCAAGGAAAAGCGGTTGGGAAAATTCAATAATGGTTGGGAGAATTTACTATTAATCCCTTTACTATTCAAATAATTATGCATTGAATTGTATGCTGATTGTATTCTTACTGAACTGCAAACCTGCCAAATGAAATCATTATTTCTCAGCATTGGTAACAAAAAGAAACGAGACCAGAAAGATTAAACGCCATGGCAACCAAAAGTACAATGAATCGTGGACGGCATACAAATATCATCATTATCCATGCAATGAGCCATGGCATGAACACCGCTATTAGTATAATTGTTGAAACCCGAAATTAATACTACTATCAATAGGATAAGTAGGTGGGTGGTCATTAAACTGATTAATGCAGTGTTGAGAAGGGAAAAATATAAAAAAAGAATAGAGATGTGTATCAATTATCCAAAAACAATTCCCGCCATTCGAGGCCAATATATAATGCCAAAATACAACCCCCAAAACAAAGGAGGGGGGGGGTAATAAAACGGAAATGGCCCTCTTAGTTTATATCACTTTTTTAAAAACACAATGACGAACTTCAATTCATCTGAAAGCTACTAGTTATAGCAAAATGTAATTGTTTCATTAATGAATAGTGATGCAATTGAAATGAGAAAAACAAGAAAAAGATAAGAAAAGCTCCCAATAATAGTCACAAATATCAGATTCAACTTCTTTTCATTATTTTTCTTTGATTGTACGTGTTTAACATGGTTAAAACAACACCTTCCTGTGGGTGTGCCGCCTACCTATGTGCCCGAGGAGAGGGGAGGGTTATAAGCCATACAGCTAGTGTTCTTTATTGTATATCTTAGATATAAACGGTGGCGTATATCTGTTGTTAGCCAAGGACGTGATTTGCTGACGTGGTAGCGGGAAAGTCGGAGGGGCATGTTTCCTGCTTTGAATCTGAAAATATTTGGATTTTTAAAACTGGATTCGTGTAATTTGGTTAATACTTCCAGGCAAAATTTAGATAAACTCCCAATAGATAAATACCATTCACAATTCTATTCAAGTGGTATGTTTAATTTTGTAATCACCTTGTATATTAGACCCTGTATTTTCGTTCAAATGTTTTTGGGGAATGTGAACGGGATAAGCAGGCGCTGAATAGAACATACACTATGAAGATGACGGACAAATACAGAGGACAAAATATACAGTTCCTTAGGTAGACAAAGAAACACCCCTTCACTGCTATTATGTCAAAATGTGTAGGATAGCTCAATATGCATGTGACACCTGTTCTACACATTTGTACATAATGGCAGTGAAGGGATGTTCCTTAGTCTACCTAATGAACTGTATATTTTGTCCTCTTTCTTTGTCCATCATGTTTATAGTGATATGAGCTTCATATACACAACCACACCAGTGACACGTGTAAATGGAAACACTGTTACAATGATTACTGAAACATTGTTTTCAAAACAATCATGTTTACTTCAACATTTCTAAACAATTGTTTACTACAACATGTATTGGTATTTTGTTTTGCTTTAGATAGATTTGTAAAGACCGAAAATCCTTATAAATAAACTACTATTAAAGGAAAGGTTATCAGGAACCAATGTATAATGCAATATTTCCATTTTACCTATGTTGTTGTAGTAGGAGTAATATGGATATCCCGCCTCTTCTTTCATGCACACCCTTTCCGCCAATATCGCGAGTTAAAAAGGGTCCTAATGTACGCATAACAAAGCGAGGTATGAGTTGATAAAAAGCATTAAGTATAACCAAATTTTTTAAGAGATGGAGTCCTATGTAGCTCATTCCCTTTGTACCATATTCGATGCCGCCAGGTGAAAATATGTCAGGCATGGGCTTAACTGGATCTTCCTTGCAGATACGTAGACAAAAGATTATTGCCTAGCTGCAAACTTACAGACAACTTTCAAAGGGAAATATGCTTTTGTAATGATAATATGAGCAGTACAGAGTGCTTACCTTTACATGAGGCAAGCGAAAGGAAATGGAGCAAATTTTTCTGAAATATTAATCAAAATTACTCGACTGGGCATGTGTGGGCACTAATCTGACATATAAAATCATAATGAACTGTACATGAACATATTCACTTTTCATTTTCGTGAGCCGCAAGTAATCGGAAAAGTGTCAAATTGCAGGTTTTAGGACTGTGAATTGTTACTATTTTTCACAAATTAAAGCTGCTATCATACAATATAAGCAAATTTCTTGACACATTTAGGCTTTGGTATTCATATGTTATCATCTGTTCGATTTTCCCCTTCTTAGTTCAAATAAAAAGTGAAATATTAAGGATATTTCTTTGTGAAAAAAATCGCTACTCAAGCTTTCTAATGATATTGGCGGCTTCGAACCTCGTACATCAAAGGTAACAGCACACCAGTAGATTATACTGTGCAACCATAATAAACGGCAGCTGCGTGGAATAATTGGTTGCCAGTTGGGTCTCCATCTCTAAAAACTCCTTGGTGTAACACACCATATATAGTATTACAATCTTACAGCACGATGTGATGAAAAATTAATGGAGCAGATAAATACAAAAGAAATATGTACAGCGGCAGCCAAAATCAAGCAATCATTTATAAACTAAGGCTTTGCCAAGCCATCCATTTGAAGCATGCATCTATTAATTAAGATGTAGTCAAGTAAGTTATACATCCAAGCTATATGATTGCAGACTTTGGAGCGGGCTTTGGAGTCACAGTGGCACATGGGATATAGCTTGCAATGTGCAGACCAAGGTTTGATCTTAAAGGCCATCTATACAGTTGTATGCAAGGTCGGCGATCCCAGGGACAGGGGGCACATCCCCCTCTCATTGATTAGGGCGGAAAATGTGTAAATGTGCCTAAAAGAATGTATAGCAAATACTGACTAAAGACTGGAGGGCCCAAGAGTGCAGAGTTTAGACTAATATAAATCTTCTGGCTGGGTCGCTACGCTTCTTCGCATAATCTCCTTCAAAATGTACTTGTAAATATTGTAATAAATCTCTACTGGATATTTATGTATACTCTCTATTTCATAAGTTTAAAATCATGTAAAATGTATTATATTATTGAATATTGAATTATCTGATTTCTTGTCAAAATTAGTGTTCTGTTGGAAATGAAAGAAAAAAACTGAAACTGAAGCCCTGTCACATGTCTTATTATATAATTTCAATAATATCAAGTAATATAATATGAAAGAAAGTACTTAAATGGCCTTTGTAACATTGCTTAGATGAGATGAAATGGTGATAATGAAGTCACTTCAATGCTAAATGTACAACTAAAGATAATCTGAAAGTTTGAGTGAAAACGGACCATTATTAATGATAACAATTGGGAAAACTGATCTGATCGTTAATTTAATTCTCCCAACTATATTATTACAATTAAATTACATTTCGGTGAATGTAAATCGTCACAATGCAATGAATTGGCTCTAGATACCATTCCAGACATTTAAATGTTGAAAAATCTCTTTTATGTCTTATTTTCAAGGAAAAGCGGTTGGGAAAATTCAATAATGGTTGGGAGAATTTACTATTAATCCCTTTACTATTCAAATAATTATGCATTGAATTGTATGCTGATTGTATTCTTACTGAACTGCAAACCTGCCAAATGAAATCATTATTTCTCAGCATTGGTAACAAAAAGAAACGAGACCAGAAAGATTAAACGCCATGGCAACCAAAAGTACAATGAATCGTGGACGGCATACAAATATCATCATTATCCATGCAATGAGCCATGGCATGAACACCGCTATTAGTATAATTGTTGAAACCCGAAATTAATACTACTATCAATAGGATAAGTAGGTGGGTGGTCATTAAACTGATTAATGCAGTGTTGAGAAGGGAAAAATATAAAAAAAGAATAGAGATGTGTATCAATTATCCAAAAACAATTCCCGCCATTCGAGGCCAATATATAATGCCAAAATACAACCCCCAAAACAAAGGAGGGGGGGGGTAATAAAACGGAAATGGCCCTCTTAGTTTATATCACTTTTTTAAAAACACAATGACGAACTTCAATTCATCTGAAAGCTACTAGTTATAGCAAAATGTAATTGTTTCATTAATGAATAGTGATGCAATTGAAATGAGAAAAACAAGAAAAAGATAAGAAAAGCTCCCAATAATAGTCACAAATATCAGATTCAACTTCTTTTCATTATTTTTCTTTGATTGTACGTGTTTAACATGGTTAAAACAACACCTTCCTGTGGGTGTGCCGCCTACCTATGTGCCCGAGGAGAGGGGAGGGTTATAAGCCATACAGCTAGTGTTCTTTATTGTATATCTTAGATATAAACGGTGGCGTATATCTGTTGTTAGCCAAGGACGTGATTTGCTGACGTGGTAGCGGGAAAGTCGGAGGGGCATGTTTCCTGCTTTGAATCTGAAAATATTTGGATTTTTAAAACTGGATTCGTGTAATTTGGTTAATACTTCCAGGCAAAATTTAGATAAACTCCCAATAGATAAATACCATTCACAATTCTATTCAAGTGGTATGTTTAATTTTGTAATCACCTTGTATATTAGACCCTGTATTTTCGTTCAAATGTTTTTGGGGAATGTGAACGGGATAAGCAGGCGCTGAATAGAACATACACTATGAAGATGACGGACAAATACAGAGGACAAAATATACAGTTCCTTAGGTAGACAAAGAAACACCCCTTCACTGCTATTATGTCAAAATGTGTAGGATAGCTCAATATGCATGTGACACCTGTTCTACACATTTGTACATAATGGCAGTGAAGGGATGTTCCTTAGTCTACCTAATGAACTGTATATTTTGTCCTCTTTCTTTGTCCATCATGTTTATAGTGATATGAGCTTCATATACACAACCACACCAGTGACACGTGTAAATGGAAACACTGTTACAATGATTACTGAAACATTGTTTTCAAAACAATCATGTTTACTTCAACATTTCTAAACAATTGTTTACTACAACATGTATTGGTATTTTGTTTTGCTTTAGATAGATTTGTAAAGACCGAAAATCCTTATAAATAAACTACTATTAAAGGAAAGGTTATCAGGAACCAATGTATAATGCAATATTTCCATTTTACCTATGTTGTTGTAGTAGGAGTAATATGGATATCCCGCCTCTTCTTTCATGCACACCCTTTCCGCCAATATCGCGAGTTAAAAAGGGTCCTAATGTACGCATAACAAAGCGAGGTATGAGTTGATAAAAAGCATGAAGTATAACCAAATTTTTTAAGAGATGGAGTCCTATGTAGCTCATTCCCTTTGTACCATATTCGATGCCGCCAGGTGAAAATATGTCAGGCATGGGCTTAACTGGATCTTCCTTGCAGATACGTAGACAAAAGATTATTGCCTAGCTGCAAACTTACAGACAACTTTCAAAGGGAAATATGCTTTTGTAATGATAATATGAGCAGTACAGAGTGCTTACCTTTACATGAGGCAAGCGAAAGGAAATGGAGCAAATTTTTCTGAAATATTAATCAAAATTACTCGACTGGGCATGTGTGGGCACTAATCTGACATATAAAATCATAATGAACTGTACATGAACATATTCACTTTTCATTTTCGTGAGCCGCAAGTAATCGGAAAAGTGTCAAATTGCAGGTTTTAGGACTGTGAATTGTTACTATTTTTCACAAATTAAAGCTGCTATCATACAATATAAGCAAATTTCTTGACACAATTAGGCTTTGGTATTCATATGTTATCATCTGTTCGATTTTCCCCTTCTTAGTTCAAATAAAAAGTGAAATATTAAGGATATTTCTTTGTGAAAAAAATCGCTACTCAAGCTTTCTAATGATATTGGCGGCTTCGAACCTCGTACATCAAAGGTAACAGCACACCAGTAGATTATACTGTGCAACCATAATAAACGGCAGCTGCGTGGAATAATTGGTTGCCAGTTGGGTCTCCATCTCTAAAAACTCCTTGGTGTAACACACCATATATAGTATTACAATCTTACAGCACGATGTGATGAAAAATTAATGGAGCAGATAAATACAAAAGAAATATGTACAGCGGCAGCCAAAATCAAGCAATCATTTATAAACTAAGGCTTTGCCAAGCCATCCATTTGAAGCATGCGTCTATTAATTAAGATGTAGTCAAGTAAGTTATACATCCAAGCTATATGATTGCAGACTTTGGAGCGGGCTTTGGAGTCACAGTGGCACATGGGATATAGCTTGCAATGTGCAGACCAAGGTTTGATCTTAAAGGCCATCTATACAGTTGTATGCAAGGTCGGCGATCCCAGGGACAGGGGGCACATCCCCCTCTCATTGATTAGGGCGGAAAATGTGTAAATGTGCCTAAAAGAATGTATAGCAAATACTGACTAAAGACTGGAGGGCCCAAGAGTGCAGAGTTTAGACTAATATAAATCTTCTGGCTGGGTCGCTACGCTTCTTCGCATAATCTCCTTCAAAATGTACTTGTAAATATTGTAATAAATCTCTACTGGATATTTATGTATACTTTCTATTTCATAAGTTTAAAATCATGTAAAATGTATTATATTATTGAATATTGAATTATCTGATTTCTTGTCAAAATTAGTGTTCTGTTGGAAATGAAAGAAAAAAACTGAAACTGAAGCCCTGTCACATGTCTTATTATATAATTTCAATAATATCAAGTAATATAATATGAAAGAAAGTACTTAAAGGGCCTTTGTAACATTGCTTAGATGAGATAAAATGGTGATAATGAAGTCACTTCAATGCTAAATGTACAACTAAAGATAATCTGAAAGTTTGAGTGAAAACGGACCATTATTAATGATAACAATTGGGAAAACTGATCTGATCGTTAATTTAATTCTCCCAACTATATTATTACAATTAAATTACATTTCGGTGAATGTAAATCGTCACAATGCAATGAATTGGCTCTAGATACCATTCCAGACATTTAAATGTTGAAAAATCTCTTTTATGTCTTATTTTCAAGGAAAAGCGGTTGGGAAAATTCAATAATGGTTGGGAGAATTTACTATTAATCCCTTTACTATTCAAATAATTATGCATTGAATTGTATGCTGATTGTATTCTTACTGAACTGCAAACCTGCCAAATAAAATCATTATTTCTCAGCATTGGTAACAAAAAGAAACGAGACCAGAAAGATTAAACGCCATGGCAACCAAAAGTACAATGAATCGTGGACGGCATACAAATATCATCATTATCCATGCAATGAGCCATGGCATGAACACCGCTATTAGTATTGTTGAAACCTGAAATTAATACTACTATCAATAGGATAAGTAGGTGGTCATTAAATTGATAAATGCAGTATTGAGAAGGAACAAGTAGATACCAATGTAGGAATAGAAATGTTTATCAAATATTCAAAAACAATTACCGTCATTCGAGGCCAATATGTTATGCCAAAATGCAACCTCCGAAACAGAGGGGGGGGGGGGTAAATAAAAAGTAAATGGCTCCCATAGTTTATATCACTTAGAAAAAAGAATGACGAAGTTCAACTCAGCTGAAAGCTAATACTTATGTCAAAATTTAAATGTTTTATTAATGAATAGACATGCTTTTATTGAGAAAAAACTGAAGAAAAGCCTCTCAAATAAAAAAGAGACCCACGAGAAGAAGAAAAAAGAAAAAGAAGACGAAGACAAAAAGACCATGATATAAATTCGTTTCACAAATCTCCATTCAACTTCTTTTCATTTATTTTCATGGGGCATTCGTTTTTTACGAGTTTATAACATCTCCTCCCTGTAAATGTGACCACCTACCTCTAAATGAACCCGAGAAGAGGGGAGGGTAATAATGCATATAGCTAGTGTTGTATATCGAATATCCGAGAGATAGAGCATGAAATATTTTTAAAAGGATTTCCTGACGTTTTATTTTCAAAGCTCCAGGAAGGTGATGGTACATCAGTAGCTTTATCTCTAGATGTGTTCTGGATTAATAAGCTAGGAGATTTTACAAGCACATTCAAGCAGCAGTAATAAAAATATCTCTATATTAGTGGTTATTGATTATATTGTATAATGTTGATTACTCGTATGTTAAAATTGTGTCTTGAAACCAAATAATGCTTTGCCATTGGATTACGGAATTAAGGAACTTCTTGTGAACGAAATTTTGTTTTGTTTGCTTATGGTCCATGGCTGTTTATTTGATGAACTTCTGATGGCTTCCTGTAAAGAACTTTGCAAATGTAAATCCCACAAATTTGCACTAAAGAAATACAATCTCGAGATATATAGAGAGTTTGGTTAATGCTCATCAATTTACTCTTATTACCAACATTATGTCCTGGGATTTATTTTACTATATATTTAGGCAAACAGTGTAAATCGAAATAGTGTTGTACCGTCAAAGTATTGGCTTTTTAATCTTTTTCGCTGAATCCACGATATTTCACAAATAATAGTCATTTGTTACTAATATCCACCCCCCCCCCCCTGCCCCGTAAGAAAGAAGACATGATTTAACTTTAAAAGGGGAATTTCTTACTGAACTGAAAACCTGCCAAAATGGAATTATTATTTCTCAGCATTGGCACCAAAAAGAAAGGAGACGAGAAAGAATGAACGTCATGGCGACCAAAAGTACAATTAATCGCGCACGACATACACATATCATCATTATCCATGCAATGAGCCATGGCATGAACACCGCTTTTATTTACTATAATTGCTGAAAACCGAATTTAATTAAACTATCAATAGGATAGGTAGGTGAATGACATTAAACTGATTAATGCAGTGTTGAAAAGAAAAAAAAAGATACTAAAAAGGAATAGAGATGTGTATCAATTATCAAAAAAAAATTCCCGCCATTCGAGGCCAATATGTAATGCCAAAATACAACCCCCAAAACAGAGGGGAGGGGGGGGTAATAAAAAGGAAATGGCCCTCTTAGTTTATATCACTTTTTTAAAAACACAATGACGAACTTCAATTCATCTGAAAGCTACTAGTTATAGCAAAATGTAATTGTTTCATTAATGAATAGTGATGCAATTGAAATGAGAAAACAAGAAAAAGATAAGAAAAGCTCCCGATAATAGTCACAAATATCAGATTCAACTTCTTGTCATTATTTTTCTTTGACTGTACGTGTTTAACGTGGTTAAAACAACACCTTCCTGTAGGTGTGCCGACTACCTATGTGCCCGAGGAGAGGGGAGGGTTATAAGCCATACAGCTAGTGTTCTTTATTGTATATCTTAGATATAAACGGTGGCGTATATCTGTTGTTAGCCAAGGACGTGATTTGCTGACGTGGTAGCGGGGGAGTCGGAGGTGCATGTTTCCTCCTTTGAATCTGAAAATATTTGGATTTTTAAAACTGGATTCGTGTAATTTGGTTAATACTTCCAGGCAAAATTTAGATAAACTCCCAATAGATAAATACCATTCACAATTCTCTTCTAGTGGTATGTTTAATTTTGTAATCACCTTGTATATTAGACCCTGTATTTTCGTTCAAATGTTTTGGGGAATGTGAACGGGATAAGCAGGCGCTGAATAGAACATACACTATGAAGATGACGGACAAATACAGAGGACAAAATATACAGTTCCTTAGGTAGACAAAGAAACACCCCTTCACTGCTATTATGTCAAAATGTGTAGGATAGCTCAATATGCATGTGACACCTGTTCTACACATTTGTACATAATGCAGTGAAGGGATGTTCCTTAGTCTACCTAATGAACTGTATATTTTGTCCTCTTTCTTTGTCCATCATGTTTATAGTGATATGAGCTTCATATACACAACCACACCAGTGACACGTGTAAATGGAAACACTGTTACAATGATTACTGAAACATTGTTTTCAAAACAATCATGTTTACTTCAACATTTCTAAACAATTGTTTACTACAACATGTATTGGTATTTTGTTTTGCTTTAGATAGATTTGTAAAGACCGAAAATCCTTATAAATAAACTACTATTAAAGGAAAGGTTATCAGGAACCAATGTATAATGCAATATTTCCATTTTACCTATGTTGTTGTAGTAGGAGTAATATGGATATCCCGCCTCTTCTTTCATGCACACCCTTTCCGCCAATATCGCGAGTTAAAAAGGGTCCTAATGTACGCATAACAAAGCGAGGTATGAGTTGATAAAAAGCATGAAGTATAACCAAATTTTTTAAGAGATGGAGTCCTATGTAGCTCATTCCCTTTGTACCATATTCGATGCCGCCAGGTGAAAATATGTCAGGCATGGGCTTAACTGGATCTTCCTTGCAGATACGTAGACAAAAGATTATTGCCTAGCTGCAAACTTACAGACAACTTTCAAAGGGAAATATGCTTTTGTAATGATAATATGAGCAGTACAGAGTGCTTACCTTTACATGAGGCAAGCGAAAGGAAATGGAGCAAATTTTTCTGAAATATTAATCAAAATTACTCGACTGGGCATGTGTGGGCACTAATCTGACATATAAAATCATAATGAACTGTACATGAACATATTCACTTTTCATTTTCGTGAGCCGCAAGTAATCGGAAAAGTGTCAAATTGCAGGTTTTAGGACTGTGAATTGTTACTATTTTTCACAAATTAAAGCTGCTATCATACAATATAAGCAAATTTCTTGACACAATTAGGCTTTGGTATTCATATGTTATCATCTGTTCGATTTTCCCCTTCTTAGTTCAAATAAAAAGTGAAATATTAAGGATATTTCTTTGTGAAAAAAATCGCTACTCAAGCTTTCTAATGATATTGGCGGCTTCGAACCTCGTACATCAAAGGTAACAGCACACCAGTAGATTATACTGTGCAACCATAATAAACGGCAGCTGCGTGGAATAATTGGTTGCCAGTTGGGTCTCCATCTCTAAAAACTCCTTGGTGTAACACACCATATATAGTATTACAATCTTACAGCACGATGTGATGAAAAATTAATGGAGCAGATAAATACAAAAGAAATATGTACAGCGGCAGCCAAAATCAAGCAATCATTTATAAACTAAGGCTTTGCCAAGCCATCCATTTGAAGCATGCGTCTATTAATTAAGATGTAGTCAAGTAAGTTATACATCCAAGCTATATGATTGCAGACTTTCGAGCGGGCTTTGGAGTCACAGTGGCACATGGGATATAGCTTGCAATGTGCAGACCAAGGTTTGATCTTAAAGGCCATCTATACAGTTGTATGCAAGGTCGGCGATCCCAGGGACAGGGGGCACATCCCCCTCTCATTGATTAGGGCGGAAAATGTGTAAATGTGCCTAAAAGAATGTATAGCAAATACTGACTAAAGACTGGAGGGCCCAAGAGTGCAGAGTTTAGACTAATATAAATCTTCTGGCTGGGTCGCTACGCTTCTTCGCATAATCTTCTTCAAAATGTACAAGTAAATATTGTAATAAATCTCTACTGGATATTTATGTATACTTTCTATTTCATGAGTTTAAAATCATGTAAAATGTATTATATTATTGAATATTGAATTATCTGATTTCTTGTCAAAATTACTGTTCTGTTGGAAATGAAAAATAAAACTGAAACTGAAACCCTGTCACATGTCTCATTATATAATTTCAATAATATCAAGTAATATGATATGAAAGAAAGTACTTAACCCTAATAAGGCCGGGGGGCCATTATGGCCCCCCCCCCCCCCTCCACGATTTTTCTGATTGTTCGAGAACGCATATGGATGGCGCCTCGCCGCTCGCTGACTTTTTTCTTTAGAGTCTTGCGCATCTTTAAAAAAAAAATTAAAAAAATCGGACCTATAGTTACAAGGTCACGTGACCTTTTGTCTTTGCATGTCAGCCTGAAAATCGCTCATTTTTGTGATTTGTGTACAAAACATATGGAAATGTCATTTTTCCTAAAAATAGATCAAACATTGGTTATTGGGTCTTGTTTAAAGTTTAGGTGGTTGTTTTGGGAGTCAAAATAGTTGAATTGTAGGAAGAAATGAAGAAAAAAAAAACAATAACATAAATAAGTTAAAAAAACAATGAAATACATAAGAAATTATCAAAACAAGAGATAACATAAGGAATAAGCTGGCTCTTCCAATTTCTTTGTCGTATTATTGTTCCAAATGGTCTAATGAATAAATGTAGTGAAAAAGAATGCTTAAATATGAATAATATAGGATTTATGGGTAAAAATGTGATTTTATGACGTTATTTGCATAATTACCATAAATATGCAAATGAGGGATTTTTTTCAAAAAATTGAAATTATCATATTGTTCTATACACTTCACTAGACATGTGTGCAAATTTTCGCGGAGATCGGCCGTTTCACGGCCGAGATCTTAGGGGGGCCATAATGGCCCCCCCCCCCCCCGGCCGTAGTAAGACTTCAAATAGCCCGGCCTTATTAGGGTTAAAGGACCTTTGTAACATTGCTTAGATGAGATAAAATGGTGCTTAGGTAGTCACTTCAATGCTAAATGTACAACTAAAGATAATCTGAAAGTTTGAGTGAAAACGGACCATTATTAATGATAACAATTGGGAAAACTGATCTGATCGTTACTTTCTCCCAACTATATTATTACAATTAAATTACATGTCGGTGAATGTAAATCGTCACAATGCAATGAATTGGCTCTATATACCATTCCAGACATTTAAATGTTGAAAAACCTCTTTTATGTCTTATTTTCAAGGAAAAGCGGTTGGGAAAATTCAAAAATGGTTGGGAGAATTTACTATTAATCCCTTTACTATTCAAATAATTATGCATTGAATTGTATGCTGATTGTGGTGCGACAGATGGTGTATACTTGCAAAATAAAGAAAAAATTGCCCGACTTTGATAATATTAGAGTTTCGATTATAAATTACTTCAAAAACGAAAAGTATATTGCAAATTCGAACTGTATAAATAATAAAATCACAAGAAAATGGTTTCAATTCAGGAATTTGTTCACTTAAAATGATATTTTTTCTGTATTTGTTTTTCTTTCCATGAGTGTCAGAAATGAATTATTGATTTGTTAGTTTTCTGTTAACTCAACAGTTCAACAATACTTGTTTCTTGATAAGCCAATTTTATTTATGTTATAAATGTAAATTACCTTGAATATATATTTGTTAATTTGTTTCAAATGAAAATCAATAAAATCCCTGTGGAGGAAAAAATATGGAAGGACAAAAATTAATCATTGGTGAAGGGTGTTGACCAGTGACGCCTTAAAAGAAAACCATTAATATCTTTGTGGTTTGAGAATGTTCTAAGGATTTTTTGCATGTTAGATACAGTAGAAGGAATATAATATTAACATTTCATACAAAAATTACACAGTTTTTTCATCAACCTTCAACAAAGTTGCCGAGTACCTTTAAAACTTAACAGGTACAAGGGAATTTTGATAACTTACGTTATAATAATTCAGTGAAGTTACCACTTTCTATAGTGTTTTTTGTATCTTGTTAAAATCTTCTAAGCTAGCTGCATTGTGTTAGTGCCTTCTAACTTTGACCTGCGAATGTGGCAAATTGCAATAAGTTTAATAAGTCTGGATGTGTCATTGTGCTCCCGACCCAGATTTTCGTGCGTCTCAGTGCCGAGAAACTCCTCTCACATTCACATGAATTTACTGGGCAAACCAGCATCAACTTCAGAAGATATTTCACTTTTAGAAAGAGGCCCTAACATGTGGAGACATGTTCTGATATGCATTAGTTGCACCTCTTAGCGATGTTGCTTTGGTTGAATGCAGAAACATGTCAACCTGATAGATGAATCAATGTTTAGATGAGATGTATATACCGTGTGAGTCCAACAAAAAATTACACCTAGAAAATTGCTTATTATTTTAAAGATCATCTATAAACAGTAAATTATAATACATCTTATGAAACAGTGTTTTATCCCAAATCATTTTGTATCATTTTTGTGTGGTATGTGTTCACGCTTGAATGAACACGAGACATTGTTTGCGAGAGTGCAAAAATCGACATGCGCCAAAGTTGCTTATCTTATGTTTACATAAAACGATTGGGATTTGGGTATTAAATCGATTTTTGCAGATCCAAATAACATCCCTAACAAAATTAGTCATGCCACACATATCGAATATCGAATATCAAACATCAACGAACATTTGTGCGCGCGTGTGTGTGCGTGTGTGACTTTGCTTTTGCAAAAAGCATATGCAATGCATTTCATTTGATACATTCAATTCATGCTCTCAATCCCAACATAATACATTGCTGTGAGCATCACTTTGGCGCAAGTCGATTTTTGCACTCTCGCAAGCAATGCCACCTGTTCATCCAAGCGTGAACACATACCACACAAAAATGATACCAAATGATTCGGGTTAAAACACTCTATCATAAAATGCATAATGATTTACTGTTCATAGATTTTTAAAAATATAATTAGCAATTTTCTAAGTGTAAATTTTTGTTTTGACTCACACGGTAGCAACATCTAGTTGATATTGGCTATACGTACAGTTAGATCTTGTTTAAGTTTACAAATTACAAAATATGAACCGAACATGATGAAGTAGGTCTAAGTGAAGGGCATGAAGACTAGACCAAATTTACTGAAGTTATATACTTTCTCTCTTTAATATCCCTTTTGGTTAACAACTTTGTCATTTTAACCATCACGGACTTACGGATTTATTTTCTCATATAAAAACATATTATGAATGAATCAATATATTAATATGCCCCATGTCAGTCTGGGGATTCGTACCTCGTAAATCATTTATTTCGAGACATACCTTCACCCAACCTATCGATGTGGCTATGGGCGCTTGCATTTTAGTATAATACGATGGAAAGTGCTGCGCCTAATTTAGGGTTATGAAAAGAATCTAGAGAAGAAAAAAAAGCAAAATGCATGTTTTTGAGTGACATAAGAATGTGTCTCGTAGAAAATCTTACAGGTGAGCTCAAATGTAGTCTACACAAGCCTTCGTTAGGTTTTAGATTATGGACGTGTGTAATATAGCCCCATCCTCCCTTTGTGAAGTTGACTAGTAGTAGCCCCGCCTTTCCCCCTAGCTTCAATCACGGTGCGCCCAATAAGGCATCTGAGATGTTTATTATTGCGCTGAGTGCTGCTGGTTTAGTCTCCGTTTTGTCATCATTCTCCAATCATATAGGCCTTTATGAGAAATGTTGCAATCTGTAAACGTATAGGCCTACTATTATAGCCATGTAGAAGTTAAGCAAAAGGTAGTTTCTACCTAAAGGTAGCACCAGGAACAGAACTTATTGCCTATCTATACTAAAACTGAAAAAGCAGGTGTATGCGTAGCTAACTTGTTATACTACCCCCTAAATTGCTATTTATTCGAGTAAAATGTGATGCAAAAAACTATGAATGAATTACAAAAACTTACCGATTTCTTGTCCATGTTTAGATTTATTTGTGTAACTTCAAATATATAGAGAAAGTCGAGTTTGCGTAGAGTCATCGCACCAATTTAATTCAGAGATAAAGCTTGAAAGTCATCCGCCGCGCGAACCCCTTTTGTAATGTCAACCTCCGCGGGTGGGATATCAATATGGACAAATTGACACCAAAAGTCTGTTTTGCTACATCTGTGCGTGTCGCACCCCGAGCGGAATTATTCATGAATTATTCATTTGTCTGCACGATCTAGTGAACACATCTCGGATAGAACGGGATGCGGACTAGCCCAATGTACGAAACGGGTAAAATACCACGTTTTACTGTTAGCACTTAGCACCGAAAATAAGAAAATGAAACATACCAGGTGCAAACTAGCAACATGTAGCATTGCAAAAGTCGAAGACAATCGTAATCGCAGGTTCATCGGAGATCCATGCTTCACAATTATGACAACGAAAAGTGTAGTCTTGATTGAATGAACCCTCGTAAGGCACAACGGTGCAGTCTAAGACGAGAGTGAAAGACGAAGATTCCCTTACTATGTCGTGAAAAATAGCAATTATTCGTCTTCAGATGGTACAAATAAAACAACAAAACTGAATTTCCGAAGGATCTACACATATTTGACATATCACTTGATTTGTTTCAGAATGCGATAATAACGTGAAACCGAGCAAATTGTTTACACCAACTACGAGACGTTAATCGCTTCAATCGCAGCCATGATATAAAAGTGACGTCATGGTTGATATGCAAATTAACTCACGGTATGAACGACGGCGATTGGAGGGAGAAAATGATGATCTCTTGTTTTTCATTATTTCCGACGGCATATCTCAACCAATCATCACTAGTTTTGCATATGTTGAGGACCATTTGTAGCGCAGCATGATGAAAACACCGCCTTTGAAGGCTGTTGGGTTGCTGATATACGATTTTACAAAGACGGGTCTTGGCTTGCTGGATGGAAACGTTTTGTTGACACTGCGTGCATTTTTAAGCAGCAGTATGCCTGAAATATTTAAACGGACTGTTTTGTGACAGCCAGTCCGACGCAATAAGGTATCCATTTCCTTTCAAAATTGGGAATTTTGTTGGAAAAAGTATACAAAATCGATTGCCGATTACCCCAAGCTTGAAATAAATTTCTGTTTTTGTGGTATTTCTCTTTATTTCACCGAAGTACGGTTTTCTCATATCAGAGTACATAACATAGGGCTTATCACGTGCGCGAGGGCGCGTCGACAACTTTTCCATGAGTGAGTGCAAGCGACGCACAATAAGCTACATCAGGCACCTCAAAAGAAGGGGTCTTTGAGTGAAAAATTGCCTAAAGCAGGGGAAGGGGGTCTTTTGGTGACAGACTTCGCCCAAAACGGCATACGTTTGCAACATATCTAACGATAATTTCCGAAACAAATAAAAACAAATATTAAACAAAAACACAAACAACGGTGTTTGTGGGACAGCCCGACACCCCCCCCCCACCCCCCACTCCCCCACTCGCTTGTTTTTCCTTCAGTATGACTCCAATAATTTCCATGGCGACCGCATGGTATAATACACTGACTAAAATAGCACCATCTTTTTTGGTGAGTTCCGTTTGTTATGTGATATTATATACCTCACTTAAGAAATCCAGCCATCTGATTGGTCGAAATTGCATTCATAAACTTTAACTATTCCTGTAATATTCCCGGTAAAATTCCAAACCCATGTAATAGTTCTAAAATAATAGTTCTAAAATCCCGGCAAAATTCCAGTTACCATGGTTACCGGGAAAATATTTCAGTCTTGGTGAAATACCCATAGGTTCACATGTTAAAAACGTGTTTGAGCCATCGATAATACCGTACGTGTGCGAAGAATTGGTCGGGAATTTCAATACCCAAACCGGAGGCAAAAATGGCTGAAGAAACTCTCCCGAGATTTCAACTTCTTGATGATGATCAAATGCAAGACTTGCTGACAGTAAGAGCACCAAAAAGGGTACGTTAAATTCTCCATAATTTGTTTTCAAAATAGATCTAGTAGGCCTAGATTCTAGTAAGTAGGTCTAGACTCTAGTAGTGCTAAAAAATCCTTCTCGTAGAGATTGCACACATCCCTATGCATTGGCTATTGTGCATCGCACTCATGCAAAATTGGTCGATGTTTGAATTGCCAGAGATTCAAACTAATATTGCTCGTGATCCTGAAGGTGATACTCAATAAGTGAGGTGTCATATAAAAGCGCAGGTTTTTCTCCATATTCCCCGCAGGGCTGGCCTACCCCCAAAATTGTAAAAATATCTTGCTTAGACTAGAATCTAGATCTAGTCTACTCTCAAAGATACACTCATAAAAAACAACAGTGCAGATAAACTAGAGAAAGGCCAAGGTGGTGTCATGAGTTGACTCTTTTTTTTCGGCATATAAAAGTATTAATGACTGCTTTAATATTCGAGAAATAGTTGTTTTTATACGCTCTCGGAAAGGTTACAATTGGGCTATTGCTCTAGCTCGGCACGCCTCGGGGCAATAGCACAATTCTAATCTTCCCTTGAGCGTATAAAAACAACTATTTATCTCAAAGCAGTCATTAATACTATACTATGTGCTCTTATATTAAGTAGGTCAGTACCGTTATATTTAGATGTGTTCTGGATTAATTAGCTTGTTGATTTTGCCAGCACATTTAAGCAGCAGTATCAAATGACTTGGTATGAATGGTTATTAATGATATTGTATAAAAATTGATTACTTGTGTGTTAATATTTCAACAAATTACCAACAAAATACAATAATATAGTAGAAGAAGACTTGTTTTTAACATATGTTGCGTACATGTATTTTTAAGGTTATGTTTAAATCTTCATCAGTATCGGAATATCCTGTATGTATGCCTCATGTAGGATTGGGCCTTCATGCTTTTTTTGTTGGGGGGGGGGTTGAGGAAGGGGTGAGGTATATTATAAATGTGTATGTACTGGTAATCCTAGTCTCATTTTCACTATTTTGTATTACATAGATACAAGCATCATAGAAAATATGTTCCCTAAATACA
The DNA here is from genome assembly GCA_035222895.1 of Strongylocentrotus droebachiensis. NCBI lineage: Eukaryota > Metazoa > Echinodermata > Echinoidea > Camarodonta > Strongylocentrotidae > Strongylocentrotus > Strongylocentrotus droebachiensis. The sequence goes on along the minus strand of JAVYIG010003765.1, from coordinate 67,201 downwards.
ATAGTGTCGCCAATCTTATTCAATGGTCACATCTAACTGTACACTTCGTGACAAAACTTTGTGACATTTAAAAAGTACTTCAAATATTTGCATTTTGTTGCAAATGAGTGATTGATTCGTTTATGTTAGTAATAACAACCCATAATACAGTTTAAAAACATTGACATATCTTAAGGTAAAATGTGGAAACAAGTAATTGTAGTATACATTAATCATAGTAATTAATAACTTAAAAGCATGTTCTGAAAATGTTCAAGATAACTTACTTTCTACTTAGCTATTTCTTACATTGAGATGAATTAAAATGTATGTGTCACAACTAGAAAAAAAAGAGAATCCATTGCGATGGTCTTGAAAACAATTAATGCTATGCGGTTGGAAGAAGATTAGCAAAGACAAACTTTTCCCAAATAAAAATTTGTTTTGTTTGCTTATGGGTTTATGGATGTTAATTCGATGAACTTCTAATGACTTCCTGTAAACAACTTTAGAAAGGTAAATACCGAAAAATACACTCTAAAGAATGACAACCTAGAGATAGAGAGAGAGTTTAGTAAATGCTCACCAATGCAATGGTATTACCTTATGTCCTCGGATTAATTCTATTACATATTTAGGCAAACAGTGTAAATCGAAATATTGTATAACCGTCAAAGTATTGGATTTGCAATCCTTTCCACTGAATCCACTATCTTTCAAATATAATATTAATTTGTTTAATTTTTAATCCTCACCCCCCCCCCCCCCCCCCTCCCGCTAGAATTAAAAAAAGACATAAAATACCTTTAACAGGGGCAATTTTCACTGAACTGCAAACCTGCCAAAATTATACATTATTTCTCAGCATTGGTAACAAAAAGAAACGAGATGAGGAAGAATGAACTCCACGGTGACCATGCAGAGGTGAATCGTAAACGACATACACTCAATCATCATTATCCATTTAATGAGCCATGGCATGGACACAGCTATTAGTAGAATTGATGAAAACAAATTTAATTCTACTATGATTAGGATAAGTAAGTGATCATAAGCTGATGAATGCAGTGTTGTGAAAGAACAGGTAGATGATAATTTAGGAATAGACATGTCTATTAATTATTTAAAAAACGATTTCCGCTATTCGAGGTCATTATTTAATGCTAAAATATACCCCGAAAAGTCAGAGGGGCAAAATAGAAAGAAAAAGGCCTCCATAGCTTACGACGTCGCTATATCATTAACAAAAATAATTAAAATGACGACGACGAATTAGTGCTCATATTTTGGTCTAATGGCAATGCGTGGAAAGGAGATAACGGACAGATATAATCAGCAAAAACGAAACTCCTACACATCTCCTACAACGGAATTTACAGGCAATCATGAATTTAATTGCGCTCTACAATGAAATCCCTGGCTATTTGATACGTGTTACTATTATCGTGTACTCTTTGGAGCCAGGGGGGGCATTAACTGATATACTCTAACAGACAGTTAACGCCCTCCTGGCTCTGAACAGACAATTTGAAACGATATCAGGGGTGACACTCCTTCTCCCCTCCATCCCCTCCCCGCCGGTTTGAGAAGGAGAGGGAAGGGGGAAGAGAGGTAACAATAAAGGAAGATTGAAACCGATATCGATCATGTTTTAATTAGAATCATGTAATGTATCTCTACCCCAGCCCCTCTAATGACGATATTGCCCCTCCCATTCCCAACATATCCATTTAGGCTTCTTTATCTGAATAATATCATATCGCTGGATGTTAAGCTATCTCTTGTTGTCTGTACCGTCTCCCCTCCCCTCTCTCTTTCTCTCTCTTTCTCCCTCTCTCTCTCTCTCTCTCTCTCTCTTTCCCTCGCTTTTGATTTCTCTCTCTTTTTCTTTCTCCCTTATCCCATCAACCCTTTGGATCTATCATTCTCTTATCTTTCTTACATACTAAGTATGTTTTACTCTCTCACTCTTTTCTCTCTAGACTAGTCCCCAAAACTTCTACCTTCAATAGCAAAATACATCCATGTCATACTTTTTTTAAAAATAATTATCATATTGCTCCGGTTGTCTCATTTTTGCTCGCTGGACGTATATAGCAGCCGACAATCGGCGGATTGGCCGACACTTGGTAGTGAATTTGTATGTGAGATTGCTTTTCTAAATATAAAATACAAGAACATTTTCCATATCTTTAAACTATCATTGATATCTGATCATTAAACAGTTATTAAAATAAACCGAACAAACTACATAGTACAATTAAATACTTGACTTAAAGTAGGGGATTTTGATGTGGTGCACAATTGCACCCCTCTGTAAATAATCGAATAGTCCATGGCGATCATGAATATTCATGTTTTTGCTTACCTCGGCAAAATGTTTGATTATCTTCAATGGAAAAATTACGGTGGGGGTTTGGATGAAATGGACATAATGAACCGATCAGAACTGATCTATTATAATTCATGCTTCTTATCCTTCGTGTGCTTGACCTAAAACCTTACAATCGCTTGGCAAACTGAGTCCAAAGTTCGTCTTATTTCACATGTGTTATATAGGCTATGGCGAGCTTGCAACCTATTTTGATCAAATTACGGTGGGTGAACTTTCAAAAGTCAATGGGACATGAGGGTTCCAATGGAAGAGCTAGTGATAACGTACGTCGGGGTGGATGTGCTTTTTGTTTAAACAAAAAATGAATTTTTAACGATTTTTTTTTGTTGTTGTAAAATTCCATAGGCTAGCATGTTTATAGGCTGCTGACTCTGACGATAGGGGGCGTTGTCAAATTAGACTAAACGGAGCTATATGTCTTGGCAGATTATGTCTGTTTAAAGTGTGTAATATATCACTAGTAATACTTGATTTTCTTTTATCTTTCCTTTTTTTTTTTGCTCTTATTTCCTTGTACTTGATGTTTTGAATCCTTCTATTTGTGAGAATTTCCACAGCTCGACTTTTAGCCCCGACGGATTTATCTTAGAATAATGTTTGTGTATGCACAATTAACGTATTATCCGATTCGTACACAATAGTTACCACTTCCGGACACAGTGAAATTGTGCAAAGTATACTTTTATTGAAAGTGCGATAACATACATATAATATGAAAGACAGAGGCAATTTGAATAACATTTTCCTCATAATTCCTACGGACCGTATCATTTTGTTGTCACCTGTTGACAGTGTATCCAGTTATGATTTCCTTGCAAGTTTGCCCTCAGGAAAGAGAGTTGGGTAAAACCTGACCCATGCAGGTAAAAAAAAAAAAAAGCATACGAACATGCACGTTTGTGGGGTAACATTTTAATCCAATATTGCGTAATTTTCCCAGATTTTTTGTTAATATTATCAAATTCTTTGAACGCTCATGATGTTCTCCTTTTACTCAACAGGGGTAAAACATATCATAATCCTTTTTAGAGTGTGTAATATTAACGGACCAATACAGTTTTTCAGGATACAACATTTATTATTTTAAAGATCGGCAATGTTACTTATTTTGGTTTAATTACATAAAAATATGTAAGGGGTCAACATTGAGTACCGGTACTGCAAACGTCCCCCTCTCTCTCTCTTCCCTTATTTTGCCTTCTTTTCATGCGTCTTTTTCTTTTCTTCTTCTCATGATGTTACATATTATACTTTATGACACACCGTAAAAGCTCATGTAAAATCAACATTTGAAGAGGCCGAGGAAATGCTAGATTCAACAGTTTCAGAATCCATCATTTAAAATAATAAATGTACTCTTGGGAAAATGTTGCCACTCCTCGGCCTTTGTAAAAGGTAATTAGCGCTCAAGCTTTTTGAGTGCATTCATTATACTGATTTTCTAAAATTGTAAATTCTTTCCCGGATTATTTTAATTTCGAAAGTAAGAGACAGTCTAATCTTCTTTTGCTTCAATTTACTCAATATCAAGAAACATTAAAGTGCTTGAAAGTTGGCTGAGAATAATTACCATTAATAATTGTATTGAATAATAATCTATAATCGAAATGATGAAACCTTCCTTAAAAGTTATATTCAACCAATTAAATCTACGAAATACAATCTGAAAATCCACAACGAGATAGCGGTAATTCTAGTAGGTGCATTCTCAATCATAACGAATGGTCTTATCTACATGTGCCTCAATAGTATATATACATCTACATACATCTCTCTGGTGCTGAATTTAAATGTAAATAATATAATTATTACAATTAACTATAGTCATTAGGAAATATATTACATTTCTGAATTCTGAATCGAAAGAAATCGTGTAAAATAACCTTCATTCCTAGGATACTTGATAGAACATATAGACCTTATGTTTTTTTTTTACTAGGAACACGTGATTTTACAAGCATGTATTTGAAATTAATTTGTTTCCGATTAAATTAAGTTATTACGAACATTTTTTACACTTAAAAAATATCATCCATGACATTTATGCTAAATAAAAGGCACTAAAAGATGCTTTCTATATCACAAACCGAATAATATAAGAATTAGTCTGGATACATGAATACATCAGCAATTTGCCAAACTTATATGAAGGCGTGCGCACTGCAAGCCATCTGTATAAAAATGTTCCGTGTAAACTTTAATGCTCACTCGTGACCACGATTCACAATTTTTTTTTTTTTTTTTTTTTTACCACGCTTCATTTTCGGGCGGCATTGGTTTTTCCCGACATGTATTGCCATATCATATCTGATGAGTTTTGTTGTTGATAGTAGCATTGAATGTAGATAATGTGCAATATATTTATAGCAATATTTCAAATGTAAATGACTTTGTCAGAATTTCTGTAATAGTTGCATTTGACTGATACAATGTAAGATATTTACAAACATAAAGAAAACGATGACGCATACTTCGTACCATATCGCAACAGACACTGAAATAACTTTACAACATTGATCTAAACAAAATATTTATCAGATGGCCTGCATATTATCTTTTCTCGTTACAAACTACAACTTTGGAGTCTAACATACATATAGTATAATATTGATAAACCAAATACGTAAATTAGTGAAATACCATTTGACATTCCTGAAAGTCATTTCGGGGAGATAATTTATATATAGCAAAAATGGGCGCAAAGTTTGAAATCTGAAAAAATATCAACGTGTGGTTTGATATCCTTACGACTACCTCTCGTGATTTTTTCAGTCATAAAAGTGCCGATATCATTCAAATACCCTTCATATTTACACGAAATTCTTATTTTTTCCCTTGAAATAAATGTCAGTAAACTAAAAAACAAAACTAAAACGAAATCACGTAAACATATTTAATGGAATAGAAAGTGAGAATTGCGTCATTTAAATAGATTACCACATGCAATGTATACTTTCCAGGAAATACATCATGCGTAACGAAAATTTCATCTTTGATGAGCCTGAGAAAAATTCAGAGTGAAAGACTCATTTATGAAAAACATTAAATAGTTAGCACACTGGCATTAGATTATAGACTTTAGAGCAAAGCAATGTAAATTACATACGGTACTACTAACGAAACAGCTATTTCAACAAAAAGTTTTTTCATTGCTCAATACACAAATATTAGTAAGCTGAATAAACAGAATATCAGAAAACAACAACAAATTATTATAAAACTCTTATAACCATACTCTTTCATCGAATTTCTGATATTTTCCCTAATATTTGTTACACATTTGATCCAGTTCCCTTCCTCCCCGCGGTTCTATTTTGCTCAATTTGGTCGATTTGTCCTATAACATTTGAATTTGAGATTGTGCCCCTTCCACCCCTTACGAAAAATGCGGATCCACAAAGCACGTTTTTTCTATTTTTTGTCAGGGAGCCTCATGAGAATTTGATATACATCATATTTCTACTTAATACTAATTGACCTAATCAGTAAAATAACATTCGGACAAGCACATAGGCCTAGAACATGTAAAAAGACATGGTTTATTTAGTGGCATCCAATTCATATAATAGTGGAATCTACTTTTCCCAAAAAATATTTAATTTTTGTGTGTTCTATCTTACTTCTGCTTCTTTGTTTTTAATGTACATGCTTTTATGTGATCGCCTTTGGGCAATTGATTTCAAGTGGATTCGGCGCCTTCCAAATCTCACATAAATATATTATTATCATTACAAGTAACAGCAACGTATGATGCTGAAGCAGTGTCTTGAACCACGTAAAGGAAATCTTAAAGATCATCCCTGATAACGTTTGTTTGTTTCTTGTTATTTCTGTGATATTAAATTAATATACATTGAAAAGAAAGTAACAAAAATTACAAAAAATTACGAAGGTGCCCTTTTGTTGGTGCCCCACCCCTCCCCCCCCCCCCCCCACACACACACACACACTTAGAAAGACGCTCCGTCTCCCTGAATAAAAACATAAACCTATATACATAAATCATAGAAAATAAACTCATTTCAAAAGTCATTTTAGATATACAGAAGACCCCATGTTAGTTAGAAATACATGTTCATGTAGTTATTCCATGCTCAAAATTGCTTGATACATACAAATTTAATTTTATGTTTGTTTCTTTATATTTCTCTCCCTTTCTCTCCCTCTCTCTATCCCTCTCGTTTTATTCTTATCATGATTCTTTTTAAACATAATATGTCCCTTTTGCAGCCAACATCGCATTCTGTAGGACTTTGCAGGAATTATGAATCTATCATGCGTGTCATATCTGTAAGATTTAAACATTAGCAGTGTCCTAGTATTCAAATTATGCAAGAAAACCCGTTTACCTTCTAGACTTAACTGTCAGACACTATTGAGTGACTGACTGACATTTGTTAGTAACATACATACAATGAGCTGTAAAAGGTACATGAGCATATGTCTACATCAATAACCCACTACTTGTAATGGCCAAAATTAAACTGATTGAATCTTTGTGCAGCACAAAACGTAAAACCATTCGGTAAAAGGGTCTGAAAATCATAGTATTACTTAGGTGATCGCAATCGCTAAAGTCGATTCGACAACCAATGGTCGTCATTTTCCCACTGAAATCCATTTTTTAGCCCTTTCGTTTTGAGGGAAGTTCTAAATTAATGTTGTCTTTCAAATGCCATTGGAATTTAACCTTTCCCTTTTTTGGCCTGCAAATGGGACGTAGTACCTTTAAGGTTTGTTATCATACGCAGGGGTAAATCTCAGGGTGTGGTGCACTTCACGTTTTCACATTCTAGTAGCTTATAGCTTAAAATAAATTGGTAGGGTTGTGTATTATTAATTTGTTAACTAAATGTATTGATTTATAATTTCCAGGTTATTTGGTAATTCAAATTGATAGAGTAAAAAGATAATTACATTTTTTTCTCAAGATGTCTGTTCTGACTTATTTTTATAATGTCACAATGTTTTCTTTTACCCTTTCGGTCGATATACTGGTTTTCTTCAGATATTTCTTTAGATCTTTAAGCTTTTGTGGGTATGGTTTCACGAATAATCGAAAGAATCAAAAGCTAGCAGGTAAACGTTGCAGCCTCATGATGTATCTCAGTGGTTGACCTTTGTCCCAGCAAGCACACCCGCGTGCGTTTAATGTACGTGAAGAACTTGCATGATCCATCTTCAAAACAAAGGTGACCGCACCTAATGACGGACCTCACATCCGGGTGAGATGAGTGAGTGTCAGTAAGCGCCCGATCCCTGGCAACAAGTCTGTACACTGCGGATCGTTTGACGACTGTAATAAAGAGGAGAATAAGCAAGTAAACTTGATGACTTTCTGAACATTGGATTCAGCGGCAATTATCTCGTCTACAGAGTCATGTGAGAGGATCACAAAGTCAATAATAGGGACTTTTAGATTAGCACGTCGACATAGTGGACTGCTACGCGTGACGTCCTTTTAAGGCAATGGCAATGCCTTAAAGTGTCACAGTGCCCTAAAAAGACGTCACACGTAGCAGTCCACTATGTCGACGTGCAAATTTAAAAGTCCTTCATACCAATGTAGATAAACAAGGACAGTGCGTGAGAAAGTACTGTACCAAAATCGTTTTCTTTTTAATTCCATTGCGTATGAGCCTCAACATCCGCCACAAGCATTGCCACTCAGGGTGCGTTTAAGCTTAAATTTTGAAGGCAGAATGAGCGATTTGTAACGCTCATCGTAATCGCAGTTCCACGGTGTACTGTTTATGCTCACTTCTCTGGCTCCTCCAGGCAATTCTCCCTGGGTGGTCTTGCACTGCGCATGCTACGTAGACCATGGTCCATGCGTAGACCCACTAGAGGTCAGTGCGTTGACCCCATTTAAACGCGATTACAAATTGTAAACGCATCTTTTTGTGAGTTTACGATCGGCGATCGTGATCGCCGTTTTTCGGTGATTCTACAAAAGTGAGAAAGGACGCAACCGTGTTTCAAACTAAACGCGTGGCAGATGCCTGATTTTGGCCAGAAAAAGTTGAGCATAAACACGCCCTCAGACACACATGCATAGTGACAAAGGTAGCTTATAGGCAAAGACGCAACCTTTTGACGTAGGGGAACGGAGGACTATTTTTAACACATGATGCTTAATTTGCTTAATTAACCCCGGTGTAGTGGACCACCTGCACACACCCCCAGTATAGTACGATAATACTCTGTAAAGAGGTCTGTACTCAAAAAGGAAGGAAGGAAGGAAGTAGGACTGCGGCACTGACTGACGCGGCTTTTGATGCTTCATAATAATTATGTGAAACTGATTATCTGTGTGAAAATTGAATTATTGACGTATGCACTAACTGCTATTAAAAGCAATGACGGATTACGTAATCCGAACAAGAGTCTATTAAATATACAAAAATGGTAATTGAATTACCCTTGAGTTGATTTTTAAAAGGTCTTTGCGATCGTGTCACGTGTACAGATTTTTTTTTTTTTTCGTAGCACCTTATCATCACCTTTTATTATCTTTTTTCTTCTTTCCTTTTTTTTTGAATAATTAACTTTTCTCTCCAGATCTAACCCAAAAAAAGGAGTGCAAATTGTTTTGATTTTAATATTTTCTCTACAAATAATATCTTCTGAATCATGTAATTGTGAAAATATACCAATGTTTGAAATTTGATTTATAAATTTGTTTATGTGTAAACTGATTTTTGGAAGTTTGAATGTAATGGGGAAACCCTTTCTGCAATTTGTTTATGAGGGATGGGCATAACAAGTTATAAACAACGAACCAAACATTGTTACCTCCGCCTACAAAGGGATTAGCGAAGGCAACGCTCAAAGGCCTTTTGCCTGTTACGGACTTGATCTTAAAGGCGACGGCTTTATCAGCCTCAAAAGTTTTATTGGGGTAAGAGCACATTTTTTTTTTTGCTGCCGAATATTTGAAAATCGCGCCGGTCGCAAATTCGCTCAGTGGGGGGGGGGGGGAGGGGGGTGCGCACTAATTTTGTTTGTGGCCGGGGGGGGCACGTCTCTGTTTGTCAGTACATTTTTTGGCGAATTTGGGGCTGATTTCAACACTTTTTTTATGGCCGGGGGGGGGCACGTCCCTGAATAATAACTAGACTTGCATTCGTGTCACAACGATATGCATTCAATTTCAAAGTTTCTACGTGCCAAACGAAAGAGCTTCTCTTGGACTATCCAGAGCAATTTGTAAAAAGTCTGTAGCTTCTGTGATAGTGGAAATAGGTAAGAAGAAAGAAAAGCATAAGAAAACGGCCCGAAACGGACAAAATGGCGCCTGGCAGGGGCGGATTTAGACTTTTGCTAAGGGGGGGGTTGACGCAGTGACGATGCAGAGCATCGTGCACGAGCCCCCGTAAGTGATGATTTCCTGGCATCTACTAACATGCATAGCATCGTCCACGAGCCAGGAGGCGCTTTAAAAAAATATTGTTTACCCCTGTAAGTGATGTTTTCCTGGCATCTACTAACATCTACTAATACTATGTGGGTATGGACACATGATGGCGTTTGTCTATGCACATCACATTTTCACTTGGCAACCCAAGGGGGAGGGGTCTAACCCCCCCCCCCCCCCCCTCCCGTAGATCCGCCCCTACCTGGACGGTCACGTATGAGCTATTCCGGAGTGCGAAGACTTTAATGGCCTTGATGGGATGCTAGACACTACTACGCCTTAGAAGTTTGAAAGGAATTGGGATAGAGGAAGGGACCTAGATAGAGCTCGAAAGCAGTGCGTACAAAGCGAATGTGAGATTTGGCTTAAGATCAAGAAGAATACCACAAAGAAGAAGAAATGCAGAACGCAAACGGAAAGAAGACATTGACAATAAGTCGTCAATGCAAAAAGGAAGTATAGAACAATAAAAAGGAAGACTAAGAAGAAGAAGAAGAAGAAGAGGAAGAAGAAAAGGAAGAAGAAGAAGAAGAAGAAGAAGAAGAAGAAAAAGAAGACGAAGAAGAAGAAATTTGGCAGAAATTTTCTCTTTACAGTTTTCCATTTATGGGAACTGAACTAGAAAATTGTATCAATGTAAAATTTAAAAGTAACATATTGATATATGTTACTTTTAAAAGATGACATGTATACATATGTAAAAAACAAATAAATCAAATCAAAATCGAATTGTATACGGTTTAACTTACCAGGAAGTGGTGATGTGGTCACGGGTGATTTCATTTCTGTAGTTAGTGATCTGGTCACGGGTGATTTCATTTCTGTAGCTGGTGCTGTGGTCACGGGTGTTTTCATTTCTGTAGCTGGTGCTGTGGTCACGGGTGTTGTCATTTCTGTAGCTGGTGCTGTGGTCACGGGTGTTTTCATTTCTGTAGCTGGTGATCTGGTCACGGGTGTTGTCATTTCTGTAGCTGGTGCTATGGTCACAGGTGTTTTCATTTCTGTAGCTGGTGCTGTGGTCACGGGTGTTGTCATTTCTGCAGTTGGTGATCTGGTCACGGGTGTTGTCATTTCTGTAGCTGGTGCTGTGGTCACGGGTGTTTTCATTTCTGTAGCTGGTGCTGTGGTCACGGGTGTTTTAATTTCTGTAGCTGGTGCTGTGGTCACGGGTGTTTTCATTTCTGTAGCTGGTGATCTGGTCACGGGTGTTGTCATTTCTGTAGCTGGTGCTATGGTCACAGGTGTTTTCATTTCTGTAGCTGGTGCTGTGGCCACGGGTGATTTCATTTCTGCAGTTGGTGATCTGGTCACGGGTGTTGTCATTTCTGTAGCTGGTGCTGTGGTCACGGGTGATTTCATTTCTGCAGTTGGTGATCTGGTCACGGGTGTTGTCATTTCTGTAGCTGGTGCTGTGGTCACAGGTGTTTTCATTTCTGTAGCTGGTGCTGTGGTCACGGGTGTTGTCATTTCTGTAGCTGGTGCTATGGTCACAGGTGTTTTCATTTCTGTAGCTGGTGCTGTGGTCACGGGTGATTTCATTTCTGCAGTTGGTGATCTGGTCACGGGTGTTGTCATTTCTGTAGCTGGTGCTGTGGTCACGGGTGTTTTCATTTCTGTAGCTGGTGCTGTGGTCACGGGTGTTGTCATTTCTGTAGCTGGTGCTGTGGTCACAGGTGTTTTCATTTCTGTAGCTGGTGCTGTGGTCACGGGTGTTTTCATTTCTGCAGTTGGTGATCTGGTCACGGGTGTTGTCATTTCTGTAGCTGGTGCTGTGGTCACGAGTGATTTCCTTTCTGTAGCTGGTGCTGTGGTCACGGGTGTTGTCATTTCAGTTGTTGTTAGAATAGCTGTCGAATCGGCCGTTGTGGGTATTGTGCCGTTGTGGTCGACGTTATGTTGTCCATTCATGTGTGAAGGGTGTCATAATTGTAAAGTAAAAACAACTACAGTTAGAAATTCCACACGTGAATTGAGATAAAAATCAAACACACGCACACGCTCGCAAGCACGCATATCGAAGTACATCGGTGCGCGCGTCTTTGTGTGTGTGTGTGTTGTGTGTGTGTGTGTGTGTGCGTGCATATACATATCAAAACACGATCCCAGCTATTCTTAAAAAATCAACTCAAGGGCACTTTTCATACCCTATAAATCATCCCACAGTAATCATGTTGCATATATCAGTAGGTGACGCATAGTAAAGGCCAACTTGAGTTTCTTAACTTTTTTTGAGGGGTTTATGATACACTGTTGCTCATTAAGTTGGAATATTTTTTTTTACCCCTATTTATTGAATTATTTTTACAATGATTTATTCCTAATAGATCTAGATAATAGTATACATTCTCAGATTTTATTGAATAATAATTTGCCAGTGTTTGTTTTGCGTGACTGCTAAAGCATGTGTATGCTGCTATGCTTATCAACTAGGGGACCTACGCCCTTAAGTCATAAATGACAGTAATGAGGATTAGTGCCCCACAAAAGGGCACTAGCACATCGACACGGCTTTGATCCTGTGGTCTCACAGTTACGAGGCCATTGCTTTGCAACTACACCATGACTGTACGCAGCGCCCCCCCCCCCCCCCCCCCCCCCACTCCGGGGTCGGAATGACCGCATGCGTGTTACCGAAATGTCCGGTAAAGGGGTACTTTTCGTGCAACAAAGTCCGGCCCGACAATTGTAAAAAAAGGGGGTGTATTTGACTTTTCACCGGAGATTTCTTTAAAAAGGGGTGTCTTTTCTTTTTTTTTCCTCTCATCTCTTTGAACTCCTGAGAAATTATTCCGAATTTAGGGGGGTCATTGAGCATTTTCCGAATTTAGGGGGGTCTCCTAGGCAGGAAAAGCCTGCGAAAAGCCCGCGAAAGGGGGGTTCGGAAATGTTGGCAGGCCTCAGATAGGGGGTGCTTTCAAAAAGAGGGAACAAGCATACGCGTACCCTGAATAACACTGAGTGGGAGGGGGGCGCAGCGGGGGCTAGGGTAGGGGGCAGTTCCCACGAATTAAAAAAAACAAAGAAAATGCAATAAATTATCAATAATTCATTGCATTTTACCCCGGTCTCCAACATAAAAAAAAACGTATCAGGACAATTACCCCCTGGGCAATCACCCCCCGGAAAATTACCCCCCGGAAAACTACCCCCGTAGGACGATTACCCCCCGGAAAATTACCCCCCGGAGAATTACCCCCCGAGGACAATTACCCCCCAAGGACAATTACCCCCCGGGAAAATTACCCCCCGGAGAATTACCCCCCGAGGACAACTACCCCCGGGGACAATTACCCCCCCCCCCCCGAGGACAACTACCCCCCGAGGACAACTACCCCCCGGAGACAATTACCCCCCGAGGACAACTACCCCCCGAGGACAACTACCCCCCGAGGAAAACTACCCCCGAGGACAATAACCCCCCGAGGACAACTACCCCCGAGGACAATTACCCCCCGAGGACAACTACCCCGAGGACAATTACCCCCCATGGACACTACTGGGCCTGGTGGCTCAGTGGTTAGAGCGCCCGTCTCATGTACGGAAGGTCGTGGGTTCGAACCCCGGCCGAGTCATACCAAAGACTTTTAACAATGGGACCTTCTGCCTTCTAGCTAGGCGCTCAGCATCTTAGATTGGAGAAGGGTAGTAATAATTATGTTATGTTATGCAGGGCCCGCTGGAAGAGCAGTTTCATAACTGAAGTGGCTACCCTGGGTAAATAAAACGTTATTATTATTATTATTATTGTTATTACCCTCGAGGACAACAACCCCCGAAGACAAGTATAATATGTTTTCGTGTACGTTAACTTATTTTGAAATAGAAATTGCCTTCAAGTTATATGTACGGTGCCATGTCAAAAGAAAATAAATATCCGCTCTCTGGTAATTCATCTCATTTGATTTTGTAACTCCAGCACAGCGTTTTTCAACCGGGGTGCCGCAAGAGAATGATTTGGAAAACGTTGATTTTGTAAAAAAAATCAAATACCAGAAACGGTTAAAATATGTAATTACAAGAGAAAATAAAATTTGGAAGATACTAAACTGTCTTCCTTCCTCGCTCGCTGACAATTTTTTGACAGCAAGGCAAATGAGGGCAACGAGAGGCCCGAATATCCTCATATTAGTGTATCAAGGCCATCACCGAATATATCACTTTTTGTATGTACATTCGGCGGCAGTGGCGTAATGAGCAAAAACGTTTGGGGGGGGGCTGACCAAAAAAATCCGCAGCACCCCACTCTAACATGCAGGCCCCGCTGAACGTTTCGCAAAGTGGGGTCTAGGGGCAAAGCCCCGGCGGGGGTCAAGGGGCGGAGCCCCCGAAGCTCAAGGGGTATGGACATCAGTGGCGGATCCAGGAATTTTTTTACCGGGGGGGGGGGGGACCAAATGGCATGGGGTTAAATATATGTAAAACGATGAAGCGACAGAACGAGGCTTTAGCGGCGAGGGAGCGGAGCGATCAAGCGGGGGTTGGTTTGGGAGTGGGTTCTGGCCCCCTCCCACACACTAAAAAATAATGGTACAAATTTGCACCCTATAGGGTGCAGACCGCTGCTACAATAGCGGCCACCTATAGGGTGCAATTTTGCACCCCCAATCGGGGTGCAAAATTGCACCCTTATTTGGGGTGCAGACTTGCACCCTTAGAGGTGCAAAAAAGAGTACCCTTAGAGGTGCAAACGAGCACCCTTAGGGGTGCAGACCGCTGCTACAATAGCAGCCACCTATAGGGTGCAATTTTGCACCCCCAATTGGGTGCAAAATTGCACCCCTATTTGGGGTGCAGACTTGCACCCTATAGGTGGCTGCTATTGTAGCAGCGGTCTGCACCCCTAAGGGTGCTCGTTTGCACCCCAGTTTGGGGTGCAGACTTGTCCCATATAGGGTGCAGGGGGTTTGGGGTCCACAATTGTTCCCTGAAGGTGCATACATACACCCTTGGGATGCAAGCAAGCACATTTAGGGGTGCAATATTTGCAACCTTTATATGGTGTAGAATTGCACAATGCAGGGTGCACATGCACTCTTTTCATCACATTATAACCAATAAAAGCATAATATCAAACAATTTGTTTTCATATCAAAATCACATTTTATTGACAACATGAATGACCAATTTCAGTTTCCACTATGCATAGTGGCTAAGAGAAAATAACCACATATGATGCTATTGCCATATATATGCGGTTTACCTTCTGCAATATCTAGACAAAAGTAACAAGTAATATAAAGAAGTAATACAATGTGCGTATAATATACCATGTTGGGCTGTTGGCAAACATCAACATTCTAATTTGAGGTACAAAAAAGGTGAAATCTACAATTACACCTTTGAATACAGTATGCTTTTCTTGCATGAAGTAAAGGCAAGAGAAAAAACTTTAACAGCTTTAGTCAGGGAATCAACACCAATTTATTCTTATAAATGAAGATGAATACTGAAAATGTTATCTTCATTTATTCCATCAATTCCACCAAATAATTTGGGGACAGCAAATATATTGTACAAAAACTAAATTAATACTACTCTACAGGACATACAAGAATACTAGAATGCACATCGATTGGAACTTATAGTAGTGAAAGAACAGTAATCTTTTCTGGGCCCCGTTGCAGAAAGAGATACAATCGATTGTAAGTCCGATCACGTGTTCTACATGCGAAAATCTGATTTCGGCTTGGAGAAGAAAACCTCTCTCTGTCACTATTTACAACAGAAATATAAGATGAGAAATGTAACTTTCTCATGATCAAGATATCTCTTTGAGCTGCATATCATATGTAGTTAGCTGCTTTATTATTGCATAAGGATACAAAAATCCTATTTTCTGTCTTGATAAAAATATAAGCACACACAAAACATACAATACTTTGGTAAATAGCACACTTCAATTATTCAACAACAAAAAAGTATTCCTATAGCCCAAGAAAATACACCTGTAAATGTGTCTAGAAAACAGTAAATTTGTAATACTTTGGAACCCGACATACATACAGTTAGTCAATTTCACATGTCCATGTTTTATTTATTTCATAAATGTTCATCCCTGATACAAGATATAAAGAGGTACATTCAATATATGATATTCTAATAAATGTATCAAGTTAAGCTAGCCTCAAGACAGAAATAAACACTAACCAGTTCATACCCGTGCATTTGACTATAGCACAGTTACTGTATTCCTGCACAGCCTATGTTTGCTTCTCTTAATTAATATAGAAATAGGGCTCCTGGGCTCCAATCAAATAGTTGAACAAATCACCAGAAACAGTATGTCCCTATCATGAGACGAACAAAAGGAAAGGACATATTACTCGTGGCTTTTTGGATTCAAATCCAGTGTACAATCTGACAGTTTTATCAGTTCTCGTGACAACAGTAGTCATATCAAAATCACCTTTCTTACCATGCTGTTTCTTTGTAGCTTTCAGCTTTGCCTGTAAATGACTATTCCTCTGTTGTAGATCTTCAATTTGTTTTTGCTTTGCAACACATCCAAGGCAGGTACAGAATCTTTTATCACAATGTAGCCCATAATTGTGATCAGGGAGATGTGCACCAACAATATGATCAGATCTTTTCGCCTTATTACTTGAAGCTGTCTCATCAATTTCTTGGTGCTCATCAAGAGTAGAGGATCCATGAAAGTCAGGATCTCCTGTCAAGTCGACATCCTTTCTCTACCGTTTACATGTTGATTTCCTCTTTTCTTTACTTGAAGCTGTCTCACTAAATTCTAGGTGCTCCTCAGCCGTAGAGGTTTCATGTGAGTCAGGATCTCCTGTCAAGTCGACTTTCTTTCTCTTCCGTTTACTTGTTCATTTCTTCTTTTCTGGGCACTGAGGTCTTTCTCTTGGAGGCAGACGAGGAGATTTATGTGAAGACTGGTGTGCTGAGCTGTATCCCAGATTCATTGTTGGGTCTGGCCACGCTGCACTAGGTTGTCCATCTCGAAAGTGATATGAGCAAACCCTATCTTCATACGTTGGTTCCCAGTTTTTGCCATTTGGACGTTTTCGATTTATCGCCTTTATCCATCGTCGACGGCCGTCTGCATCTTTATTTTGCAAACGAAAAGGGAATGGTACAAAAGATGGTGTGCATACGCAGGCCCCATATTTCAAGCCATGTCTGTCACACAATTGTGAATACCATTTATCAAGCTTGAATGTACTGTTCGAGCACCCAATAACAGCACAGATTCTTCCCATGATGATAGTCTGATTGTAAAAAGAGAGAAAAATATTTCATGTTAACACAAATTATAATGGTTTCTATTTGGGCAGGAAAATATTTCTTCTTTCTTGAACAAAAAAAAATCACAGCTGATAGTCTCAATCCCCCCGCCCCCCTCCCCCCCCCCCCCCCCCCAGGGCCCTAGAAAGGAAGAACATTAAATTATTGCCTTAATTAAGGTTAAAATCTCAATGATCATACAAATTTACCAAATAAATCTGCCTTGTTCCCTATAACACATGCTAGCTGTAATGGAATAAACAGCCCATTGGCATTGTCAAGAGGACATCAGCACTGCTTATGATGTCACTGGGCAACCAGGACAGTGAAGGTGAATTTACAGCTGGCACAGTGGCAGCATTCATTGTCATTGATTGAAAGAATTTTAACAGGAAGTGAAGTGAAACTACTTATTTTAGTCAATGGATAGGCATAACTAGAAGTCCAGTCCTTGTTATACGGTTTGTATACCTTTTTAAAATTCAAATCGGTCTCAGTGTCTTTTGTTTCGATTACATAGACTAGAGATCTAGATCTAGTCTGAATTTAGTCACTCTTTTTCTTCACTTCAGTTCAATCAACATGATCAGGCAAAATAACAAACAAAATATGCGTAGCTTCGATCTAAGCAGGTAAGTTTAGATCATGTAGGCCATAATTATTTTAAGTGATATACAGGCTGAACTAGCAGGGAAGAGCCTTCATATGAGTTATTCTTAACACCGGTTATTAAATGTTAAAGTCAGAATCACGACCCTTTTTAACGAAGCAGACGGCTTACACAAAATATAATGTATGGGGCAACAGTCGGGACACGGCATACTTTCGCCTCTGTGGAGGCAACTGCCGATTGCAAAGAAGAAAAATACTAAATCATTTGCTGACCACGTACAAAACAAAAGGAAAAGAAGGAAAATATATCCAGTTACCTGCTCAAGATGATTTGTGGAAAAGGAATGATGTCATGATGTAAACAAATCGTATCTAGAACGTGATAAATGCTAACATTCCCCATTCACTGTTGTGTGTAAGCACAGCACCGACCAATATTTATCCCAATTGATCCAGCGGAAAGTTCACGGAGGATTTTTCGCGCATGCGCAGAATCTAACTACGAACTCGCTTATTAAACTCGGCAGTTGAACGGAATTAAAAGTCTCTGCAAAAGATCGACTGACTTAAACTTGTTTCGTAAAACTTATAGTCCATGATTTTTCATGGAATAATAATAACGATGCATAAAAAGGGTATAATTGTTTATTGTTGTGTTATGTTGTTCTTGAAATATATACACAGACTTGAGAACAGATCAATCTTCAAACTACAGTATAATTTCATAATGCTTTGATAAAGACTAGTGGGGTGCACATTCTGCATCCTCCAAATTCTTGCACCCCTCAGGGTTCACATTTTACGTTGAATGCACTGAGTGCGCCCTATATGGAGCAGATTAGTACCCTCGGCCAACTACGCGTAATCTGCACCCCAAATGTACCCCTATTTCTTAGTGTGCAGAGTAAGAAGCATTTGCAATTTTAGAACCAAATTAGATGCATTTTTAGGCACTTCCTGGAGTAATATGACGTAAAATTGCTTTCTCCTACCCCTTCCAAGAGTAGGGATCTTTTGCAATTTGAGAACCACATTTGGCGCATTAATGTCCACCGGCACTTCCTGGAAAAAACGAGGCCTTCTTGTTGGTTAGAAGTTAGAGAAAAGTGATCTGTCACGTCTTGAGACGTTGTATATGCTTTGATGCCGCACAATGCACAAAGACGGTGGTCCGGTACTTCATCAGTAGTACTTGCAAAAAAATTCTCGAGTGTATAAACTGTGTCGTTATCAGGGGCGTCGCTAGATCTTTGTCAGTGGGGGAGTGGGGAGGGTGTAGAGGCCACCGATTACAGGAGCAACCAATTACGACAAATATATTGATGCCAATGGCCAAATGTCTACAAATTTAACCCTCTAAACCTGTGGCCAGGAACTAAGTTATTTTTCAGTCTCCCCCCTCCCGCGCGAAGCGCGGAAACTTTGACACTTCATTAAATTATTAGAGAAAGAAGACGATCCATTGTACCGTTCTCGACTCTTATTTCTTGTTTGGATCCAGTCCCCCCCCCCTCCCGCGAAAAGCAGTTTTGACGTTTCAATTAATTATTACTCTTAATCCTTGTCTGAATTCATTTTCCCCCATCCCGCGCTAAGCGCGGAAGCTTTCACGTTTCATTAAATTATTAGAGAAAGAAGACGATTCGTTGTATCGTGTTCTTGTCTGAATTCAGTTTTACCCCCCCCCCCCTCCCGCGCGAAGCGCGGAAGCTTTTACGTTTCATTAAATTATTAGAGAAAGAAGACGATTCGTTGTATCGTGTTCTTGTCTGAATTCAGTTTTACCCCCCCCCCTCCCGCGCGAAGCACGGAAGCTTTGACACTTCATTAAATTATTACAGAAAGAAGACGATTCATTGTAACGGTTCCGACTCTTAATCCTTGTCTCAATTCATTTTCGCCCATCTCGCGCAAAGCGCGGAAGCTTTGACACTTCATTAAATTATTAAAGAAGGAAAACGATTCGTTGTACCGTTCACTACTCTTAATCTTGTCTGAATTCAATTTTCCCACTGGGCCCCCTTAACGGTATTATGTGCAGTGTTACATGATGTAAGTAGGGAACGCCCGGCAGTGCTTGTAACAGTTGCTTCTGGAAAGGATTTTTTTTACTAGTGTTACTGTTGGTGGCCACGGCCCCTTAGTGACTATAAACAAAAACATATGCTCTTCCTGGCCATTTGGGAATGTGTCAGTTTGCAACAGAAATGGAGAAACGCGCATTTTGTTGAAAATCATGTGATATCACGAACATTTATACATCACTTGTATATGGAATTGAAAATAAGTCATGGTTCAATTTTATTTAGGGGGGCTGGCGCCCCAAAGCCCCCCCCCCCCCCCCCCCCCCACCAGTACCAGTACGCCAGTGCGGCAAGGTGCCCGCATGCAGTACTTTAAATAGTTTCTAGTGTGTGGATTACAAACTATTTTTTTACCAGTTTGAAAATGTCTTTTTATTCTTAAATGTGCCCATACGTGTGTGCATAGTACTTGACGAGAGCCAGAGTCATGCAAAATTAATAGTCAGTAAAGACTTTGGGATTTGGGAGAAACTTTTCATTTCTTAAGAGGGTACCGTGACTAACAAAAAGCTAAAATAACGCTGCTCCAGAGAAATGTATTTCTATGCATTTTGAAAAGCGCTGGACAATTACCTAAAACTTACATCCTTCGTGGAAATTAGCAACCGCGCTGGCGTTGCATAAATTATAATAAAAGGGAAATGTGTAGTAATGAGAAAGACAACGTGCTAGAGTATTTGAATGTGTCTGATCGTCTTTTGCTATTGAATCCTGATTGTCCACGTGGGTAGTTGTCATCGGGGGGTAATTGTCCTCGGGGGGTAATTATCATCGGGGGTAGTTGTCCTCGGGGGGTAATTGTCCTCGGGGGGTAATTGTCCTAGGGGGTAATTGTCCTCGGGGGGTAGTTGTCCTCGGGGGGTAATTGTCCTCGGGGGGTAATTGTCCTAGGGGGTAATTGTCCTCGGGGGGTAGTTGTCCTTGGGGGGTAATTGTCCTCGGGGGGTAATTCTCCGGGGGGTAATTTTCCGGGGGGTAATCGTCCTTGGGGGGTAGTTGTCCTCGGGGGGTGATTCTCCGGGGGGTAATATTCCAGGGGGTAATTGTCCTTTGGGGGTAGTTTTCCGGGGGGTAATTTTCCGGGGGGTGATTGCCCAGGGGGTAGTTGTCCTAGAACCAAAAAAAAAATCCTCCGTCTGGCCATGCCTCATGGCTCAAGGCATGGGCACACAGAAGTTTTTCTTTTTTCTTTTTGGGGCCGGGGGGGATTGCGACTTTGCGTTTTACACCCTGGCCTGGACCTTTTCCCAATAAATTTCAAGGAACCGACTGGGAAAAGTCTATCCATGACAAGATATTGCGCGCGCACGTAGCTCTTCTGCAATGCTCAACGTACGTCCTATACTTTTGTATCGAGACGTACGAGTGAGAGAAAAACAACGAATAACAACAGAAGGAAATAGAGAAAAACAATAAATAATTAAAGAACAGAGAGGAAACAAAGAATGTCATAAGCAGAGAGAGAAAACAAAAACTAACTTGAAAGAAAGAGAGAAATTAGAGAAGGAATTAATCAAAGTAAGGAAAGAGAGAAACCAAATAATATTATGGTTTTTTGTGGTTTAATTCCGCCTTCTTCAGGGTTTCAATTTTTGACGTGTAGCCTACTTTCAAACCATTTGCTGATTCGGACCCCCCCCCCCCCCTAACACACGTGTACACATATCGACACATACACAGACTACACTCGACATAATATGTGTAATGGTAATGTAATACATAAACTGTGATTTAAATATTGCACTCGTACCATTTTCTATTATTGTGGGATCACGTCTTTCATTTTTTAAATTCATGTCATTTGTTTCTAAGACCTAATTTCTCTAATTCTCTTGACCCCTCTCCCTTCATATTTGTTTTCTAAGACCTCCCCCCCCCCCCCCCTCATCTCTCTTCATATTTGTTTTCTAAGACCCATTTCTCCCCCGCCCCCCCCCCCCCCATCTCTATTCATATTTGTTTTCTAAGACCTCTCTCTCTCGACCCACTCTCTCTCGTATGTATTTCTCAGACCCCTCTTTCTTTCTCTCTCATTAACCCCCTCTTCATATTTGTTTCTAAGGCCTCTCTCTCTCTCTTCATATTTGTTTCTAAGACCCCCCCCCCTCTCTTTCTCATTTCTTGATATTTGTTTCTAAGACCTCTCTCTCTCTAGCTCTCAATTCATGATATTTGTTTCTAAGACCCCCTCTCTTTCTCACTTCTTGAATTCATATTTGTTTCTAAGACCTCTGTCTCTCTCTCCCTTTCTCTCTTTCTCATTTTAAATTCATGATATTTGTTTATAAGACCTCTCTTTCTCTCTTTTTCCATTCATCACTTTGTCTAGTGTAATGTACAGACACATAACATATAAAGGAAATTATACACCAGTTTGACATGAATTCATTTGCACTTTATTTACTGCTTTACATTCATATACTTTTTTTTTTCGTGAAGGTAATCTAATCCTTCAATGTCAGAGAAGTAATACAAAAGATACAGGAGTATGTGTATGCATAAATAGTTATATAAAGAAGAAATATGTAGTAAAAGTGAAAGCAAACAATAGTAGAAATTTGAACAGATAATTTGACAGTGTGTTAAGATTTAGATGCAAGAAATGAATATAAGAAATTTTTATTTGAAAATACATGCACATGTAGATAAAAAGAGATTTGAACATAGGCGGATTCATGGGCGCAGAGGCGTGCACCGCACTTTACTTTGGAGATAACGAACTGAATACACATAATAATGGATGATACGTGAAAATATTTTTCTTCAGCGAGTAACAATATTTCACGTATTTCGCGAAAATTGATCATCCAATATTATAATTATTATTTAGATACTCCACAGAGATATTGTGATTTATTCACCATTTTTTATAATATACTAGTACATGTACTTGTAAACTGCATCTTGGCAATTGAAGCTTGAAACGAGTGCAAATATGAAATTTCCCAAGCATTTATGTGGTGCTGGTGCACAACTAACATGAAAAGTTAAAAATGTTTGAATTTCAAGAAAACAGTAGGCCTACCGTAACACTAATATAATCATTTACCTGTAAGTCGAACATCTAGAATTTACATATCCCAATCCAAGTTGTTACTTGAAGTTATTGTGACGTTACAATTATTGAAAACGAAGTAGTTACTTGGATGGTTGCATTGCCACTCCGTCATCATCCTCGATGAATTCCATCGTGCAGCAAGCTTCTTAAAATGTACGTCGGAGCGCCTGACTGGCCGCCAGCACTGTTTTACAGCTCTACAGATTTGTCAAGTTTTGCAGTCATCTACTGATTATTATGTTTCTAAAGCTAAACTGAAGTTATATCGTATAGCAAGGAACTAACACGACAAATTTTAGTTGATTTCATGACAAGGAGAAGAAGATATATTTGGAGACATTTTTTCAAGTTTGTACATCATCTGATTCTACATTAGCTGCCATGATAGTACACATGCACTGTCTGAAGATCTGTGTTCGCTAAAGCCTATCTTCTTAACAAAAGACAGTATAGTTCATTGTGCATCAGAATTGTGACTTATAAGGTATGGAGCTTTACTGTTTTCTTCTTTGTGTCCTTATATGTGGAGTGCAGTCTGGTTGGAATGAATCAAATGAAGAAGAATACTACTTCAGACTTAGTGATGTCAACCTCAAAGGGGTAATTAGACTTCATCACAAAGGGTTTTTGAAAGCTAACATTCCCTACTATAGTAATTGTTGTGCTAGTTTCAACATTAAACTCCTTGTCAGCGGGGACATTCAACCTAACCCAGGCCCTGACAACAGCCCAACTATATTGACAAGTGAATCTCTGAAGAAATCTAGAATAAAATATTCGAGAGAAGAACTTCAGCAACATCAGTATGGAAGGCAGGCGGTGCCATATAATCTTAGTGCTGATGTATGGAGGAAGATCACAGACTTGAGGATTTCGATTAAGAAACCTACTCATAGGGGGTGCCGTGGTGGATCGAGAAAACAAAGGAAGAAAGTCAACAGAGAGCTACAAAGCAAGCCCATTCCAGCACTAGTCTCATGTCCAAGCAGTCGACCTTATCGACTAAGTCATTCCAGAACGCCTTGTCTGCAAAGGGTTACAATGGCAACAGAGGCCAGCCATACTGACACCTCACTTCCATCGGTGTACATGGCAAATGCCCGATCGTTAAATAACAAATTCGACGAATTCTACTGCATGGTCCAGGACATGGAGATTGATCTGGTGTGCGTCAGCGAGACATGGTTGAAGGACGAAATCCCCCAGAGCGTCTTCAGCATTCCAGATTACACTATGTTCTGGAAGAACAGACAAGCGAAGCAGGGTGGAGGTGTTGCCCTGTATGCCAAATCTTACCTGAACCCTACTCCCACCCAACTCACCATTCCTGAGGATCTTGAAATTCTGTGGGTACAACTTCGTCCTCGCAGACTACCTAGGTCCATATCATCTATCTTCGTCGCTGCAATCTACTCGCCCCCAGACAACGGGAATAACCAAACCTTCATCCAGTCTCTTGTAGCTTCTCTTGATGACATTTTTACCAGCCACCCAGGAGCAGGTATTATCATTTCAGGGGACTTTAATCGTCTCAACATAGCCCCACTACTTAATGCACACAGGCTAAAACAGGTAGTAAATCTCCCGACTAGAAATGACGCAACGCTGGATAAGATTGTGACAAATATGGCCTCTCTCTACAAGCCTGTGGAACTCGTATCACCTGTGGGACTAAGTGATCACAACGGGGTATCATGGCATCCTAGAAGACACCAGATCCAGAAAAATGAAGTCAGACGGAGGGTTGTCCGACCAGTGCGTGAATCTGGTATCAGAAGCTTTGGGGATTGGATAACGCACAAAGATTGGACAAGCATGTACACCCAATCTTGTGTTGAAAGAAAGTGCGATCTCTTTTACTCGGAACTGAACTCTGCAATTGATCTATATTTCCCTAGTAAATCAGTAAAAATACATGTCTCTGACAAGCCATGGATAACCACAAGGGTGAAGGCGCTGATAAAGCAACGACAGGCCGCATTCCTTCAGAACTCTCCCAGCTGGCATACCCTTCGCAACAAGGTTCAAAGACAGATAAAGCGAGCTAAGAAGTCATTTTACCACGATCGAGTCCAAAATCTGAAACAAGAAAATCCAAGATCGTGGTACCAGTACATAAAACTAATGACTTCCAATGTGCAACAGGAGATGTCTCTTTCGATCCCAGGAGTTGATCCAAGTGATGTGGGAGCTATAGCTAAAGCCATCAACTCACATTTTGTTGGTGTATCTGATCATTCACGTTCATTAGATCCGGTCCATCTCCCAGCATTCAGACCCTTCCCAGCAAATACAATTCCCTCCGTTCAGCCGTTGACCGTCTACAGAGAATTGTCGAAGGTGAAAGTTGGAAAAAGGGGAGGCCCGGATGGCATTTCTTCTCGACTGATCCGTGAGTTTTCCGTAGAGCTTAGCTCTCCATTGTGCCACATCATGAATGCCTCATTTGAACAGGGCGTAGTGCCAAGCCATTGGAAGAAATCTATCATTGTGCCACTTCCGAAGGAATCACCACCATCACTTGAAAAGCTACGCCCAATTGCTTTAACAGACCACTTTGCCAAACTCCTTGAACTCTTTGTATACCGATGGTTCATGGCAGATATTGGTAAAAGTATCGATCCTCAGCAATTTGGCAACCGCCGTGGTATGTCTACGAGCCACTATCTACTGAGCCTCATGGATTACCTACAGTCAAGTGCTGACAAGCCCAACACTGTCACCTCTATAGTACTTACAGATTTCTCAAAAGCGTTTGACCTTGTGGACCACAATCTCGCCATCAACAACTTGTATGCCATGGGAGCTAGACCTTCTCTCATCCAGTGGTTGTGTTCGTTTCTCACTAAACGCACTCAGCAGGTGCGCTACCGAGGTCAGCTCTCACCCCCACTTACTACCAAAGCAGGCGTACCTCAAGGCACACGGCTTGGTCCTTTGATATTCTTGGGTGTTGTAAATGAAGCCCTTAGATCATCCAAAGTCAGAAGATGGAAATACGTTGATGATCTAACTTTTGCCCAAAGCTGCCGGCTAGATGGACAAAGTACTCTTCAGGGTATCCTTTCCGAATTCGAGCAGTGGTGTAAGGAATCCTACATGCGACTAAACCCTCTGAAGTGCAAGTTATTACGGGTCGCCTTCACACGTCGTCAGCTACCTCCAGCACAGGTTCAACTCCAGGAGCTAGTAATACCAGATTGCCAGCAGGTTAAACTTCTTGGCATCATTATCAGAAGCGACCTCAAGTGGGATGACCACGTAAGTCATATTACCTCCAACGCTTCCAGAAAATTGTACCTGATACGATTGCTAAAGCGATTTGGAATGCCAACATCTGACCTTATTACTTTGTTCACTTCTTACATTCGTCCGATATTGGAATATTGTTGCATTGTTTGGCACTCTTCATTAACTTTGCAGCAGACCGCGACCATCGAAACCATACAGAAGAGAGCATTGAGGATGATACTTGGTACGCAATATGAATCATACGACCAAGCATTGCTTTCATGTAACATGATCTCTTTGAAGGCACGTCGAGATGAATTGTGCAGGAAGTTTGCTGCACAGTTGTTCAGAAACTTTCGTGACTGGCTCCCAGAGGCGAGGTCATCTCGTCGCCAACTCCGAAACGGTGATAAATTGATAGAAACCAGATGCAGAACAGAACGCTACCGAAAAAGTGCCATACCTTACATAGTCCGGCTATTGAACACAGAATTGTAATCTCTTATACATACATTTTTAATGGAAATTGCTTTAAATTGCATTAATTAAGTTATGTAACCATTTGTTGTTGTTTTTAAGAAGATAATTTTTTTCGATATATCTTTATTTAAATTTAAATTTTACTTTCCTTAAAACGTTTAATTTGTTTATTTGTTTGTACTTTCCTAAAAACTTTGTGCAATACATTTAACTTATTACCATGTGAATATTGTAAATCGATGATTCACTTCTAATGAACAAAATTATCTTTTATCATTCCAAAGTTGAGTTTTTAATTTGAAATATAATCTTTTGCAATTTCTCATCTTGTCTTTAGATGTCTGCAATGGTTTTAAAATTTAAATAATCGCTAAAACTCCTGATGTAATTTGAACAACCCATTTTCCTAAAACTCACCTTTGAACTCTTTGGTTTTCTGTTTATATATTTTATATTTGATTTTTAATTTATGTCAAACTATGTTTATTGTATTTGATATGTATATTTTTGTAATTTTGCATGTTTTTATCTGTGAATTGTATCGCAATTCAGCCTTTTACGGCTGCGAAGATATTTTTTAATAAACCTTGAATTGAATTGAATTGTTGTTCTGAACTTGAAATCCTATATCTTCTCCCTTAATCTTCAGTATTGCAGCTGCGTACGGTGTGTATAAATGCTGCATCGACGTACGTCTGTGCATGTACGATTCGATTTGGAACTGGCGCGCCCGATCGAGGAGCGTAGACTAGACTCATTCAAGCAGTTTCATTGCTATTTACCGGGAAAATGTCCAGGCCAGGGTGTAAAACGCAAAGTCGCGGCCGGGGGGGGGGAGGATTCAATGAGTTATTGATAATTTATTGCACTTTTTTGTTGGTGGGAACTGCCCCCTACCCTAGCCCACGCTACGTACAGTCATGGTTCAGTGGCAAAGCAATGGCCTCTTAACTGTGAGGCCCCAGGATCAAAACCGTGTCAATGTGCTATATTAGTGCCCTTTTGTGGGGCATTAATCCTCATTACGCAACGACTCAGCCAGCCGCTGAAAAAGCGAGGGGGGGGGGTAAGAGGACATATTTTATTTATTGCCTTTTAAAGCAATGACGGATTATGTAGTCCGAACAAAGTCTATCACATATACAAAATGAAATTTGAATTGCCCTTGAGATTCATTTTAGAACTTCTTTTGGATCGTGCATAGCGTATTGAGTGAGATAGTTGTGACACGCGCACATGTACGCGTCTTTGGTAGGGAACTGTTTAGAGCTCCATGAATAACCTTTGATAGCGTACATGTGTGCGTGTCACAACAGACTATCTCTCTAAATACGCTATCGGATCGTGCTGATCGTGTTTTAATTAGGATAGACAACACTTTTATATCTTAGCACACTGGAAGAGGGCTAAAACCGTGGTCTAAATTTGAATTTGAGTGTTTTATTATTTAACATCATTGCCATTATGTTGATCACTATAAAATGAATGGTACTTTACAATATAATTTCAAATAAGAATATGTAAAGTTACAACATGCATTATCTAAACGATATTTCACTCAGAGATCTTACCCATTTCAGAAGTCTCCTTTCATTGGTATGATTTCTTTTAAAAACATTGGCTAGGCTGAGTATAACATCTCCATTATCTAATTGCATTGTGGATATAATTTTTTCTTCTGCATTGACATAAGCAAATAAAGGTATGTTATAGATGTGGACACCTGTTTAAAAAAACATACGTGCTGATCAGGGTGTTCCACCCAACAAGTGGTAAAGAAATGAATTGTATAAATAATGATTTAAAACAAATTTATTTGAAAGGTTTTCTCTGAAACTTACCTGTCATGAGAGCTGTTCCATAAAGCTCCATTCGAAGGCTGATAAGATGGTGCCAGGTCAGGGGTAGCAGGCGGACAAAGCGACAGACTTGAGGCACGGGCAACGTGTTGTTTACAGCAGTGTCCTTGTCAATATTGCCAATGAAGACCTTTAACGGGGGAAAATAACTATTTTCAGACCAAATTTTCAGACCAGAGCGTCTTCAGCATTCCAGATTACACTATGTTCTGGAAGAACAGACAAGCGAAGCAGGGTGGAGGTGTTGCCCTGTATGCCAAATCTTACCTGAACCCTACTCCCACCCAACTCACCATTCCTGAGGATCTTGAAATTCTGTGGGTACAACTTCGTCCTCGCAGACTACCTAGGTCCATATCATCTATCTTCGTCGCTGCAATCTACTCGCCCCCAGACAACGGGAATAACCAAACCTTCATCCAGTCTCTTGTAGCTTCTCTTGATGACATTTTTACCAGCCACCCAGGAGCAGGTATTATCATTTCAGGGGACTTTAATCGTCTCAACATAGCCCCACTACTTAATGCACACAGGCTAAAACAGGTAGTAAATCTCCCGACTAGAAATGACGCAACGCTGGATAAGATTGTGACAAATATGGCCTCTCTCTACAAGCCTGTGGAACTCGTATCACCTGTGGGACTAAGTGATCACAACGGGGTATCATGGCATCCTAGAAGACACCAGATCCAGAAAAATGAAGTCAGACGGAGGGTTGTCCGACCAGTGCGTGAATCTGGTATCAGAAGCTTTGGGGATTGGATAACGCACAAAGATTGGACAAGCATGTACACCCAATCTTGTGTTGAAAGAAAGTGCGATCTCTTTTACTCGGAACTGAACTCTGCAATTGATCTATATTTCCCTAGTAAATCAGTAAAAATACATGTCTCTGACAAGCCATGGATAACCACAAGGGTGAAGGCGCTGATAAAGCAACGACAGGCCGCATTCCTTCAGAACTCTCCCAGCTGGCATACCCTTCGCAACAAGGTTCAAAGACAGATAAAGCGAGCTAAGAAGTCATTTTACCACGATCGAGTCCAAAATCTGAAACAAGAAAATCCAAGATCGTGGTACCAGTACATAAAACTAATGACTTCCAATGTGCAACAGGAGATGTCTCTTTCGATCCCAGGAGTTGATCCAAGTGATGTGGGAGCTATAGCTAAAGCCATCAACTCACATTTTGTTGGTGTATCTGATCATTCACGTTCATTAGATCCGGTCCATCTCCCAGCATTCAGACCCTTCCCAGCAAATACAATTCCCTCCGTTCAGCCGTTGACCGTCTACAGAGAATTGTCGAAGGTGAAAGTTGGAAAAAGGGGAGGCCCGGATGGCATTTCTTCTCGACTGATCCGTGAGTTTTCCGTAGAGCTTAGCTCTCCATTGTGCCACATCATGAATGCCTCATTTGAACAGGGCGTAGTGCCAAGCCATTGGAAGAAATCTATCATTGTGCCACTTCCGAAGGAATCACCACCATCACTTGAAAAGCTACGCCCAATTGCTTTAACAGACCACTTTGCCAAACTCCTTGAACTCTTTGTATACCGATGGTTCATGGCAGATATTGGTAAAAGTATCGATCCTCAGCAATTTGGCAACCGCCGTGGTATGTCTACGAGCCACTATCTACTGAGCCTCATGGATTACCTACAGTCAAGTGCTGACAAGCCCAACACTGTCACCTCTATAGTACTTACAGATTTCTCAAAAGCGTTTGACCTTGTGGACCACAATCTCGCCATCAACAACTTGTATGCCATGGGAGCTAGACCTTCTCTCATCCAGTGGTTGTGTTCGTTTCTCACTAAACGCACTCAGCAGGTGCGCTACCGAGGTCAGCTCTCACCCCCACTTACTACCAAAGCAGGCGTACCTCAAGGCACACGGCTTGGTCCTTTGATATTCTTGGGTGTTGTAAATGAAGCCCTTAGATCATCCAAAGTCAGAAGATGGAAATACGTTGATGATCTAACTTTTGCCCAAAGCTGCCGGCTAGATGGACAAAGTACTCTTCAGGGTATCCTTTCCGAATTCGAGCAGTGGTGTAAGGAATCCTACATGCGACTAAACCCTCTGAAGTGCAAGTTATTACGGGTCGCCTTCACACGTCGTCAGCTACCTCCAGCACAGGTTCAACTCCAGGAGCTAGTAATACCAGATTGCCAGCAGGTTAAACTTCTTGGCATCATTATCAGAAGCGACCTCAAGTGGGATGACCACGTAAGTCATATTACCTCCAACGCTTCCAGAAAATTGTACCTGATACGATTGCTAAAGCGATTTGGAATGCCAACATCTGACCTTATTACTTTGTTCACTTCTTACATTCGTCCGATATTGGAATATTGTTGCATTGTTTGGCACTCTTCATTAACTTTGCAGCAGACCGCGACCATCGAAACCATACAGAAGAGAGCATTGAGGATGATACTTGGTACGCAATATGAATCATACGACCAAGCATTGCTTTCATGTAACATGATCTCTTTGAAGGCACGTCGAGATGAATTGTGCAGGAAGTTTGCTGCACAGTTGTTCAGAAACTTTCGTGACTGGCTCCCAGAGGCGAGGTCATCTCGTCGCCAACTCCGAAACGGTGATAAATTGATAGAAACCAGATGCAGAACAGAACGCTACCGAAAAAGTGCCATACCTTACATAGTCCGGCTATTGAACACAGAATTGTAATCTCTTATACATACATTTTTAATGGAAATTGCTTTAAATTGCATTAATTAAGTTATGTAACCATTTGTTGTTGTTTTTAAGAAGATAATTTTTTTCGATATATCTTTATTTAAATTTAAATTTTACTTTCCTTAAAACGTTTAATTTGTTTATTTGTTTGTACTTTCCTAAAAACTTTGTGCAATACATTTAACTTATTACCATGTGAATATTGTAAATCGATGATTCACTTCTAATGAACAAAATTATCTTTTATCATTCCAAAGTTGAGTTTTTAATTTGAAATATAATCTTTTGCAATTTCTCATCTTGTCTTTAGATGTCTGCAATGGTTTTAAAATTTAAATAATCGCTAAAACTCCTGATGTAATTTGAACAACCCATTTTCCTAAAACTCACCTTTGAACTCTTTGGTTTTCTGTTTATATATT
This sequence comes from Strongylocentrotus droebachiensis, assembly GCA_035222895.1. Lineage (NCBI taxonomy): Eukaryota > Metazoa > Echinodermata > Echinoidea > Camarodonta > Strongylocentrotidae > Strongylocentrotus > Strongylocentrotus droebachiensis. The sequence goes on along the minus strand of JAVYIG010003765.1, from coordinate 35,710 downwards.
TTATATTTGATTTTTAATTTATGTCAAACTATGTTTATTGTATTTGATATGTATATTTTTGTAATTTTGCATGTTTTTATCTGTGAATTGTATCGCAATTCAGCCTTTTACGGCTGCGAAGATATTTTTTAATAAACCTTGAATTGAATTGAATTGTTGTTCTGAACTTGAAATCCTATATCTTCTCCCTTAATCTTCAGTATTGCAGCTGCGTACGGTGTGTATAAATGCTGCATCGACGTACGTCTGTGCATGTACGATTCGATTTGGAACTGGCGCGCCCGATCGAGGAGCGTAGACTAGACTCATTCAAGCAGTTTCATTGCTATTTACCGGGAAAATGTCCAGGCCAGGGTGTAAAACGCAAAGTCGCGGCCGGGGGGGGGAGGATTCAATGAGTTATTGATAATTTATTGCACTTTTTTGTTGGTGGGAACTGCCCCCTACCCTAGCCCACGCTACGTACAGTCATGGTTCAGTGGCAAAGCAATGGCCTCTTAACTGTGAGGCCCCAGGATCAAAACCGTGTCAATGTGCTATATTAGTGCCCTTTTGTGGGGCATTAATCCTCATTACGCAACGACTCAGCCAGCCGCTGAAAAAGCGAGGGGGGGGGGGTAAGAGGACATATTTTATTTATTGCCTTTTAAAGCAATGACGGATTATGTAGTCCGAACAAAGTCTATCACATATACAAAATGAAATTTGAATTGCCCTTGAGATTCATTTTAGAACTTCTTTTGGATCGTGCATAGCGTATTGAGTGAGATAGTTGTGACACGCGCACATGTACGCGTCTTTGGTAGGGAACTGTTTAGAGCTCCATGAATAACCTTTGATAGCGTACATGTGTGCGTGTCACAACAGACTATCTCTCTAAATACGCTATCGGATCGTGCTGATCGTGTTTTAATTAGGATAGACAACACTTTTATATCTTAGCACACTGGAAGAGGGCTAAAACCGTGGTCTAAATTTGAATTTGAGTGTTTTATTATTTAACATCATTGACATTATGTTGATCACTATAAAATGAATGGTACTTTACAATATAATTTCAAATAAGAATATGTAAAGTTACAACATGCATTATCTAAACGATATTTCACTCAGAGATCTTACCCATTTCAGAAGTCTCCTTTCATTGGTATGATTTCTTTTAAAAACATTGGCTAGGCTGAGTATAACATCTCCATTATCTAATTGCATTGTGGATATAATTTTTTCTTCTGCATTGACATAAGCAAATAAAGGTATGTTATAGATGTGGACACCTGTTTAAAAAAACATACGTGCTGATCAGGGTGTTCCACCCAACAAGTGGTAAAGAAATGAATTGTATAAATAATGATTTAAAACAAATTTATTTGAAAGGTTTTCTCTGAAACTTACCTGTCATGAGAGCTGTTCCATAAAGCTCCATTCGAAGGCTGATAAGATGGTGCCAGGTCAGGGGTAGCAGGCGGACAAAGCGACAGACTTGAGGCACGGGCAACGTGTTGTTTACAGCAGTGTCCTTGTCAATATTGCCAATGAAGACCTTTAACGGGGGAAAATAACTATTTTCAGACCAAAGACGTAGCCAGGGCCACAAGGGGTCTACCTCCACCGTGTGTGTCCACTTAGGAATAGGTTAACCACAAAACGTGTGGCTTACTTTGTTTCATCGGATCTTCGCTTCGGATCTATGGGTTACACGAACTTTTGTGAATACTCAAGTCCTATAATCACCAAATGGTCGGGGGGGGGGTAACGCTTGTGAAATACACTCCTCTTATTGCCAACGTGTCGGGTCCAGTTTACCCGACACATTCGTAAAAATCTACGAAAACTCTTGTCTCTGCCCGACACTATTTTATACGAGATATATAATTTTGTACAGAGTTTGTAAAAACGCGAACGATCGACACCTCGTCATTATCTGATTGCATGGGCATGTTTTCATAAATATACAATGTCAAAAGATTAGCTTTATCTCAAGGACCATCTCTGAAAATTAATAATTTTTAGCATTTAGGTAACCCGACCTTTCGTGATTAAAGGGCATGTTTTTCACAAGACATCATGTAACCCGACAACGTAAAGTTTCCGACCATTCGTGAATATGGAGGTATTTTATCACAGCAGGAACGGAGTAGGCAAAAGTACAGGTCAATGCTTTGAATAACCCTACTCCATGTGTTTCTACGGAGTGTGTGTGTGTGTGGTTTGTGCTGCGCGTGCTTGTGGTTGTGTGTATGTGTGGGTGCGTGTGGGTGTGTGCGTGTGTGTGTGTGGATGCGGGTGCGTGTATATGTATGCGTGTGTATGTGTGTGTGTGTGTGTAACTATGTGACTCCTCCCTTTCAACTATCAATACAGACTCTTACTCACCTCTACTTTACCGTAGATTTGAAAATTCAGGTATTATAATAACTTATATAATTATCGAGGATACAAAATGCTTAACATTTCTGCATCACGGTTGCTTTGCTCTCTCGCATATATTTCTTCTGTATCTTATAATTTCGCGCCCCATGGTATTGTTAATAAAGAGCATTCCTAAAAGTTTAAACGTTTGGAGAACAAAACTCCCTAGCAAAAATGTTTTATTGGCCCCTATACAGAAGTGTATATAACTGGCAAATGTTAAACAATTGAAAAAAATATTATAACATTTAATAACCTTGCTAAATTAAACAAATTCTCTCGAGCTTTTCCTACTTTTTTTCACTAAATTAATAAAAAGCAATTAATCAATCTTCAACAACGGTGGAAACCATACCGCTTGGAATGAGTGCTCCCTTGCGAATTTTCCTGTGTTAAAGATTGCTTAAAAGCATAGCGATTGCGTTTATGAGGGCCAGAAATTAAGTCAAGCTCCCAACAAAGCAGTGCCTTGCTGCGTCCTTAAACTGTTCTCCTCATCCAACAGCCGCCCAATCACACCGACAGGTCCGACACCAGACGGACAACATGCCCAACCAAAGAATTACATATACGCGCCTTCGGCCGAGATTTATTAATCGGTTCGTAGACGATGTGGAGTCAGTTTGAAGGTGTGACCGGGGTATGAGCATTTACCTTGTCGGTGCTAGGGGTGCTGAGGTCTTGTACATTATCAAAGGAAACTCCATCAACACTGCAGGCGATCTTGAAGCTAGTTACCCACATTTGGTGATAATCCTGACGACCTTGCGTTGCCAATCCAAAGATGCGATGCGGGGTTAACAGATCAACCTTAATGAAAAATATGAACGATGATGACTACAATGATAATGTTCCAAATGATAATAATGATAATAATGATACTAGTAATATTAGTAATGATAATGAATTATGTAACTGGTATGATAATTCTAATTTCCACAATCTTTATTACTATTATCATATTGTTTTTATCGTGATTTTAAACAAACGTCAATATATACATATTTTTCAGAATAATGATGCTCTGCAGACGAAGAAATAGTTGAACAAATATTCCCCCTTAGGGCTTTGTTAACTATTTTTTTTCATTTGACTTTAAAAATGTTGTCGTTATACATAAAAAATAGCCCATATAATTTTAGTATGTGTGTGTAGGGGGGATGTTGTGAGTGCAGTGTGTGAGAAGGTTCATGTTATTTGGTTGCCTGTATCTAGGTGCATTCATGTTACTAAGGGCCTCAAACATCAGTATGTACATACATGTACAAAGTAAGATAATTTATATTGAAATTGCCACAAGCTGTGGTATATATTGAGCTGTTTTGCAGCGAGTTGTCGTGTGAAGAGGCTTAAGTATTCCTGAAGGTATTGTTTAAAGCTACACGCATGCCACAGGCTTTTCTTTTTTTGGCGGTGCTCTTATTAGTATTAATATCAACAGCATTCCATTTCGGCATATGTATACTAGGTTTACAATCAGGGAATGTGACCTATAAAACTTTTGTACTGAGAGGGCTAAGAGAGGTTCATGTGATTTGGTTGCTTGTAACTCGGAGCATTCATATTATTAGGGGCCTATATGTAGGTTCTAGGACAATTACCCCCTTGGCAATCACCCCCCGGAAAATTACCTCCCGGAAAACTACCCCCAAAGGACAATTACCCCCTGGAATATTACCCCCCGGAGAATAATAATAATAATAAAAATAAGATATTTGTATACCGCAAATTGCAAATTGCCTCTAAGCGGTTTAGAAGAAAATAGCTGATAAGTAAAGGAAACAGAAATTGCATTACAAATTATATCAATTTAAATTACCATTAAAACTTTGCAAATGAAAATAATACATGTACATAATTACAAATCACTTACAACCAAAATACAAATAGTTCATAAATTAATAGTATCCTACGGTAATCTACAAAAAATATTTAAAAAGGCAAAAGGTCAAAAGAGCTATTCAGGAACAAGATTTAAAGAGATGTGTTTTTAGCATTGTTTTAAATGTATTTACAGAGCTAGCATTGCAAATTTGAAGGGGGAGATTGTTCCAAAGAAATGCAGCTGCATAAACGAAAGAACGTTGACCGTATTGTTTGTATGAAATAGTGTGAGACCGAGCGAGGAGAGATTGAGAAGCAGACCGCAAAGTCCGGACAGGAGTGTATCGAGGAAGGAGTTCAGAAAGATATGAAGGAGCGAAACCATGATAAGGCTTGAAAGTAAGGAGGAGGATTTTGTAGGTGATGCGAGAAGTGATAGGAAGCCAGTGAAGTTTTTGAAGAACAGGGGTAATGTGAGAAGTACGAGGAACACAAGAAACAAGACGAGCTGCTGTGTTTTGGATACGCTGGAGCTTTGAGGTTATTTTTGCAGGAAGACCAAAGAGAAGGGAATTGCAACAATCTAGCCTAGATGTGACTAAAGCATGGATAAGACGATGGGTTGTATTCTGGTCGAGAAACCTACGAATTTTTCCTATTTTCCTTATAGCTACAAAAGCAGATTTACAAATGGCATCAACATTTTTAGACAAAGTAAGGGAAGAATCCATAACAACACCAAGATTACGGGCCATAGCGGATGGCTTAATTACAGACTGCCCAATTCGTAAACTGATTTGTGGGACATGAGAACAAAACTTGGAATGAAAATGAAGAAATTCGGTTTTAGAGTCATTAAGAGAAAGCTTATTCTGAAATGCCCAGGTTCTAACATCCTTTAAGCAATTTTCCATCTTCTGAACAGCAGAAGAGCGATTTCCAGAATCAAATGTTAGGTACAATTGCACGTCGTCTGCATATGTCATACATGATATATTGTGAGCCAATATGATATCTTGCAAGGGAGACGTAAACATAATAAAAAGTAACGGGCCGGCGACAGAGCCCTGTGGGACCCCGCACCACATATTGTGTTTCTTCGAGGAGACATAATTGATTGAGACAGACTGAGAACGACCAGTCAAATAAGATATAAACCACTGCAAAGCAGTTCCACTTATCCCAAACCGTGAGGATAATCGTTGTACAAGACAATGACGATCAATTGTTTCAAACGCAGAAGAAAAATCTAAAAGCACTAATATTGTTTCTTGTTTCTTATCGAGAGCACACAAGATATCGTTTTGGACACGAACAAGAGCTGTCTCTGTGCTGTGAAAAGCTGTATATGCAGATTGAGCAGAACTATACAGATTATTCTCATTTAGATAATTTTGAATTTGACTGACTACCGCCCTCTCAATGAGCTTTGATACAAATGACCTCTGCGTCTAAATGTGGTTTCTTCAACAAAGGTCGGACCGAAGCTTCCTTGAAATGTGCAGGGAAGTAGCCAGATGACAAAGATTGGTTGATAATCTTCGTCAGCGTAGGAACAAGTTCATCAATGCATCCCGTGAAAACAGACGATGGCAGAGGATCAATTTCACAGGATGTCTTAGAAGTCTGTTTGATTAATTTCAAAACGTCCACAGGAGTCGAGATGTCAAAATCAGTAAAGGTAGATTGGCAGACTTCAAGCAATTCTACAGAGAGTGGAGGCAGCTGCGTAGCATCAATTCTGTCTTCCAAGGTTCTTATCTTGTCGTCGAAAAAGTCCGCAAACTTGTCCGCCAGATCTTTGGGATCTTCATGCTGTGGGAGCTTAGGAACCTGGTTACCATGGCAAAGCTTATCAATTACACGAAACAGGCTGGATTCGTCACACTGGGAAATCTCATTAATATGATAGCTTAATTTGGCGATGGACAAGAGGTCATGATATATCTTACACTGTTGGGTATAAATGTCCTTGTCGACGGTAAGACCAGACTTTCGCCACTTCCGCTCAAATCGTCTCTTTTCCTGTTTTTCTTTACGAAGAGAATCCGAGAACCACTGGGAATGTGGGCGAACAACAATAGTCTTCTCTTTTTTAAGGCGCATGGTGGTCAAGAATACTGTCACAAAATTGGTTTCGTTTCGTAGATAGGCCTTATCGCAAATAGCCTCACGCAAGGGACCATGGGATTGAAAAGGGAGCAAGAGCGCCGCAAACGTCTGATCGCGACGATGCGAAACGCTAGCAGCCGACGCGCTCTGTGTACAGTACACACGTACGTACTATACTACGTACATCGAACGTTGGCTTATTCTACTTTCAGCTCTATACCGATCAAACATCTCGTGATATTTTGTCTTGCAAACTCACTGATTACATTGATTCTACATGATGGGTGGTGGAGACAGATGTGCTGTCTATGGATGCAACAATAACCGAAGATATCCAGAAAGATAAGAATGATTTTGATGTTTTACTTACGAGTTTTGTGATGACAAAGTGGGAGGCACTGCATGCCTCTAAATCTAATCGAAACAGTGTTACGAGCGAGTGGCGAAGGGAATCGTGTCGGGACAGCTACGGCGTTGTTGCCAACAACAGGTGCTAAAGCTTACCTTGCCATTCTTAATGCTTTTCATCTACCTGGTTTAATTTATTTGATTGCCCCTGTAATTTTCCTTTTTTGAAAGAAAATTGCCTTATCAATACATTAGTTGAACGAAATGAGAAAATAATTAGTTCAATTGACAATTTTAAATCGTATACATGATGATTCAGATGATTGTTGATCTAATTTGTGTCTTCTTTTTCTTCTCCCAACAGATATGTCGTGATCGAAGAACCATGTCACCTATAGGTTTCACAAAGTGCACAGATCCTCGGAACTATATACGCGCCCAGTGGACCAGGCGTTTTTTTTCTTCAATCCTATTATATTTTTATCATAGCGAAGACATCCAAATACATGCAATTGCACCTAAATATTTTGTGTGTCTTTTTATTTAGATTTGAGATTTGCAGAAATGGAAAAAGATAAGAGAATAAGTCATTTACACAAGGGCGAATGTGAATGCGAAAGGAGAGCTGGCAAACTAAAAAGAATAAAAGAAACAAATGCTACATTACAAGCAGTATGAGATGGAGGATAAAATTGTGAAAGAGAATGACTTGTGATTAAATATTCGGAGATAAAAAGTTGTGTAATCGATACCCAGCTATAGCAATGTTGTAGCCAAAGTGGATGAGGTGGGGGGGGGTGAGCTGTGGCATTCCCATAAGTTTTCTTGGCAATATATCTCTTCCTCCTCTCTTCTATACTTTTCTCAACAAGTACACCTCTTAACTCCTCTTCTCAACATGTACATCTCTTCACTCCTCTCAAAAAGTACATCTTTTCCTCCTCTCTTCTATACTCTTCTATACTTTTCTCAACAATTACGTCTCTCCACTCCTCTATATTAGCTCAACACTGACATCTCTTCCCTCTTTATATTTATTCATTACTAAACAAGTAGTATATCTGAATCAATCTTTGTTTAATCCTCGCTCATTGTGATAGCTTCATTAAATGTTGGAATCGCTACTAGGCCCTAACCCTTACAAAAAAGTAATTGAGTAATCAAGATATTTTCTCTCATTTGATCTCTTCCATAAATTACAAAACTGTCCATACACAGTAGAAATGAATAGAAACAAGGCCATGAAAGATAGTTGTCTTATATTGAACATTTACTTTATCTCTCATACGTATAAAGCAATCAGTATCATGTAAACAAATTTACAGATCATAAAAACTAATTAGGACATGTATTTACTTCATACGAGATAACAAACTTCCAATTCATTTTCGGAAATGGACATTTAAATTATGAATATTGTTGATTTCTGGGACTACCCATCTTCCATCATCAAGTATCAGCTTTTCCTGCTGACACTTTAACATCTCCTCAGTGCTCGATCAGCTTTCTCATCAATCAAGCTTTTCTGTCCAATAGGCTTTTTCAGCAAGTTCAGCGTGCTTTTCACAATTATTGACTGGTACGCGCCTATCCCTCAAAAATATCTTGAGTTTAGTGGCTGAAAACTGTAAAAACCTACAAGCTCCGTCTGCCATAATTGCAGTGAAGTACCACAAAACAAAGATTAGTTCTTTAGCTCTGGGTACAAGTATCAAATTGGTTACAAACTGCGGCTGAAAGAGCAGTAAATTTGATTAAAATAGCTTCGACTTCGAGTAGTACTATACAAAACGTGTGACGTTGTATGGCTTCCCGAAAGCCGAGATCGTGTTTGCTCCCTTTTCTATCCCAGAGGCCTTTGCGCGAAGGGCGCCACCCAGCGACGAAGGCTATTTGCGATAAGGCCTATAGCTATGTTTGGAGTCAAGAAAATCACTTGTCTTAACCCTAATAAGGCCGGGGGGGGGCCATTATGGCCCCCCCCTCCACGATTTTTCTGATTGTTCGAGAACGCATATGGATGGCGCCTCGCCGCTCGCTGACTTTTTTCTTTAGAGTCTTGCGCATCTTTAAAAAAAAAAAAAAAAAAAAATCGGACCTATAGTTACAAGTTCACGTGACCTTTTGTCTTTGCATGTCAGCCCGAAAATCGCTCATTTTTGTGATTTGTGTACAAAACATATGGAAATGTCATTTTTCCTAAAAATAGATCAAACATTAGTTATTGGGTCTTGTTTAAAGTTTAGGTGGTTGTTTTGGGAGTCAAAATAGTTGAATTGTAGGAAGAAATGAAAAAAAAAAAAAAACAATAACATAAATAAGTTAAAAAAACAATGAAATACATAAGAAATTATCAAAACAAGAGATAACATAAGGAATAAGCTGGCTCTTCCAATTTTTTTTGTCGTATTATTGTTCCAAATGGTCTAATGAATATATGTAGTGAAAAAGAATGCTTAAATATGAATAATATAGGATTTATGGGTAAAAATGTGATTTTATGACGTTATTTGCATAAATTACCATAAATATGCAAATGAGGGATTTTTTTCAAAAAATTGAAATTATCATATTGTTCTATACACTTGACTTGACATGCGTGCAAATTTTCGCGGAGATCGGCCGTTTCACGGCCGAGATCTTAGGGGGGGGGCCATAATGCCCCCCCCCCCCCCCCCCCCCCCGGCCGTAGTAAGACTTCAAATAGCCCGGCCTTATTAGGGTTAATTCGTTTCCTCATATCTTCGGCGTAGATGGCGTGATTCAAGTTAGATATACGATGCGCTTTAGTCACGTGTCAATTTCAAGTAATGTTTGATCGTGCATGTTTTCGACAGTTTTAGTCTAATTACTTTTCTACCCTGAATAATTACCGGTTTTCTCCTGTTTAGTTTTATAGAATAAAACTAGTGCTTTCATTTGATATATGGTTTGTTTCGATCTGTTATTTGGAAAATGAAGTTATATCAATGCTTATGTAATTCTTGGAAAACTAACGAGAATAACAAATGTTTAAGAAATGTGTATATAGATCAAGTGTTTAACGTGGCGAAGAGCTTCCTGTCATAGTCTACATGATTGCCGTCGCCCACTGGGCACATTTACACTGTAAAGCAATCAAACTATGTTTGGATATTTTGCCCAATAAAAGTTGCGTGCAAACGAAATGATTGATATGATCGTTTGCATGTCTTTCCATGAGGAAGCCTAAGATTGATTTCTGATCTTAGGTGACGACCATGGTTAGGATCTAGGTTGGTTAATGTGTTTGTTGGGTCTTTTGCGTTCTAGCATTAGACAATACCAGGGGTTGCTCTTTCGGTGGTCCAGTGATCGTGGTCTGGAGTAGACGGATGGTAGGGACTACTGCGTAGCAGAGACTGTACAAAGACAGACGGTCTGGTTGTTTGAAGGTGCATGCATGAAGCAGACTGGTGCGGCCAATTGAAGTTGCATGAACAAGCAGACTGGTATAGACGTTTGAAGGTGCAGAAGCGGACTGGTTTAGTCGGCTGGTGGTACACGACGGTACAACGGTTGGTAGTAGACGGTGGTGAAGTACAGACCTGTGACGGTCTGGTAGTGTCGACTGGACGGTGGTCGAGAGGTAGTGCGAAGCAATATATCAGAGTGGTGTCAACGTCAACGGGTCAGTATATCTCTGCCAAACGGATCCACGGTGAAATTGGTACCGGACTAGGAAAACCTACCAGCAGAAGGCATCCTGACAAGAGAAGCTGCTGGGAAGAACATCGACAGGAACCGGTTTCGTTACATGTGGTGTCAGAAGTGGGATCCAGTGACAATGGCACAAGGAAGAAATAGGCAGAATCGACCAACGCCAGGAGAAATGATGAAGCACTTAGAAAGGAGTATGACAGAAGTAGATCAAATGATGGAGCAACTACGTGCTTCGATGAGTCAGGCACCAGTTGCAGACTCAAAACCAGGTCGCCAGGAGGCATTTTCCCCAACTCTGAGTGGACAAACTGCATCAGGACCAACTGCAGATTCACAGATGCCAGCGGCACAGCGGGTTAGATTTAGTTCAACGCCCCGAGAACAAAGTAGGCGGCTGCCTACTGCAGGAACTGGAGTTCATATTATACCACCGCTTTTCTCTCCATCTATGCATGATGTGGGGAGGGCAAATGATGCATTAATCGGCAGACGACCCCATATGGTACCAGACAGATTTGACGGTCACACTCGTGTCGAGGATTACTTGCACCATTTTGTTTGTTTGTTTGATTGATTTTATTTCTGCGTTCAAAAATATACAAATTCAAAGTCAAAGTACAAAATTTCGAACAATAACAAATACAATGAATACAATGTTTACAAAAGTAATTAAATGAAAAATCATGTACAATTATATCATATATATATACATTTATATGGAATTCTAAACGTGAAAAAGTAAAACGAAATGTTTGTATCAAGTCAGAAAGAGAAGGGGGGCTTGGTATGGTTGATTTGATTTTGAAAGCTAATTCACTTAGATTATCATGGATATATAAGTTTTTTAATGCAGATGATGCAATGTGGAAGACATTATTTTCATTTTGGACTGAAAGAGTTGGCGGGATGCCGTTATGTTTACAGTATAATTGTCATATTAAACACATGAAAATGATATGTAAAAAAAGAAATTTACCAATGTTTTATATGGATTTGCTTTGCACATGGTCAGAAATTCGATATGTAAATAAATTTGAAGTAAAAGATATTCCCAATGAAATACTTTGGAATAATAGTAATATTGTAATTGATAATAAACCTCTGTATTTCCCATCGTGGAAAAAAAAAGGAATTTGTCAAATAAAACATGTTATAAATCAAGGTACATGGATAGATAACTCTCTATTCAATAACCATTTTGATGTAAAAAATCTGTTGTTTTTATTCAAAATGTCAAAATTAAAAAAAGCATTCCCAAAATATTGGTCACAAAATGTACGTTTAAACAAAGCTTCAAGTCTCAATCAAACAATGTACATTGAGACAACTTTAGATGTTATAAACATTGAATTCACTACAGCGAAAAGTTACTATAATTTAATGCTAGAAAGGAAAAAAGAAAAAATTGGTTTCCTTTTCTGGCAAAATATTTTAGGCCTACCAGAAACATTTGTTTGGAAAGATGTATTTCAGTTCAAATTTAATAAGATAAGAGACAATTATATTAAACAATATAATTTCAAATTAATTCATAGAATATTGCCATCTAAAGACAATCTTTTTATATGGAAAATCGTACAATCCAACGAATGTGAAATTTGTCGAGAAAAAGAAACTATTAAACATTTTATATTTCGTTGCAAGAAATTAAGAGTTTTCTGGAAAATTATCTCAAGAATTATATATTTCATTTTTAAAATAGAAATTGAAATTGATATGAAAATGTTATTGATTGGATATAAAATAGATAAAAGAAAATTTACTTTACTTAATTTTTTGATCAATTATGCTCAACTGGTTATATACAAAGACTACGTAAAGCGGAACTTTGGGGAAGTACCAACCAATCCAAAGAGGTTAATAAATAATATTATTTCATCTTTAAAATGTTATTTGAAATACAAAGAAAATATAAGATACTTCGATAACGAAGAAGTTAAGAAAGTATTAGAAATGTTAAAATGATCATTTTAAGAAATTATGTTGATCTTGTATTTAATTCATATGTTTCATTTTACTTGTTTTGTAAATAATATATATGTATTTTGAAATGGAACAATAAAGTCCCTCTGAAGAGGTAAAAAGAAAAAAAATGTACAATTATATCATTCGATAAACATGTACGAAGCATACAATAACATAAGAAATATGAAATATTTTCAATAAATTAGAGAGGTAATTTGGAACGCAGGAGACCACCATCGTGAGCGGTTAGGCTGGAAATGGATGGCGGCCTCGTAAAAGAATTGGCGACATAACTCTCTTCGAAAAAACTGAGTGACCAAGAGGGTGCGGTGCAAGTGCAGGTGCAGTGAGCAGTTGCATGATAAAGAATAATTAAGTCACGGTTTTGTTATACTAATTTAAAGAGAGGGGAGCATATGATTGTATTATTTGTCGTTTAAGTGTAGCTTTTAAGGAGTAGATGGTTGAACAAGACTTTATGTTGTCGGGTAAATCATTCCAAATGTGCGGGCCAAAATGTCTAACAGATTTGTGTGTTATTGATAATTTGGGGTTTGTAAGATGGAAGTTTCCAGATATGCGAGTAGAGTATGAATGAACGGAATTATTAAACCTAAACATGTTATCAAAGGATGGTGGAAGCAGATTATTAATGTACTTAAACATAATAACTGCTACTTGAGTAGTGTTCAGATCGAAAATTTTTAGTGTTTTAAGTTTATAGAATAAAGGATCAGTGTGAGCTAAGAAATGCGAACCTGTACAAATACGTATGGCTTTCTTTTGCAGTTTGAAAATAGAATTAATTTTTGTCGAACCACAATTTGCCCATACACTATTACAATATGTTATATACGGGAGAACTAGCGAATTATATAGTAGGAATAAGGTTGCATGGGGTAGAAGAAACTTTAACTTGGAGATTATTCCAATACTTTTGGAAATGCACATTGTAACTTGGTGTAAATGATCATTCCAAGTCAAGGCTTCATCTATAAGGACACCCAAAAACTTGGAATTAGTTTTCTTCTCTAGTAGCATACCATCGATTTTAATATATATAGGTGTTTCTGTATTATGAGAATGATGTTTAAAATACATGAAATGAGTCTTTTTTGTATTAAGTGAAAGTTTATTGGATTTAAACCAATCGGATACTTTGTTAATTTCATAATTCAAAGTATTGTTTAACATATTAAGATCTTTATGGGAATAAAAGATATTTGTATCATCGGCAAATAAGATAAAAGAAAGAAGGGGGATGTATTGATAATATCATTTACATAAAGAAGAAACAACAGTGGACCTAAGATGGAGCCTTGAGGAACACCGCATTGAATTAAAAGAGGATCAGAATCATAACTATTAAATGTAACATATTGTCTTCTGTTTGTTAAATAATCTTTAAACCATAAGAGTGGCTGACCCCGAATTCCATAATGACTGAGTTTGGAGAGTAGAATAGCGTGATTGAGCGTATCAAATGCTTTACTCAAGTCACAGAATATACCTATAACATGCTCTTTGTTAGCTATGGCACTTGTAATTTTGTCATAAATTTGAATTAATGCTAAGTCAGTTGAGTAATTTTTTCTGAAGCCATATTGATTTGAATTGAGTATTTTGTGTTTAGTGATAAATTTGTGTAGCCTATTATGAACGATCTTTTCTAAGACTTTGGATATACTTGGAAGTAGGGAAATTGGACGATAGTTACTTATTTCATGAGGATCATCTTTTTTGAGAATGGGGTTGACTTTAGCTAGTTTTAATAGATCAGGGAAAACACCTTGCGATAACGAGTGATTAAATATGTGAGTTAACGGCTTTGCAAGTGGATACATTATTTCTTTTAGGAGAGACATACTTATTTTATCAAAACCGTGCGATTTTGAGTTGTTAAGAGATTGGGTAATGTTAATAATTTCGCTAGGATTTGTCGGATTTAAAAAGAGAGACTCTTGGTTTTGATTGGAAAGATAGTCTTTAAAGTGAGAGTGAGTTCTATTAATTTTGCTGGCGAGTTCAGGGCCGATATTTGTAAAAAATGAGTTAAATGAATTTGCATGAAGACTAGGATCATGTATTTTAGTGCCATTTAATGTGATATTATCCGTGGGTGGGGGATTCGTTTTTTTTCCCATTACCTCTTTGATAATTTTCCAAGTTGCAGTTGTGTTTGAACTGGCCTTTTTTATTTTATTAGAAAAATGCAATCTACGGGATGTACGGATAAGTTTTGTTAATTTGTTTCGATAAATTGTATATGTGTTTAGGTTAGTGTCAGTTGGATTGTGTAAATGTGATTTGTAGAGGCGATTGCGTGTTTGTATTGATTTCAATAAACCTTTCGTTATCCAAGGATTCCTGGGTTTATTTCGCTTATTACTCATTTTGCCTAAAGGAATATTCTTTTCATAATAATATTGCAATTTGTTACTAAAATGTTTATATGCAGTATTGACATCATTTACACTTTATACCTCAGCCCATCCCTCGAAAAATAAATCCTGTTTCAGCAATTCTATATTACGTTTGGATTCTTTGCGAATCAAATGATTTACGGCCAGATAGTTTGCATTCACAAGTTAAAAATATGGGTAGGTGATCCGACACTTCAGAACACAATATTCCACCGATGGTTTTGTTGTTATGTACGTTTGAAAAAATATTGTCAATCTGAGTTGATGAATGTGGATTTATTCTGGTGGGTTTATTAATAATCGAAAAAAAGCCGTATGAATGCATCAACTGCATACAATTGGTTGAGTTACTGTTATCAGATGATGGTGAGAAGTTGATGTTAAAGTCACCAAGGATGAAATTGTGTTTATTTTCATCCCCTATTTTATGAAGATGAAAATCCAGTTCGTCACAGAATAAATCACAATTAGAATCAGGGGGTCTATAAATCAAACCTATGATGACATTTTTGGTATTTGAGTTATTAATTTCGATAAATAAAGATTCTGCTTGTGTTAGTTTAATATCTGAACGGATTTTGAAGTTTATGTTTTGTGTAATATAAAACGCAGCACCGCCACCTCTTCTTCCTTTGCGGTCCGCCCTAATCAACTTATAATTAGGCAAATTGAACATATCTGGAGAATTCTGATGTAACCATGTCTCACTTATTCCAATGACGGAAAATGCAAAATTATTTAAAGAGTGTAAAAGGTTTTTAACGTATTCGAAATTTTTGTTCAGACTTCTGGAGTTTGTATGTAAAAGTGAAATATTGTCTGGTTTGTAAGAAAATGAATTTTTTAATTCTTGGGGTGTGTAGTATTTGCTCTCGTTTATATCGTCGACAAGAATATCGGGAGTGTGCGCGTGCGAATTCATTTAACGATACGTATTATGTAAAGTACCGAAAATTTGGAGGATGAACAACTGCATGTGTGATGCTGGTGCGTTTGTGTGTGTACGAAGTGCAAGTGTGCGGGTAACTTCAAAATATAATACAAATGAAAATACAATAAGACCCATCTTGGTCACAGTTACAATAATTCGTCGCTGTTTTCACGAAGTGACGGTAGTGAAAAAAAATTGCATTCACTTTGCGTGACGATTTTCCTCACTACCGTCACTTCGTGAAAACAAGGACGAATTGCTTAGGAGCAACAGAGCGGAGCCCGACCGCCCGAGTAAAGGGTGTATTTTTGACACGCAAAATAGAGGGGCTGGGAAGAAACAAAATGCTTGATAACAATAATGACAAATCGGAGTACGATTATTAAATGGCAAAGAGGGATTTGACATTCCCGCTCATCAAAACTAGTTCAGTCTATAACAATGGATTCTGTGATTGACACAGTTTTGCAAAACAAAGAGATTTGTTGTGCGGAGGAGAAAAATGTATGCATGTTAAAGCAGACTCTGAGATGATGCTTAATAGCAATAACGTCATTTCGGAGTACAATAATATTAAATGGCAAAGAGGGTTTTGACATTCCCGCTCATCAAAGAAAATATAAAAAAATCAGTCAATTACAATATAACATATAGACTCAAATTTTTGGAATGCTATACAGATAATAATTATTGATAAAGAGTGAGGAGTTCGGTTTTAATAATCCCATTAATCAAGATCAAAGGTTAATAAAAACTTGTCTCCAGCTTCCAGCCCAGTGGAGGGTAAGCTATTACATTCCTGCATGATACAAAATGGAGCTGCATGACACTCGAATGTATACAATCGTAACAATTTAGCATTAGTGAAAAAGTACAATTCCTTCAAGATTCAAATGTTTTACGTATTTGGGCGATCGAATTTTCCATTATTATTGGTCACAAAACAATAAGACACACCAAAACATAAATGCAGATTCGAAATGAAAGTAAGGCTGCTCAAACAATGGACCCATCGCTCTATGCGTCGAGTATGTTTGTGATAGAGCGCTACAGCGGGCCGATGTGAAGATCGGTCAACCGTGGCGCTGAGAAGCCACGCCCTGTTCCTATACGTCAGACACGCGTAAGCGATAAGTCCATGTATTTGTTAAGGTTATAAGCACACGAAATTTCGAATGTATTTTTGATTGACACAGGTGATTAGAAAGATACATGCATGCTATAGGCAGGCTCGTATGTACATACTTGATAACTGTTATGACAATTCGGAGTACAATAATATTACATGGCAAAGAGGGTTTTGACATTTCCGCTCATCATAAAAAAGAAAGTTTCGTCAATTACAATATAACAGATAGACTCGAAACAATTGAATGCTATACAGAAAATAATGAATGATAAAAAGTGAGGACTTCGGTCTTGATAATCCCAGTCGTCAAGATCAAAGGATAACGAATACTTGTCTCAAGCCCATTTGAGGGTATACATTCTTGCATGATACAAAGTTCTACTGCATGTCCCCTGGAAGGAATACAATCATGACAATTTAGGATTAGTGACAACCGTACAATTCTTTCAAGATTCAAATGCTTTACCCATTTGGACAATCAAATTTTCCATCATGATAATTGTCATATACAAAAACCAAAAAAATATAAATAAATAAATAAAGTTTTGAGAAGAAAATTAGGCTGGTCAAACAATGGACCCATCGCACCCATGCGTCGAGTATTTCTGAGATAGAGCACCACTGCGGACCAATATCAAGATCGGTCAGCCGTGGCGCGGAGAAGCCACGCCCAAACGTTAGACACATGTGAACGACAAGCCCATGTATTTGTTACAGTTTAATAAGCCCATCATATACGAATCGTGTGACTGACAAGGGTGTTTTGCAAATCAAAGAGATTCGTTGTGCAGATGAGAAATATTCATGCATGCTAAAGCAGACTATGACATAATGTTTGATGGCATGACAATTCGGAGTACAATTATTAAGTGGCAAAGAGGGTTTTGACATGAATTCCCGGTCATCAAAACAATTTCAGTCAACCACAATAATACAGATGGACCCAAAACAGTTGAACGCTATACAGATAATTATTGATAAAGGGTGAGGAATTCGTTCTTGACAATCCCAGTAATCAAGATCAAAGGTTAATACAAATTTGTCTACGACCCCCAGGCCAGTGCATGGAGGGTAAGCTATACATTCCTGTATGATACAAAACGGAGCTGCATGACCCCCGAAAGGTCATGACAATTTGATATTAGTGACAACAATACAATTCTCTCAAAATTCAAATGCTTACACATTTAATGCGGTTTTGAAAAGAAAGTTAGGCTGGTCAAACAATGGACCCATCGCACCCATGCGTCGAGTATTTCTGAGATAGAGCACCACTGCGGACCAATATGAAGATCGGTCAGCCGTGGCGCGGAGAAGCCACGCCCAAACGTTAGACACATGTGAACGACAAGCCCATGTATTTGTTACAGTTTAATAAGCCCATCATATACGAATCGTGTGACTGACACGGGTGTTTTGCAAATCAAAGAGATTCGTTGTGCAGATGAGAAATATTCATGCATGCTAAAGCAGACTATGACATAATGTTTGAAAGCATGATAATTCGGAGTACAATTATTAAGTGGCAAAGAGGGTTTTGACATGAATTCCCGGTCATCAAAACAATTTCAGTCAACCACAATAAAACAGATGGACCCAAAACAGTTGAACGCTATACAGATAATTATTGATAAAGGGTGAGGAATTCGTTCTTGACAATCCCAGTAATCAAGATCAAGGGTTAATACAAATTTGTCTACGACCCCCAGGCCAGTGGAGGGTAAGCTATACATTCCTGCATGATACAAAATGGAGCTGCATGACTCCCGAAAGGTAAATATTCATGCATGGTAAAGCAGACTATGACATAATGTTGATAGCATGATAATTCGGAGTACAATTATTAAGTGGAAAAGAGGGTTTTGACATGAATTCCCGGTCATCAAAACAAGTTCAGTCAACCACAATAAAACAGATGGACCCAAAACAGTTGAACGATATACAGACAATTATTGATAAAGGGTGAGGAATTCGTTCTTGACAATCCCAGTAATCAAGATCAAAGGTTAATACAAATTTGTCTACGACCCCCAGGCCAGTGGAGGGTAAGCTATACATTCCTGCATGATACAAAATGGAGCTGCATGACCCCCGAAAGGTCATGACAATTTGAGATTAGTGATAACAATACAATTATCTCAAGATTCAAATGCTTTACACATTTAATGCGGTTTTGAAAAGAAAGTTAGGCTGGTCAAACAGTGGACCCATCGCACCCATGCGTCGAGTATTTCTGAGATAGAGCACCACTGCGGACCAATATGAAGATCGGTCAGCCGTGGTGCGGAAAAGCCACACCCTGTTCCTACTTTAGACACACGTAAACGATAAGTCCATGTATTTGTTACAGTAAGTTTAATACGCCCATCTTACACGAATGGTGTGACTGACACAGGTGTTTTGCAAAACTAAGGGATTCGTTGTGCAGACGAAAAATATTCGTGCATGCTAAAGCAGACCATGACATAATGCTTGACAGCAATGACAATTCGGAGTACAATTATTAAGTGGCAAAGAGGGTTTTGACATGAATTCCCGGTCATCAAAACAAGTTCAGTCAACCACAATAAAACAGATGGACCCAAAACAGTTGAACGATATACAGACAATTATTGATAAAGGGTGAGGAATTCGTTCTTGACAATCCCAGTAATCAAGATCAAAGGTTAATACAAATTTGTCTACGACCCCCAGGCCAGTGGAGGGTAAGCTATACATTCCTGCATGATACAAAATGGAGCTGCATGACCCCCGAAAGGTCATGACAATTTGAGATTAGTGATAACAATACAATTATCTCAAGATTCAAATGCTTTACACATTTAATGCGGTTTTGAAAAGAAAGTTAGGCTGGTCAAACAATGGACCCATCGCACCCATGCGTCGAGTATTTCTGAGATAGAGCACCACTGCGGACCAATATGAAGATCGGTCAGCCGTGGTGCGGAAAAGCCACACCCTGTTCCTACTTTAGACACACGTAAACGATAAGTCCATGTATTTGTTACAGTAAGTTTAATACGCCCATCTTACACGAATGGTGTGACTGACACAGGTGTTTTGCAAAACTAAGGGATTCGTTGTGCAGACGAAAAATATTCGTGCATGCTAAAGCAGACTATGACATAATGCTTGACAGCAATGACAATTCGGAGTACAATTATTAAGTGGCAAAGAGGGTTTTGACATGAATTCCCGGTCATCAAAACAAGTTCAGTCAACTACAATAAAACAGATGGACCCAAAACAATTGAATGCTATACAGATAATAATTATTGACCAAGAGTTAGGAGTTCGTTCTTGACAAACCCAGTAATCAAGATCAAAGGTTGATAAAAAAAAATCCGTATGACTCCTGAAAGGTATACAATCATGACAATTTAGTATTCGTGACAACGTACAATTCTTCCAGGGTTCGACTGCTTTACGTATTTGGACAATCGAATTTTCCAGTATTATTGGTCACAAAAAAGTAAAACACGCACACAAAAAACATTTCTCTTCTTTTTTCCCTTTTCTTTTATACATGAAGATTTGAAATGAAGGTTAGGCTGCTCAATTAATGAACCCGTCGCTCTATGCGTCAATTATCTTTGTGATAGCGTAACACGCATTTGAACCACAAGCCCAAACATTGATGCAGTTTAATAAGCGTTTCATACAAATATAGGCTTTGTGATTGATACAGGTGACCCTGCAAAACAAAGATTTTCTTTAAACCTTTCTGTCGGCATGCAAATAGTTTAACCATAATTGGGTGACATTAATGGTCTGGTATGCAATGATTCCCATGGTCGGTTACCCGTTCAGATACATGTATTTAAGTCCAAGGGTTTATATATTGCTTTAACGACTATATTCAAGGTTAATGTTGCTGAAAATGGAACAAGCTAACGTGGAAATATGCTATAAAAGAGAGGGGTTAACACGAATCAAAATCCTGTTACAAAAAGCTTCCGTAATTCAAAGCAAGATGTACTTTGACACAAATACTTGCCCATAACCCAACGGGGGTGGGGGTGGGGAGGGGTTGGAAAATATGTAACTTCTAACCTGCGAATTAAGTGACGTCCAAGGGTCCATGGTTAGATGGTAGCTTTATCGGCCATGTACTACTCTACGGTCTATAGGGTGGTCTATATCCCGTGAGAAAAAAGGTGGGCGGGGCAAAAAATATACAGAGCTACGTGTACATTCTTGGTTATAAATATATCCTGCGGTGGACTGCGAATTGAATGATGTTTATAATCAGGTTTTACCTTTGGAAATTGCATTAATAATATAATGTAATACCTCCAACATTTGGTAAAGAGTTTGGAGTTGGCAAATGCTTGGGTTTAAACTTTCCATTCATCAAGTACAGCGATGGAAAATACATGCCTCCAACCTAACGGGTGTACTTTTCATTGATCCCTATAGGGTTTTAACAACATTTTTCCTTTTTTCTCTCTTTTTCCCTTTTCTTTCTTCACACGTTACATGAAATGGCTTCCTGTAAATATATCGACCAAGTTCATGGTTTTTGTAACCAAAAATATGAAAAAAGGAAGCACTTTAGTTTTATCTTAGAGCATAAGCAAAAGAGTCCTGATTACAAAATTGCTTCAGAAATTCAAAATTCAAAACAAAGATTTACTTTTCATGTATTATTGTTATTTCTAAGCAAGGTATTTGAAACTCGATGCAAGCAATATACGGTGATATTAAAGTGACATAGAATATAATTATAAGTATGATTTCATAAACTTCTCGTTTACTTTACTCACTTATATCACTTTTCGTTTTTCGGACCTCAAATTAAAAGATGAATAATTGTTTGTGTCACCTGAAATGATGATGGATTTGTTCATTCTCTGTAGGGATTCCATGTGGTAGTACCTTTCTCTTTCCATTGGAGGACGATTTTAGCACCTTGCAACCTTATTCTCGTAGATTGGTTTTTCTCCTTTCGCAACTTGTAACCAATTTCAGCAAGATGGCCGCGATGAGCCTTCAGGGTGGGAGGGAGGTCCGTCCTAACCGTTATGCGAGGGGGAGGCGGTGGTGCATGTCGCATTTCCGCTGCGTTTCCTAGTTGCTGCGATGTTTCCTTCGGGCGTCTTTGGTTCTCAAAAGAAGAAAGAATGAGATCTCTGTCAGGCATCTTGACGAATTTAGCGATTATCGGAGCGGGTCGGGAACGGGCTGGAGCACCGGCGTCTGGGGTCCTAGGTTGGTTGCGATAGGGTAATCTGTGGGCGTTGATCATTTGGATCTGTTTGGCGGTTTCCTCATCTTTTCCAAGATGGATGAAAACTTTACAAAGCGTGCGATAGATATCCTCGTTTGGTTCGCATTCAACCCCGTAGAATAGTAGATTTGGCTTTCTGTTGTAGATTTCCATCAGAAGCAGTTTTTCTTTTAGAATAGATATCTCCTCTTGAAGGGGCGCGATGCTAGCTGGTATGGGGTTTTCTACTTCAGATATTTTGGCAGAGTTAAACTCCACTGAAGATTCCACATCTGTTAGGCGACGATGAAATGATTGTAGCTCGGTATTGATATTATCAAGTTTAGATAATATTTTATCTGAAAAGTCTGCAATGTCTCGTTGTAAAACCGCATTAGAGGGATCCGGGGTAGTAGGCGAACGAACTTTGTCAGTCGAGGTAGGCGAGCGATCTTTGTCAGTCGGGGGAGCCGATGGGGCTGGCTGCTTACTTGCAGTTTGTCGGGTAGTGGGCCTCGGGCCATGGGATGCCATAATTTGCGTTGTGTAACGTGTAATCTTAATGGGTGGCAGGAGCTCCGCTCAAACCGTCCGTTCAGCTCGAAGTCATCTGTTGCAATTTTGAAGCATGTGCTGGAGTAAACAGATGGACCAAAGTAGAAGCAGTGCAGTTTCTTGCTGCAAGTTTGAGAGGATCTTCTGTGAAGTTGTTAACCCAACAGCCTGGAGTGGATTTGACGTACGACGAGTTGGTATACAGACTCAGGAACCGGTTTGGTCTTGGAGGCAAAGCTGAGGTATACCTAGCAGAGTTGAGACAGCGTCGTCGGCAACCAAAGAAAAGTCTCCAGGAATTAGGACAAACGATACGGGAGCTGTGTGCATTGTCCTACCCCGAGTTCGACGAAAAAGGACAAGACCGACTAGCCCGTGGGCATTTTCTGGATGCCGTAGTAACATCAGAAATAAGAGAAGGATTGTTCCGTGCTCAACCTCGCACGCTTGATGATGCCGTGGAAGCAGCTTTAAATACAGAGGCCTTCCTGAGGATGGAGGGTCAGAGAAATGAAATGAAGCGTTCAACCACGTACAGTCGAGCACTGAAAGAGTGTGAGGTTTCAGCCATCCAAGAACAGCAACCAAGGAATCCTACTATCGATGAGATAGTAAAGAAGGTATTAGATGCCTTAGACATGAGAAATGGGAGGAATACGATTAAACCAGATGTACCAGATAGGAGACCGGAACAAACCATGCCAACTATAGTCTCGGAATGGGAAGATAACCGGTGTTTCAACTGTAATGAATTGGGACACTGGAGGAACCAATGTCCTTATCCAAGGAAAGTTAGGGGAGGAACAGCACCACCAGCAGCAGAGAAAGCAAATACAAACTTGCAGTGGGCAACAGCAAATGGGATGACAGATGAAGAGGAGCAGACCAGAGTTGGTTCGTCTCAGGATCCTAACAGGAAAGGACTTTTCCTGGAAGGGAAAATCAATGGACAGTCCTTGAAATTACTGATCGACACCGGTGCCACCAACACTTTGATTTCAGATAAGGTGTTTGACCGGATAGAGGATAATAGAAGACCTGAGTTATTACCAGTGACCAGCTTGGTATTACAAGCAGATGGGAACCCGTTGAGGACCAGAGGTAAATCAAGGCTGGAAGTGCAGATCGGAGATTCACTTGTCACTACAATGGTTACTGTGGCCAGCCTCAAGAACGAAGGCATTCTTGGGCTAGATTTCCTAGTTCAAATTAATGCCGTACTTGACTGCCAGAAGATGGAATTGAGGACGAATGGGGCATAATTCCATGCCTAGATAGTGAAGGAGAATCATTCTGCAGAAGGATAGTAGCGGGGAAGGAATACTCAATTCCTCCAGGACACAAAATTGTGCTAGCAGACAGAGTAACAGGTAAAAAGGTAGCACTTTGTGAAGGACTGGTATAATCTCCTGTGAACCCAACCGAATTATGGAAAAAGGGACCCATTGTTGCCAGATCTGTCGTGAAGGCAGATGAAGACGTGTTGCCTGTCAGGGTGTTCAATCCAACAAAGGAACATAGGATCATAAAGGCAGGCACTGCCATTGCCTCATTGTCAGCGCTGGAAGAAGTGGGCACAGAAATGTGCAACCAGACGATGCCCACTGAAACCAGTACCAGCATAAACATGCCATCCGACAAGCAGAGAAACAAGGACGTTGATGCCCGACGTACGACTACCCACGTCTTTCAATGTGACTCTTGTACTAAAAGTTACGAGAAGAAAGACTCTTTGCAAAGACACAAGCGGGAAGTGCATATCCGGAAGTATCATAGCGGCCAATGCGATTATCGCACGGGTAGGAAGACTGAGATGGAGCGGCATCAGGGAGCCAACGCTGTAGCTGTGGTTCCCGTGAGAAAACACAGCTTAACGCCTGTTTCTTCGCCAAGATGGAAACCCACTTCCACGCCAATAACAGGGACCTCTGAAAAAGCTGATGCATCGTGGCGTCATGTAAGAATGGACTGGCGGTCGCCACCACGTGATGATCCAAGATTGGACCGACCTCGAGGGAGGTCACCACGTCGTTACCGCTCATCGCGACGAAAATCCAAATCGTCCCAAAGAGACCTAAGGAAATCGTCATGTCAAAAGACCCCGGAGTCTCAACGGCATGATGGATCGGAATTATCCCCTCGACATAGCCGACAATCTACGCCCGAACCAGAAGAAGAGTTGGATTACGACGGAAGGTCCCCTTCAACCACTTGACTTGCGCTATTCATCTAGGAAAATGGCGTCGGACACAAAGAGTGTTCTTTGCATATACGTCATTATGTTCCTGAAAGCAAATACTAAAGGGAGGATACCTAAATACCCATGGACGTTATTTTCTGTAAATGTGTTACATGCCAGTTTGTAAATTGTTGTTAGATATCGCTCGGGGACCGAGCTAAGAAAAAGAAGGGAGTTGTGTCACGAAATTGGTTTCTTTTCGTAGATAGCTATGTTTGGAGTCAAGAAAATCACTTGTCTTAATTCGTTTCCTCATATCTTCGGCGTAGATGGCGTGATTCAAGTTAGATATACGATGCGCTTTAGTCACGTGTCAATTTCAAGTAATGTTTGATCGTGCATGTTTTCGACAGTTTTAGTCTAATTACTTTTCTACCATGAATAATTACTGGTTTTCTTCTGTTTAGTTTTATAGATTAAAACTAGTGCTTTCATTTGATATATGGTTTGTTCCGATCTGTTATTGGAAAGTGAAGTTATATCAATGCTTATGTAATTCTTGGAAACCTAACGAGAATAACAAATGTTTAAGAAACGTGTATATAGATCAAGTGTTTAACGTGCCGAAGAGCTTCCTGTCATAGTCTACATGATTGCCGTCGCCCACTGGGCACATTTACACTGTAAAGCAATCAGACTGTTTGGATATTTTGCCCAATAAAAGTTGCGTGCAAACGAAATGATTGATATGATCGTTTGCATGTCTTTCCATGAGGAAGCCTAAGATTGATTTCTGATCTTAGGTGACGACCATGGTTAGGATCTAGGTTGGTTAATGTGTTTGTTGGGTCTTTTGCGTTCTAGCATTAGACAATAGGGACTTTTCGATTTGCACGTTCACTAGTGGACTGCGACGTATGCGGTCACTTTTGAAGCAGTGCGCATCGACGAGCTCATCGTTCGTAGCAGAATTTTCGAACGCGTTCGCCCTTGTTTTGCCGTCGTTCGCAAACTGTGACGATACATGTTCGTAAGCAATCTTTTGTAGGCACGAAACATCAAATTGAAGTCACAAAATGGACCCAATTGACCTAATTCTAGAACCGGAGAGTGGTGGAAGCGTGAATTCTCTTAAATTAACACATTTTCATGTCTGTAATTTCTCTTAAATCAAAATTGTTGCAGAATAATTCATGAAATGAACACATTTTGTTTGCGCATCGCCAATCTGTTGCAGCATAATTTTCGAGATCAGTCCCATGCACGGAATTTGGTGTGATGAATCTTTAGCTTTTCGATCGAATTTCGCGCTCACCAAGCAGAATAATTCATAAAATGAACACATTTTATTCATGCAACGTTAATCTGCTGCAGCATAATTTTTTAGAACAGTGCCATGCACCGAATTTGGTGTTATATCTTTAGCTATTTGATCGCGTTTCGCGCTCACTAAGCGAGCGTCGTAGTTGTGTAACATCGAAACGGTAACGAACAACAGTCAGCGTGCCTCGTCAACCCTGCTTAAAAATGACCGCATACGTCGCAGTCCACTTATGAAAGTGCAAATCGAAAAGTCCCTAATACCAGGGGTTGCTCTTTCGGTGGTCCAGTGATCGTGGTCTGGAGTAGACGGATGGTAGGGACTACTGCGTAGCAGAGACTGTACAAAGACAGACGGTCTGGTTGTTTGAAGGTGCATGCATGAAGCAAACTGGTGCGGCCAATTGAAGTTGCATGCACAAGCAGACTGGTATAGACGTCTGAAAGGTGCATGAAGTAAACTGGTGCGGCCAATTGGAGTTGCATGCACAAGCAGACTGGTATAGACGTTTGAAGATGCAGAAGCAGACTGGTTTAGTCGGCTGGTGGTACACGACGGTACAACGGTTGGTAGTAGACGGTGGTGAAGTGCAGACCTGTGACGGTCTGGTAGTGTCGACTGGACGGTGGTCGAGAGGTGGTGCGGAGCAATATATCAGAGTGGTGTCAACGTCAACGGGGCAGTATATCTCTGCCAAACGGATCCACGGTGAAATTGGTACCGGACTAGGAAAACCTACCAGCAGAAGGCATCCTGACAAGAGAAGCTGCTGGGAAGAACATCGACAGGAACCGGTTTCGTTACAATACCGTGAAGAATGTTGTTGTACTGAACAACAAGCGAATCCAGGTCATTTTCAGGACACGTTGCAAGAGAAGAGTTTGTAATGTCAAATTTAAAAGAAGACATATCCACAGAACGTTACTTGCGATAACACACTGTTTTCTTCATAGGAGGAGGATGGGCAATGTCGATGAGGCATTTCACGACCGCATGGTCAGACGGAAGTTCCTTAAGGACTGTGACGGCAGAAACGAAAGTGTCATCACAGTCAGTAATTAAAAGATCTAATATATGTCCGGCATCGTGGGTAGGCACAGTAATGTGTTGCTTGAACCCTGGAGCAGTCACCAGATCACTGAAGGAAACAGCTTCAGAGTTTTCTGTAGAGTCCCAGTGAACATTGAAATCACCAGCCAGAACAAATTTGCAAGGATGAGACAGAGGCGATCCAACAAAGCTCCCAAAATCATCCAGGAACTTTGCGCTTGTAAGTTTATTATTCTTATTTGGAGGCGGGCGATAGATGACCACCAGACGAAAAGAGGTGGCTATGGAGCAAATGTTCATGTCCATATGCTCAAATGATTGATAAGTTGGACCATTGTTGACTTTCATCTTGACCCCATTTCGAACTCCAACACCACCAGCTCTAGAGTGGCAGCGTGGTGAATGATGGAATGAATAGTTAGGCAGCATGTTATTTATATCAGCTAGAGTGCGGGAGTCACGATGATCACCAGTTAACCACGTTTCAGTCAAGGCCAGGATATCCAATCGATGATTGATAACAAAGTCACATAGAGCAGCAGACTTGTTTCTAGAATTAATGGAGTGGGCATTCCACACGGCAAAACGTAGACGTTGGCGATCAGGAATACTCGACTGCAAGGTCGAAAACGAAGGGGATTTTCTCCTCCGACAACCCCCTTTCCTGCCCCGGTGAGCAGGTTGTCTATGAATCCCAAGTTGTTTGATATGCAGGAGGGTAGATGGAAGGATATGATGACAAGAGTTAGCATAGTTACAAACATCAGGTCGTAGACGTAGAAGATCATCTCGATCGTAGGAAGCAGATGAAGATGCAACACAATTAGTAAGGTTTTCAGGCCCTGGATTGGGGCTGATATCACCGAAAACCAGGAGATCGAACTGAAAGGTTAACGATTAGTTAGAGTAGTACGGGATCCGAGAAGAGAAGTATTTCACATGATGCAGTTTACAGCCAGCTCTAACACTTTGCAGTACCTGTGCATAATGTGTACTTTCATGAAGTTTGAAAGCACATAAAAGTAGAATGAGGCACATGAAAGCCCCCATTGATGCAGAGATTAGAGCCAGTACAATAGGCACAAAAAGTAGAATGTCAATGACTAGAAGATTCCCCACAAAAAAGTAGAGCCAGTACAATACATTGTAGAGCAAGCACAAAAGTACAATGTCAATGACAAGTGAACATGAAGGGCTTTGGTGTCGATGTACTATCACTATGGGCATGTACTGTGGTCAATTATGGCCAGACAGTTAGCCAAAAAAAGTTAAAGAAAAATCGATCAAAATATCGATTTTAACTGCATAAAATATCCCCAAAAGTGTCTTGTAGTATCCTGATAGCATAATAATGTTTCTGAAAAACTTGTAATGCGAAACAAAGTGCAGAGATTGTGAAATTCTAGGAAAAGTCAGGAGAGCTGGGAGAGTCGCTTGTTAGGCGCACACCTCACAACCTCTATTTGAATCACCCCCGAGGACAACTACCCCCCAAGGACAATTACCCCCCGGAAAATTACCCCCCGGAGAATTACCCCCCGAGGACAAGTACCCCCCGAGGACAACTACCCCCTGAGGACAATTACCCCCTAGTACAATTACCCCTCGAGGACAATTACCCCCTAGGTCAATTACCCCCGAGGACAATTACCCCCTAGGACAATTACCCCCGAGGACAATAACCCCCGAGGACAATTACCCCCGAGGACAACTACCCCCCGATGATAATTACCCATCGAGGACAATTCCTCCGATGACAATTATCCCCCGAGGACAACTACCCCCATGGACAATCAGGATTCAATAGCAATAGACGATCTGACACATTGAGAGATGGCTACGAGCCCATAAGAGATCTCCTGCATGAACCCATATTCTTTCAAATACTATATCACGTTGTCTTCCTCATTACTACACATTTCCCTTTTATTATAATTTATGCAACGCCAGTGCGGTTGCTAATTTCCACGAAGGATGTAACTTTTAGGTAATTGTCCAGCGCTTTTCAAAATGCATAGAAATACATTTCTCTGGAGCAGCGTTATTTTAACTTTTTGTTAGTCACGGTACCCTCTTAAGAAATGAAAAGTTTCTCCCAAATCCCGAAGTCTTTACAGATTATTAATTTTGCATGACTCTGGCTCTCGGTAAGTGCTATGCACAGTTAAGAATAAAAAGGAGAAGAAATTTTCAAACTGGTAAAAAATTAGTTTGTAATCCACACACTAGAAACTATTTAAAGTACTGTATGCGGGCACCTTGCGGTTGAAAAACGCTGTGCTGGCGTTACAAAATGAAACGAGATGAATTACCAGAGAGCGGATATTTTTTTTTTTTTGACATGGCACCGTACATATAACTTGAAGACAATTTCTATTTCAAAAAATGTTAACGTACACGAAAACATATTACACTTCAGCATGACAACAGAAATAATAGATAACGTGAAGAAAACCTTAATTATGGATCATGGCATGGATGAGGGCCCATTATACATACAAAGACAAATACACGATCAGCTGATTAAAAAAGTTACAGAGGATGCATAAAGGAAATCTTACATCCTAATTTCTTTGTTGTGCCATTGATGGTGAGAGAAGCTGTAACGCGTACTCATCTGCGCGCAATGTATTGTTCAATTTCTAAGAAATGTAATTTCTGTTCTTTACTCGGTAGCAAAACTACAGGGGAATTGGGCAACCTCCACCCCCCATTTCGAATTAAATAATTTGAAAAGACTGAAATGAACTTCATAAATAACAAAGAAAATGAAGGTTTATGCAATTTTCTGTAAGTAGCAATTTGGAGAGAGGCTTGCGTTATACGTCACAGTGTTATAAATTCCTCGGGGGTGATTGTCATTGGGGGTAGTTGTCCTCCGGGGGTTATTAGGGACTTTTAGATTTGCACGTTGACAGCTTTGACTAGAACGTGTGACGTCATTTTAAGGCACTGCGCATGCGTCACGTCGTCTCAGTCGGCGATCGAGAATGCGTCAACTTTGATTTTCCTAAATCTAGTACGGTACTAGTATATGCCGCGTGCGCATAAAATATACAGTTCCTCAGGTAGACAAAGGAACTTCCCTTCACTGCTATTATGTAAAAATGTGTAGAACAGGTGTCACATGCATATTCACCTGTTCTACACATTTTTACATAATAGCAGTGAAGGGATATTCTACCACAGCAATAGGCCATTTTCGTAATGTAACCAAATTTAATGCCTAAGTCTTTGTAAAGTGCCTCAATACAAATTATTTCATTCATCTGGTAAGAATAATAGTATTTCAATAGACATAATCCAAACTGCATACATTAGTTGTTGCCAGGTTGGAAAAACATAATGGTCCGAATTCACAAAGGAGGTTTGTCGACAAACCTCCTTTTGTTTCGTCAAACCTCCTTTTGTTTTTTACAAACCAGGTTTGTAAAAACCGCGTCAAAACGCGTCATATGACGTACGAAAACCTGGTTTGTCGACAAACCTTCTTTTGTGAATTCGGGCCTATAGCTTGACCTACCTAGCAACACTTGATATATGCAGTTTGAATTCTAACTATTGAATTACTATTCTTCTTATCAGGACTTGTGAATGAAATAATTTGTATTGAGGCACTTCACAAAGACCTGTGCATTAAATTTGGTTCGTTACGAAAATGGTCTATTGTTGAGGGTAGAATGAGGAGCTGTATATTTTGTCCTCTTTCTTTGTCCGTCATGTTCATAGTGTTACTTCCTGCATGCATGTATATCGACAAGTGCAATCTAAAAGATTTCTAATTGTAGTAAACATGGGCAGTTGAGTACGTTGACACGCAGGATCAGTCGGCGTTCGTCGTGTTCTCGTTCACTCAATCTAAAAGTCCCTATTGTCCTCGGAGGGGGGTGGGTTGTCCTCGAAGGGGGGAGGGGTAGTTGTCCTCGGGGGGGAATTGTCCTCGGGGGTAGATTTCCTAGGGGATAGTTGTCCTCGAGGGTAATAATAATAATAACGTTTTATTTACCCAGGGTAGCCACTTCAGATATGAAACTGCTCTTCCAGCTGGCCCTGCATAACATAATATGTTATTACTACCCTTCTCCAATCGAATATGCTAAGCGCCTAGCTAGAAGGCAGAAGGTCCCACTGTTATAAGTCTTTGGTATGACTCGGCCGGGGGTTCGAACTCACAAACCTCCCGTTCATGAGGCGGGCGCTCTAACCACTGAGCCACCATGCCCAGTAGTGTCCATGGGTGGTAATTGTCCTCGGGGGTAGTTGTCCTCGGGGGGTAGTTTTCCTTGGGGGGTAATTGTCCTCGGGGGTAGTTGTCCTTGGGGGGTAATTGTCCTCGGGGGGGTAATTGTACTCGGGGGTAATTATCCTCGGGGGGTAATTGTCCGCGGGGGGTAGTTGTCTTCGGGGACCGGGGTAAAATGCAATCAATTATTGAAAATGTATTGCATTTTTCTTTTCTTTTTTAATTTATGGAAACTGCCCCCTACTCTAGCCCCCGCTGCGTACAGTCATGGTTCAGTGACAAACAATGGCCTCGTAACTGTGAGGCCCCAGGATGAAAACCGTGTCGATGTGCTTTATTAGTGCCTTTTTGTGGGCATTAATCCTCATTACTGTCATTTATGACTTGAGAGCGTAGGTCCCCTAGTTAATAAGCATAGTAGCATACACATGCTTTAGCAGTTCCGCAAAACACACATTGGCAAGTTATTATTCAATAAAATCTGAGAATGTATACTATTATCTATATCTATTATTTTTAAATAATTTTTAAAATAATTCCATAAATTGGGGTAAAACTAAAATATTCCACCTTTATGAGCGACAGTGTAATACAGTATATATACATAAATGTAAGGAAATACACATACCTATACACAACAGCTGTTGCAACTCTCTCGGAAATAAATACG
This sequence comes from Strongylocentrotus droebachiensis, assembly GCA_035222895.1. NCBI lineage: Eukaryota > Metazoa > Echinodermata > Echinoidea > Camarodonta > Strongylocentrotidae > Strongylocentrotus > Strongylocentrotus droebachiensis. The sequence goes on along the minus strand of JAVYIG010003765.1, from coordinate 3,661 downwards.
AGGCGAAAGAAAATGAAAAAACAATGATTGCGTCCCCCCCCCCTTTTTATTTTTTTAACAAAGCTTGAAAATGTATATATATATTCGAGAGAATAATGGTTAAGACAGAATAATGGTTAAATATATATGTATACATATATATATGTCTGCCGATAGATGTTTCCATCCCCCCCCCCCTCCAAAAAAAAGCAATTAATTACTCATCTTTTTTGTATTTATAGTTTTCCCTAATTCCAAAGAGCGGTAACTGAGGCACCAGCGAAAGTTTCTCGTATATCTGGAAAATACCTGTAGCCATTGGTGGATATCATTTACTTTTGCTACCCAGGCTCCACGTAGATCATCAACTCGGACTATGTTCAGTCTCGCTCTTTCTGGTCCATGATTGGCGTCCCACATGCTAGACGCTGTCAGCTAGAATCTGGAATGGTCCCACTTTCAAGGCCAAGAGCAACGACATCTAACGATAATGATACAGATGATAATGACAATGACACTAATAATGACCATAAAAATGTAATGTTTTATATAGCGAAGATCAACTCAGAATGGGAAATCACAAGTTCACAAATTGAAGTTTGTATTAACTATATGTATAAAGTTACAAGCTAGGAAGTGGCATCTATTGATAAATCAGGCTCTACCTGTCTACACATTCGAACAATTAAAATATGTTTTAGAAGAAAATATGATAGCAAGGGCATATCTCATTAAAAAATATCTTAGTGTGTCACTCGCGATGACGAAAGCCACAAAGGCACATTCATATTTTGTTCACTTCCTCCCCCCCCCCCCCCCCCCCGCTTCAGTCTGCTCTACTCCCTCCTTGAGGCAAAATGGACAGACTAGTGGAAAGGGGGGATAAAACAGAGGGAGACAGGGGGATAAAGGCAGAGAGATGGAGAGAGGGGGTCTTACCATCGAATGTCACGGGGAATAGTGAAGGGGCAGCAATAATTGGCGTATAAGAGAAAGTAGGAGAGGAAATGGGAGAGCGTAGGAGGAGGAGAGGACGATAGAAAGAAGAGGTGATATAATTAAAGGAAAAGAGGTGGGGGTAGGGACAGGGTGAGAGGAGGGGTCTAACCAATAAATGTAGACGTATTAGAGAAAGTATAATAAAGAAATGGAGGGGAACGAGAGGGGAAGAGAGGAGGGGAGACAGTGGAAGAGAGAGGGTACTAGAAAGGGAAAATGGAGAAAGAGAGAGAGAGAGAGAGATGGATAGGAGGAGGAGAAGTCTTACCGCTGAATGTAGTTTCTTGTGCCATAGGAGAAATCAGGTGACTGAATAATATAAGTGTACAAAGTACAACTTCTCCCATCTGTAAGTGAATCAATATGTCATCAAAAAATTAAAAATAATATCATTTCAATGAATGAGATATCAAGTGATAGGTAAGTTGCAAACATACAGTAATTAAATTCGTGTATTTTTTTTCAAATTTGTTTCATTTTATTTTAAGTACATTGAAAAATATATGTCTGCATAATTTATTCACGTGGTAACGCAAGGCGAAAATCCCATAAAACATGTTGCTGTACAGGCGGTCCATACGAATATTGATATAATATTACGAACCAGACTAAAAAGAAAGCCTGATGTCATTCTCAATCTGGATGTCATGAAAGCATTTAACATATTAATCTCTTTTAATTTCGATTCTAACTTTACAAATTATAGCTAGGTGCTCTTAATACAGAATAAAAAAGCTGTGTAATTAACCAAGGATTATCTTCAGGTTACCGTCCTGCTAGAAGAAGTGTCAGACAGGGGGTGCCCTTTTCCCAATATAACTGTTTCTACTTGTCATAGAAGTGTAAGCATTATATATTAAACAATATGAGGAAATTTCAGGAGTTACGATACAAAGACCATGAAGAAATTCAACTTAGAGAAACAAAATAATTGGTAGAAATAAATAGTGAGAGTAAAAGAAACAATTAATAACCACAAATCCTATCACCATGTAAAACAAAGTCATTTTCGAGTTCAAGTTCAACAAACGATATTAAACCTTATACAAATAAAGTCATTACGAGTTTTAACATAACCGAGTAAAGATTAAGATTCATGAAGATTATAAAGGAAAAGAGAGATTGGTGAAAGAAGAAAAATAAAAAAGGCATTCAGGAGGAAAAAGGAGAGAGAAACAGAAAAGAAAGTAGAGAAGGAGAAAGGGCATAAGGGCTATAGCATGAATAAAGGACAGTTCCTGAAGAAATATGACAATTGATTATGGAACCGAATGTACATAAAGCATACGGTCTGAAAACGGGTCATTTTCCGCAGGTTCACAAATTTGTTAGCCTCCTACTATTGTACTCATTAGTTCTGCCAGGGGCAACAATTGATGGAGCTTTGACAAAGAGTCAAGCATTGATTTGGCGAATGAGACACACAGTATCTTTCTTTTGTCATTGAGGGTTGGTAACTGAAATGAACCATTTTCCTAATGCAATCAAATTTAATGTGTCTCGTTACAAATAATTTAACTGCATATATTTATTGTTAGGTAGGACAAGCCATAATGTTTGATTAGATTAGATTACAAAAAATGTTTATTATTATATAGCATCTGAGTAACGCAGATGAACTTGGCAAGCGCGTTTTTGGACACGCTCTGTTGAATCGAATGTGTTGCTTTGGAATGCTGCCCGCCCAGATTGGAACAGCATATTCAGGAGCCGTGGAGCGTCTTCCAATGTGGGGAGGGGGGGTACCAGCATAAATGGGGTACTTTCTGGGGAAAAGGTGCACCTACAAAGGGAAACCTCAACGCTAAACATATATAATATTTAGACAGTATAATATAGCCTTCATTGTCATGATTGTGATTACATTATCAGACATTATATCAATATTTGTTACTCTCATTAAATGGTCCTAGATACTGCATAAGCCTCATAAGTTGCAGTTGGGGTGGTGATCTCAATATTCATTCAACATTAAAAGATTTTTGATTTCACATTATGAACTACTACATCTTATAAAGAAGATTTAAAAAGCAATTTTTAAAAAACATTAATGTATTAACTATAGATGCGAGCGAGCGTAAAAAAGCGAGCCTTAGGGGAAATGAAAGGAAAATAGGCTCTAAGTTGCTTTGAATTAGGGGTGCATGTAATACGGAGAGCGAAAAGGGGCACACTGTTCAATAGGGAAAAGGACACATGTTAGAACAGAAAAGGTGCACTTGTCGAAGTAATAAAAAGGGCAATTATCAGAGGTGATAAGGAGACACTTCTCGCACCTGAAAAGGTACACTCACCAGAGATGAAAAAGGGACTAGTTTTATGAAATGTAAATGAGGCATCTGTCGATGGTAAAATGAGTATCTATTAGGTTTTAATGGGGCATCAAAGATGAAAAGGAACACTTTTTAGAAGGGGAATGGGCAATTATAACATAGCAAAATGGGCAGTTATCTGATTTTAATAGGGGCATTTATCAAAGATGAAAAGGCACTTCTTATAAAGTAAAAGGAGGTACTTTTACATAGGGCGAAGTTGTGTGCATTGTGGTATACCGAAAGTAAGAGAACAGTGGCCAGACAGAATTAATAAAATATGTATGATACCATGGAACGTTAACATTGACTCAAGGGTGAGAGTACTCCATTAAACGATTGTCGATAGCTTAACCCCTATTACTGTAAGG
>JAVYIG010003764.1:0-183353 GCA_035222895.1 Strongylocentrotus droebachiensis | reverse complement strand
TTGAGTTCACTTCTTTTAGGTACAAGAAGTGACCTTTACCGTCTCTGATAATTGCCCTTATTCAAATGTGAGAGATTCTCCTTAATTTGACAAGTGCCCTTTTTCTTTTATAATAAGTGCCCCTTTTATTTTGACACATGCCCCCTTTCCATTTTAATAATAGTGCCCCCCCCCCCCCCTTCTCAAAAATGCCAATTCTCACCTTTGATATATGCTCCTGTTAAAATCTGATAGGAGCTCTTTTTCTATTCTCATAATTGACCTTTTCCCTTCTGATAGGTGTCCCCTTTTGCTTTCTCCCTATAACCCGTGCCCTTCATTTCAAGCGAATTAGAGCATTGTTTTCTCGAATTCCCCCAAAGCTATAGTTTAAAAATTATATAACTTTCTAAAGGTCTTTTCAGTCTTTCATAATTATATTATACTTAAGACCCCCATTAGGATTTCCCCTGTTTACAAGAAAATTATCTGGATGGCCATGCATTATGGCTCAAGGCATGGGCACACAGATGATTTTTTTATGTTGGGAACTGGGGTAAAATGCAATAAATTATTGGAAAATTATTGCATTTTCTGTTTTATTTATTAGTTATGGGAACTGCCCCCCTACCCTGGCCCCCGCTGCGTACAGTCATGGTTCAGTGACAAAGCAATGGCCTCGTAACTGTGAGGCCCCAGGATCAAAACCGTGTCGATGTGCTATATTAGTGCCCTTTTGTGGGGCATTAATGCTCATTATATTCCACATACTAAGAATCTTGCTCTACGATTGGTCAAAAGTAAATCACGTGATGAAAGATAGTTCGCCCATTATTGATGGGAGAAGCAAAAAGTTCGTTACACTGTGTAGATAGTACTACTATCTACACAGTGCAACGCACTTTCACTGAAGATAGAGGTACTATCTAGACAGGGCAACGCACTTTTACTGAAGATTATCCAAAAGCGCACTAAAACAGGCGTAATTAAGCGCGCATTACCAATGAGCGCATAGCAAACACATGCGCGCACCGTACCCCTCAAGGGGTTGGGTTAAACTTTTAACTTTTTGGGTATGAATTTGGGCCTGTGTCTTTCATGTATACACGTCCTTTTCTTTTTGAAGTTAAATTGTTTTAGATGTGGAATATAAAGCAAATAATCACCTTTTGGTTTCAGGCGATGACAAACTATCACTTCCTCGTCGATCAGAATGTATACGCTATCTTTCCTCAGCTTCGCTTCGGAAAGATAGCTACATCCAGATCGCCTCGGAAGCGATAGTTTGTCCCATCACCTTCACCAACGGTAGTTATTTGCTTATTACTGTCATTTATGACTTAGGCGTAGGTCCCCTATTTAATAAGCATAGAAGCATACACATGCTTTAGCAGTCACGCTAAACACACATTTGCAAATTATTATTCAATAAAATCTGAGGATGTATACCTTTAACTAGATCTATTATTATTATTTTTTTTTTTAATAATTCAATAAATTGGGGTAAAACAAAAATATTCCACCTTTATGAGCGACAGTGTATATATCCAATTAATTTCGAAGACTACAATGCGTTCTTTCTCCTAGAAAATTGGCAAAATTGACCAAGATAACCAATTTTGATCGTAAAATTTTGTTCTGATTTAAAAACACAAGTTTCACTGAATGTTGTGGTGTATGCAGATATTTAGAGATGGCTCTTAAAAAGGAGTTTTAAAAGGAAGTTTATGAAGTGTGCCAACCATCACAGAAAACTTATGGCCATTGTGTGTTGTGAATGGGTGTTGCAATCCACATTATGAATGGTGTCTGATCAGAAATGTGTGTAGGCAATGGGGGACACCAGGTCCAAGATGGGGTCGTTGGTTGTGAATGACGAGTATGCGAGGACAGTCAATGACCCGATGCTGGTTGGTTTATTGAATTTTATTTATTCTACATTTTACATAAAAAACAGTTTTATTTATTTTTTATTAATTTTTTTATTGCAGGCGTATAAAAGAGTAGATTTCACACCAAAAAAAAAAAATCAAATCAAATCAAGTATAATGTACAGAAAATAAGTACGAAATTTCGAAATATATAGATAAGACAGGCAAGGTAAAAACCAATATAAATTGTGGGAAGCCTGAATAAAAAGCATAGCTTGTTTGTGAATAGGCTCCCGAACTGAGTAACACAATCAAGTAGGTCTGAATTTAAAAGGTATTATACGAGGCGAAAACGGTGTAGTATAGTATGAGATTCTAGAGGCGTACTTGTAAGGAGTGTGAATTTGAGAAGAAAAGTAAAATAGGGGGGGGGGGGGGGGTAAGAGGACATTATATGTATATTTTGTTGGTCCAAAAACATTCGCAACGACTCAGCCAGCCGCTGAATTAGCGGGGGGGGGGGGGGGGGGGGTTAGAGGACATTTTTTTGTTTTTGTTGGGGGGGGGGGGAGCACATTCTTAATTTTTTTGTGTGTCTCTAAATTTGAAAATTTGGCCGATCGATATTTCGTTTTCGTTGGGGGGAGTAAGGTCAGCTCTTTGGGTCACCCGTTACTACAATTTTTAATTTTTGTTTTGTTGTTGATTATTATTATTTTTTATTAAAAAGAAAACCAAAGGGGGGGGGGGTTCCTCCAAAACACACACATATAAAAAGTTAAAGGGGGGTTAACCCCCCCCCCCCCCCCCCCCCCCCCCACCCCCCCACCCCCTGCGTACGCGCCTGATCTTATTAATCAGTTACATCATGACCACATGGCTACCGTTGACGGATACCGGGTTCAGTAACGCAAGATGAGATATAAACGATTCAGACGACCAAATGATCATTTCCATTTCCCCTTGCCTTACTTCTGCATGTGCGAGGCAGACATGTTACAGCGACAACCAAGGGCGTGGTCATTCCAGTATACTTTTCTCAACATGGTGAAGTCCGAACTCAGCATAACTATAAACCTAACGTTGTCCCCCTTGTCCCCCACCCCCATATCACCTGCACCTTTTTCTCCCCTTCAAATCCTTCATTAATCCTTTCTGGTGCAGTTAGAGTTCATTAGGGACTTTTAGATTTGCCCGTCGACAGCTTTGACTGCAACGTGTGACGTCATTTTAAGGCACTGCGCATGCGTCACGTCGTCTCAGTCGGCGAACGAGAATACGTCAACCTTGATTTTCCTAAATCTAGTACGGTACTAGTATATGCCGCGTTCGCATAAAATATACAGTTCCTCAGGTAGACAAAGGAACGTCCCTTCCCTGCTATTATGTAAAAATGTGTAGAACAGGTGTCACATGCATATTCACCTGTTCTACACATATTTCACCTGTTCTACACATTTTTACATAATAGCAGTGAAGGGATGTTCTTTCGTCTACCACAGCAATAGGCCATTTTCGTAATGTAACCAAATTTAATGCATACGCCTTTGTGAAGTGCCACAATACAAATCATTTCCTTTACCTGTTAAGAATAATAGTATTTCAATAGACAGAATCCGAACTGCATACATTAGTTGTTGTCAGGTTGGACAACATTATGGCTTGACCTACCTACAGAGGCGAGAGACGGCGGACCCGGGGGAGGGGGGGGGGGGCAGGGGGGGGGCACAGTGCCCCCCCCACTTTTCAAGTACCCCAAAAGTGCCCCTTTTTTCATAGGAAAAGTGCCCCTTTAACTTTGTAAGAAGCGCCCCTTTTTACATCAAAAGGGCCCCTATTACTTTGATATGTGCCCCTATTAATTGTTAAAAGTGCCCCCTCCCCTTTCCACCTCTGATATGTGCCCCTTTTATTTTGACACGTACCTCTGTTTCCCTGACAAGTTCCCAGTTTCCTTTGCAATAAGTGTCTATTTTCCATTCTCATAAGTGCCCTTTTTAATCTATAGTTAGTGCCCCTTTTTGGAATGAGAGGCGCCCCTTTTCACTTTTGTTAAGCGCCTCCTTCACCTCTGATAATTGCCCTATTCAAATTTTAGAGGTGCTCCTTTTACTTTGACAATTGCCGCTTTTCCTTTGTAAGAAGTGCCCCTTTCCCTTTTAATAACTACCTCTTTTTAACTCGGATAAGCGCCCCTTATATTTTCACATGTGCCTCTTTCCTTTCCAATAAGTGTCCCTTTTCCTTATGATAAGTGCCCCCATTTAACAAAGAGCCCTTCGCCTTTTCATAAATGCCCCTTTTCACCTATGAAAATAGTCCTTTTTCATTCTCCTATACTAGTGCCCCTTTTCATATCTGGTAAATTACCCTATTCAATTCTGAGAGATACTCGTTTTATTTTGACAAGTGCCCTCTTTTCCTCCTCATAAGTGCTCTTTTCATCTCTAATAACACCCCCTTTTATTTTGACACGTGCCCCTTTTCCTTCCTTAATAAATGCTCCTTTTCCTTAATAATATCCGCTTTTCATAAAAGCCCCCTTTCACCTCCAATAAATGACCCTATCAAAATCTGAACGGTGCTCCTTTTCTTTCAACAAATGCACATTTCCCTTTATTATTAGTGCCCCTTTTTTCATTCTTATAAGTGCCTCTTTCATATATGGTGTGTGCCCCTTTTCACCTCTGATAATCTCTTTAACAATGATATGTGCCCCTTTTCGTTTCTTATGAGGAACCTATCCCTTTTTCATAAATGCCCCTATCAAAATCTGATGGTTGCCTCTTTTCCGTCGACAAATGCCCAATTTCCATTCATCCCTGGCGAGTGCCCCATTTTCACCTCTGATAATAACCCTTTGTACTTTGACACGTGCTCCTTTTATTTTCTAATAAGTGTCTTATCCCTTCGATAAGTGTCCCCTTTTCCTCTCATCATTAAACGTGCCCCTAATTTCAAGCGACTAAGAGCAATATCTCCAAAGCTCGCTCGCTCGCTACGCTCACTCACATTTATAGATGTTATATCTTTTCAGTTTGCTGTTATGAGAATATGCTTATTTATAACCGATGAGGATTGGTTTTTTCCTCTTTATAAGATGTAGTTTTCGCACTATCTATCTATCTATCTATCAGGCTATAGTTCATCCAGACGTTGGACAAAGCCCTCCTCACAAATCTTATATTTTTCCTCGCTCGCATATGATTATTGTCGACCATCACACCCAACTGCAAGGTATGATGCTTAACCAATATTTTATACGATGTCTAAAGAGAAACAAATATTGAAATCATCCCTGATAATGTAATCACATTAAAGGGGTATATACCAATGTCTAAAAATTGTATATTTTCGCTTTGAGATTTCCCTTTGTAGGTGCCCTTTTTTTCCCAGAAAGTGCCCTTTTTTGTTGGTGCCCCCCCCCACTTTGAAAGTCGCTCCGCCGCCTCTGCCTACCTAGCAATACTTAATAAATGTAGTTGCATTCTGACTATTGAAATACTATTATTCCTATCAGGTGAATTAAATAATTTGTATTGAGGCACTTCATCAAAACTTATGCATTAAATTTGGTTACATTACGAAAATGGCCTATTGTTGAGGGTAGAATGAGGAACTGTATATTTTGTCCTCTTTCTTTGTACGTCATGTTCAATCATAGTGTTACTTCCTGCATGCATGTATATTGTCGAGTGCAATCTAAAAGATTTCTAATTGTAGTCAACATGGGCAGTTGAGTACGTTGACAGGCATGATCAGTCGGCATTCGTCGTGTTCTCGTCCACTCAATCTAAAAGTCCCTATTCTTGTCTTCTTTGGGACATAGTTATCCGATTTTTTAATTGTTGATTTTGTTTTGTTGGGGGGGGGGCGGGGGGGGCGGGGGGGGGCGGGGGGGGGGGCTCTGTTTCTCTTGTTTTTCTGCATCTATTAAAAGCAAATTATTTTTGGAGTGTACTTAACCTTTAAAGGTACTATGTCCCATTTGCAGGCCAAAAAAAATGAAAAAGTTAAATTCCAACTGCACTTGAAAGATAATACTAATTTAGAACTTCCCTAAAAAGGTAGGGCTTGAAAATGTCTTCAAGTGGGAAAATAACGACTATTAGTTGTCAAATCGACTTTAGGGCTATAGAGCCCAAAAGTAATAGTCTTGATTTTCAGACAAAGTACCGAATGGTCATACGTTTTATGCTGCGCAAAGATTCAATCAGTTTAATCTTGGCCATCACAAGAAGTGGGTTATAGATGTAGACAAATGCTCACTTACCCTTTACAACTCTTTTCATGTATGTTATTACCAAAGAAGAAAAAAGGCCAGTTAGTCACTCAATAGTGTCTGACAGTAAAGTCTAGCAAGTTAACGGGTTTCCTTGCATAATTTGAATATGAGGACACTGCTAACGTTTACATTTCACAGATAGGACATACATTACATATTCATAATTCCTGCAAAGTTCTACAGCATTTGAGGTTGGCTGCAAAAGGGACATAGTACCTTTAAAGAAAAACGCTGGTGGAAGTGAGTGTGAAGGTTTATAGTATTTTGAGCTAGAACAAATAAAAGACAACAAAATAAACAAAGCATTTAGTGTTTGTCCGGTACACAAGTTCCTCTTTTTTCTGGGTTTTGTTCTATACATTTTATAATAAGTCAAAATTTAATTTAATTCACAAAGTCATATTCAAAGGATTAGCAATAAATGGGGAATCGAGAGTTAGTCGACTATGAAAGTATCAACATTTATTGCCAATTACATTTTCCAACATGCAAGATTTAAAAAAAAAGACAAAAGGAAACAACTTCTTGTCTACTTGAGATAAAACCAAAAAAAAACCTGAAAGAAACATTGCATGTGTGACCGGCAGGAAATGCGATACTATTTTATACCGCGCGCATGCGTACGTCAATTCATTACCATCTATCGGTTGTAAAGGCGGTGAAAATGGCTGAGGATTATATCTACGAAGTAAGTAGAAAAACTTATCCAGTATCCTAATTCGAGTCGTGAATATTGTTGTGGCCGCCATGATTTAGTAAATGTATATATGAATGGTGTTTTACATAGGTTTGATTGTCTTGAATGTGTCAGGATATTGAGAAATCACGATGTTATTTGGGGTCGTATGTATCGGTTTACATTCTTGCTGTGTGCGGCGAGTGTACGCTATATAAACGGAGCAGTGTGTGTAAAGTGAGGGACAAGGTCCCCGTGCGAAGTGTATTGTCAATTGATGTATTATTCGGTCACAACGTACGAAATTCAGTCGGAGCACTTGCGAATCCTAGATTCTAGATGTGTAAAAATTGTCTTAACCACATGTATGATCTTTAAATTAATGAATGTTATTCTTCCGGGACAGCGCCGGGTTTAATGTAATTCATTTATATTAAGCATGATAAGTGTATAGTGCTGGATGGTTGTGTTAGACATTGTCACTGAATTATTAATTTTTGAAAACTTTTCAAATCTGTTTGACCGGAACCAAGCAAGATAAAGAACTCTTTATTTGAAACTTGTCAGGTGTGTACAGTTTATAGACTCTAGCTGTGTTCACAAAATCAATATATGTCATTCAATCATTAATTGATCTAGAGGCTGGATCTAGATCTCTAACTAAGTTAGTTGTTTGCTGCTGCATTGAATTTATCATTGCACAGAGAATTTGGGGGAAGACTTCTTTTTGTGACAGCCACCCAAATTGAAGAAGAAAAAAAATGGGTAGACAATGACATAGACTATCTAACAATGATATCATATGATATATAAAATATGATGAAATAGGGTTAGGGATATATTTTAGGTTGCTGTCGTAAAAAGGAAATTTTTCTGAATTTTGTTCCAAGTTCCATCATTCATTGTTTCTAGACCCAGTGGTAACATAGTCCACTTGTCAATATAGTACCGGTACCTGTACATCTACATGTAAATAGTTTATCAAAGTTCACATTTTTAAAGATTTAATTGAAAAAAATTACTCTATGTTAGTGCATCCACACAAAAACATATTCCTATCAATATAACTTGGATGCTGATGTAAGAAAATAAGATTTTTAGGGGGAAATTGGAAATTCAATTAATTTATTATCAATATAAATAAAATAATTAGTGGATAGTGATAGTTGGTCTGATTTTTCTGCTTCTATGGAAAGAAAGTTTTTTGGGGCGGACTTGCTCTTTATGGACTGTAGAAACATGAAAATAATTATTTATACCCTGCAAATAACAAAGAAAATTTGCAAGTTAAATACCCACGTACCCCCAACATGCCCTCCCATACACCCCACGTGCCCTCCTATACACCAGCCATGCTGTAGCTACGACAAATCATCGCACACCAAATATTGTGCATGTCCAACTTTTCTCCACGTAGGAAAGTTAGGCTTTGCAGTGTTCAGGTAGTTTGAAAGTACATGCGTAGTGTGGGCGGGCTACCTGCGGAGGGCCACGTACAACGTACATGCACAACCCCCAAATCTCTATGTGGACCCCTCGCTACATCAACGTGGATCAGATGAGACTGTGGCCTTTAAGCTTCATGTACAAAGAATCAATTTTAACAGGGAATCCATGCACATACCCAAAGACCGAACATTTTAATTCCATACCCCAAGTGAAAGAGTTTACCGTATTTGCCGGCGTAAAGGAAGAGAAAATATCAAAAAGTCGGGGTGCGGCCTATGCGACGAAAGAGTAAAAAAAAATTAAACTAGAAATTTAATTCGTCATGGGGACGAATTAGGTGGTCTGTTTTCAATTTTATGATCATTAAAAAGTCAACAACAACAAAAAATGAAGAAAAAAAAATTGTTGGAGACTCCCGGACTCGAACCAGGGACCTCGAGGTCGGAAGTCAAGTGCGTTACCGATATACCAAAACATTTCCCATAGCGATTACACGTCAACGGAAAATGGAATTCTCAAATCCCACATTGTAAGTGAAATATGAGCATGATCTTGGCATCTGATCGAAAAATAAAGGGCACACTTATGATAGCTTATTGTCTCAGCTACAACATACTCAAAGCTCAGCGTAAACAAAGATAAAACGACAGAGATATTGCTCGCGAAAGATGAGAATGTAGAATCCGGTTTTGAGAAAAAGTCATGTCCCATAGAGAATACACGCAAAATGTGAAAAATTGACATGCCTCCTTTAATCGCAAAAATACGCCATGATGCCATTGTCAAAATGAAATATCGTGGTTACTGCATTTGTAGAGAATATTCTCAGGTAGAACATATCAAAATTTGAAAGAAAATTAATCAATATTTACAGAGATACAGTCAATTTTACAAAAATATGCTGACGTCATAATATGCAAATTGAAATTTTGAGTTCGGAGGCCATTATGATGACGTCATGAGTTAATTGAGGGTCAAATGACACATGAAATCATATCTACAACTCATGCTTTTCCTAACCATGATATAAAAGTTGGGGTCAATTGACTATCTGAAGAGCTATTTTGATTTTTAAAATGGGATGTTTTTGATCAAATTTGCATTATATTGCCCATAGCAGCACGCGCGGATTTTGAACTTTGACGCGCGCTCACGGCCTTATGAAAGGTCAAGAGTGACTGAAATTAATGTAAATTGTCATTTACGGTAAGAGGAATCTAAATCATGTAAAAAAAATTAATTTGACCTTTTCCGCGCGTTGTGAGCGCGCGTACGGACGGAAAATTTTGAAATGCTTAAAATGACCTGATTCGTACTCTCCTTTAACAGTTAAGTGATTTTGAGCATTTTTAAATTTTGACGCGCACGTACGCGCGCGTCGTGACCTTTATGTGACCTTTGATGACATGACCTGTTGACCCTTGACCTGAAATGAATGACCTTTGCTGATGCATCATGAAGATATGATGGATAACGTGATTTCACAAAATGGCGCCTGGATGACGTCACGATGACCTGATGACCTTGAAAATATTCCTGTCACGTCTCATGACAATGACCTATGACTGTGTCAAAATTGAAAGAAATTAACGCAATCGATCTTGAGTTATCCTCTGAACAAAAAAGAGGGAGAAATAAATAAAAATAAAGAAGAAAGAAAATTCTGACGAAAACAATAGGTGATCTGTCGATATCGACAGACCACCTAAAAAGTAAGTCAAAACCAGCACGAATTTGCACATATGGGACTAGATCTACGAACGGTACAATAACTATACATTTCCACACATCTTACCGACAATTTTATCTTGCATTGTTAACATGAAGACGAAAATAAACTTCCGAAAACAACATCTGCCGATAGATCTTGATCTAAGTTAATGCCAATGCATTGCAAAAGTAAAAGAACGGCCCGTTATTGGAGCTGCTGCGAAGTCGCTATTTTGAATCCATTTCAATACACAAGAGAGAGGCGCAATGTATACATCACAAAAAACTACATTAGCTAGCATCAGTGCGGGATGGCCGAGCGGTGATTTTAGTCAAATCAACATTTATATGCAAGAGATCAAATCCCAACTTCGACAAAAAGTTTTGTTTTTTAATTTTTTTTATTAAATGTCAAAATCGGGGGTGCGGCCTATACGGCGCTACGGCCTTATCGCCGGCAAATACGGTAGTTGGAGCCCTGGTATTATTATTCAGTTTCAATTTCTCATTAGCTTGTTTTAATCGTTGTGTTTTTGCACAATACAAGCTTTTCATGTGAAATCCATATAATTTATACATTATGAATATTGAGGACACCACTGCTCTGAAAGTTCCCTCCCCTTTCTTTGCTGTCAAATATTTGTGGGGGGAAATGGACTTTTGTTTAGTTGTTTAACTTTAAACACAATAAACTACACTGCATTTAAGCCTCCAGTATGTTTGCTACTCCTGTGTGCAGTGTGTCTTTTTAAAGGCCCACTGCACTACTTGTAGCTACTTGCGCCCTCTATATAACAAACAATGCCTAATCGGTGACCATTGGTCCCCCATGATCCTCTTTTTCTTATGTTAACTGAGAGCTGAGTTGATGAGATAACCACCTGTCCAGTGACCTTGCAGGGTAGTCTAATCCCTCCTGTAAACTACGGCAGATAAGCTTTAACACTAGGAATTTTAAGTATAAGTTATTTGAAATGTTAGGGTTTATTTGCATCTTTTTTCACTGGGATTGGACAGTGTTCCAAAAAACAAGTTTGAAGTGTAGATGCTTAGTCTGCTCAAATACCTGTAGCTGCCATTGTGTGAAATTACATTTTAGCCAGATTATTTGAGAGCAGTGTGGATTTTATTTCAGGTTGAAAGTTTAATTTGTTAATAAAATTGAAAATATAGGACATTGTAAGAGATTCATCAAAGCTCAATGTACCAGTACATGTAACATTCAGCATATTTTCAGAGGACTGTAATAACAGTCTCCAACTTCAGTATTGTGTACCGGTAAAGCTTCCTTCAGGCGCTCAATTTTACAATTTCCTCTTTGATACAAGACCATGGTCAAAGGATTGTTTTTTGTTTTGTTTTGTTTTTTTTTTTTTTTTTTTGGGGGGGGGGGGTTATAGATCCACATCCTACTGTCAACCAGCCCTTACTGTATCTACATGTACATGTATCTATACATTACTTTGTCTCAATTGATCTACTGAGTATGCGATGAATTAATTTTGGTTTACAGGATATGGGTTGAAACCATTGAACTCAATTTGACCCCTAAACCTTTATGTAGGGAATATGACAAATCGTTTAATCCTACCACACCTTGCGTGATGAAAGTTAAGAGATGAAAATCAATTACTGGAAATGATTGAGTATTTATACAGATGTGCGATACTGTATTAAATGTTCAGTTCAGTTCAGTTTATTAATTTTTCTCAAGCATAAAAACAATATTATAATATATATACAAAAATGGCATAGTAAGAGAAAAAACAGAAACTACAAAAAAGTTTATAAAAACTTGTATGGCGTAGTTCCCAGTAAAGGGAAAAAGGTATAAACAATTGCAATAACAAAATACAAAATTATGCAGATTAATCAGTAACACACTACACCAACAGACACCAGCAATCATACAGGGGGGGGGGGGGGGGGGGTTATGGTAATTGTAAATTTAATGAAGAAAAAAAGAAAGAATAATCATTAATATACAAATGTACCCTTTTCAATTTTGCTTTAAATGAAGTTGTTGAATTCTTATTTCATCTGAGAGATTATTCCACAATGTGTTTATTTTAAGATTCACTCGCACCCAAATGTATTCATCATACTGGACAACTCTCGTTTTAATTTCATTATTTATTGTCAATATCAACAAACAAATTATTAAAGAAGGAGGGGAAGGAAAAAAATGCATGGAAGCAGTGAGCAATCAAGCTCTTGGCAGCTCTATTAGAGAGATTGCTGATAAACTAAATAAAAACTGCTACATGTATGGTACAGGTTAGTTATAAATACATGTACAGTATATAGACATACCTACTGTACATGTTACAGGAAATCTTTTTTCCTTCTTCTTCACACTGGTTTTTTGGTTTATATTCTCCAATGAAAAAATATGACTATTTGATCATACAAATTGAGGAAAGTAATGTATTTGTTTAAAGTATAAACAGGAGAGTTTGTCTTTCTGAGGCATCATGCAAAAGTGACTTATTTTACAGTGGAGATTTCCTTTTATTGCAGAAGTGATCTTAAAGGGGAAGTCCACCCTGAAATTAAGTTAGTTTTAATAGGAGTAGAAAAATGAGAGAAACAAGTCAGTGAAAGTTTGAGCAAATTCCGATTAAAAATAAGGAAGTTGGGATTTTTTAAGTTGTGATCAATCAAACACAAATTGGCAACTCTATGACGTAAAATGCGAGCTCAACTTCCATTTGCTTAGTACTAAAAAAATCTAAAATTTTCATTTTCCCTCAAGAAAAATTTCAACCACACATGCACCCTAAATATAATAATTGCAAATATGTTTCTATACTCCCCCTGCAAGGAACAAATATATATTCTGTCATCAATAACGAAGAAAACATGATTTTATGGTATATTATGCACAAAGCAAATGAAGGAGAGCTCGTATAATAAGTCACAGAGTTGCCAATTTGTATTTGATTGATCACAACTTCAATAATTCATAACTTTCTTATTTTCATTCAGAATTTGCTCAAACTTTCACTCACCTGATTTTCTTATTATTCTGCCTCTATCGAAACAAACTTATTTTGGGGGTGGACTTTCCCTTTAACTTCAAACTTCACACTTGCCAATTTCTTTGTTCATATTTTTCTCAAACTCTCACAGAAATTAAAGACATAAAGAAAGGTCAGAGCAGGAAAATAACAGCTGGACTTATGATTAATGACAATTTTTTTAAATTTCATAATGGATATGGTGACAAAGTTGAAGATATTTATGATTTGTGTCAGGATTGCTTTGGAAAGGGACTGAAAAGCATTTTCTTAAACATTGAAGCTTTTACTTAGTTTTTATCCCTACTATCTATCTAAAGGAAAAATAGCATTATTCTAATGTTTTGTGATAACAATAATATCTGGGGTAAGAAGGGGTAACAACCATGTCTCAGAGAACATAAGGCCTCGTTCTCATGATTACCTAAGGAACAAGTAGTGCAGTTAGTCTGGATTACACCCAATTATTGTTTAGATCATGCCAAATTTATACATGGGCAGGAGACAGAAACAAAACATAACAGTAGCTAGAGAAAATTAGGGAACATCCAAAGATATGAGAATGAGAGCTAGAGGCGGGAAAGGGAGACAGAGAGAGGGGGAGGGTGAAAGAGTAGAGATAGAGAGAGAGAGAGAGAGAGAGATGCAGAGATGGAGCAAGAGAAGGAGAGGGGGCAGAACAAGAGGGAGGAAGGGAAACGCAGCAAGAGAGAGGACAGGGAGCGAGATGCAATGGAGAACGATGCATTCAATATTTCCAGCATAAATAGAATTGAATATTTACTACTGTATATAAAGAGAAATTATATACATGTAAACAGTTTTATGTCCGTGGGAGAGACGTAAACACTGCATATACTGTACGTGGGCTGAATAACTGAAAATATAAACGTCTGGGAAGGAGACTAGCATCATAGAAATGGGACGATTTGATATTGTAGCAGACTTGGGAGATTAACCGTGTAGGTTTAATACACAACGAGGAATCAGAATTCCCATAGGGTTGTACTATTGACATTCCTCTCCCATACATATAACTCGCAAAATAAGGAATTGTATAACATTGTGATCGTTTATGATATGTTATAATAGTCAAGGAAGGTGATAAAATAAAATATAAAACAAAGGCAAAAAAAAATTGCATTCACTTTGCGTTACGATTTTCCTCACTACCGTCACTTCGTGAAAACAAGGACGACATGAAATCATATCTCCGACTCATACTCTATCCAAATATTAAACAAAATTGGGGCATCCCAAAGAGCTATAATGAATTTGTTATCGGCATGTTGTTTGCCCATATACATGTATGCTAACTATTACAAGAGCTCACACGTACAGACATTTACCTTGAAGGGATGCTCGTTCCGTTATTGATAGTCATAAAGGAATAAATACGGTATCAAATTGTTTAATATGGAAAATATCAAAAAGAAAAAAGAATGGCGATTCTATGTCGCGTACAGCCATGACGATGAAAACGCAGCCCGATTTTTTTAAAGAAATGCTCAAAATGGCCTGAAACGTAAGCAAATGAAATTGAGACGATTTGGAGCATTTTTTGAATTTTGCGGGAGGATGTACGCGTACATGTAGGTGCATGTTTATTGACCTGAAATTGACCAGACAGATTTTGACCTTGATCTTGATAAATATGAATGAGAAATGACTTTCCGTTATGAAGATATGATCATTCTTGATTTTCAGAAAATTTCAGAAAATGGCGCCTGGATGACGTCACAATAAACTGATGAACTTGAAAATGTTGCGGACACATCTTATGACAATGACCTATGACTGCCAAAATCAAAAGAAATTGACTGTACCGAGCTAAGTGTTATCCTCTGCACAATAAAGTGGGGTGTGAAATAAATAAAAATGAATAATAAAGATCAAAATTCTGACGAAATTAATAGGTGATCTGTTGATATGACAGACCACCTAATAACAGTATTTAATAACAACAACAAATATTATCAACCATTCCTGGTTGGTGATCCCTGCTGAGTAAGTATGATCTTATCAAGATAAACAGACCTCCTGAATCTACATGTATGTGTATGTGTTTTTGGCTCATGCCCCAGTCACGCAGTCAAGACAAACACCAAACCGACAATACGTAGCTCTAACAAAATATAATGTTTGATGATACAGAGAATGGTATTGAGTCGATTTTGGTGGGGTTATTGTACTAAGTTCTTATTTTGTTTCAGTACTAATCAAAGGTCCCACAAGCCTCTAGATTTTACTGCAGTGGCTGATTTCATCCGACAGGGAAATACCCATGCGCAGAACACTGAACTTGAATAATGTGAAATAGCAAACAAAGCAATCCGACTAAATTCCATCAGATAGACTTATTCCCTGTTCATTTAATATTTGTCTCTTTGGGTGTGAAATGGGAGTAATGTACATTTTTATCTAAGTTTCATCAAATCTATGATGTAGGAATTCCTGTAGTGTGTACATGTACATGTACATACCGTACATTAACTTTTTTGTTTCAGTTTTTTGTTTCAGCGAATCTTTGATCTAAGTTGACAAATATACATGTATATGTAAACATTTTAAACTGGGGCTTGGATTTTGTAAAGAATGAGGAGTAGCAAGTTACCTCCTAATTGAAAATCCCTCAAACAACTGAATTATTTTGCCTATGTTGAAACTGATACTTTTGCAAGCATGAAAGTGATGAAACTATACCAATTTTGAGATTGGTTCAGGTATACCGGTAGTTGTTTCAAGTATACTGGTAGTTGTTTCATGCTAGAAATTATGGGATCACGACTGCTACAACAGTGAAATTTGCAATTCTTGAAAGTTGTGTTTTGTGAAAATGGCAATAGTTCGAACTCACAGAAATTTCTGGTTTCACAGGATACCCATTACATAAAAAAGATAGATTATGCAAATAACTATTCAATTTTCTTCCTTGTGTTACAGGTGGAGCGAATCCTGGCACGACGTCGGACTCGCAAGGGTAAGCTGGAATACATGGTGCGATGGAAGACTTTTGGCAGCGAAGAGGACACGTGGGAGCCTCTGGAAAACCTTGGTGACTGTATGGAACTGGTGGAGGATTTCAACCAGAAGACTATGAAAGATGGAAAGTTTGAAAGGCTTGCCTCCCTCGATTCTATTCACAAGAAGCAGTCCCAAGGGGGCAAGAGGAAACCTAATGAAAATGGAGGCAAAGAGAAGGGAGGACAAGAGAAAGGAGGGCCAGAGAAGGGAGGACAAGGGAAGGGAGGACCAGAGAAGGGAGGACCAGAGAAGGGAGGACAAGGGAAGGAAAAGGCAATTAATGGAAGTGAGAAGAACAAAGATTATGTGAAGGCTAATTCAGATCACAAGACTGTGAGTAGCAATCATAGGACTAACAGCAGTATCACTGTCATAAATACTGCTGATTTGTTAGCTAAAGCTCAGAAAAGGAAACGAGAGTCGGACCTTGGTGGTAAGCAAACTAATGGACCTGTAGCGCTATCCTCCACTCACATTGTAAAGTCTGAAGGACAGTCTCCAGAGAAACGTGTGAAAAGGGCGCATTCCATCACAGGTGTCGGTCCTCAGGGTACTCATTCGTCCGGTGCTAGCAATGGACTTGGTTCACCACTCCAACGAAGAAGAATAAATAGCTCCATCTCTACTGAGGGTAGGATTTTTTGCATCCGCAGAATATAGTCTTGTCTCTTATTTCATGTACTTTCAAGTAGTATAACTTTTATAAATCATTAATAGTTAATTATATTTCATTACATCTCATTTCAGGACTGAAATAGCATATCAGGAATCTTGAAGCAAGAGTTTACAGTGATTTGTGTTTTGTGCACATATCTTTGTTTTTATCTTAAACAAAAATATGTTGAGGTCAAATGGATGTTGCAAGGTTTCTATACAAACTATGCAAACTAATGAAACCTTCATGAATTTGTAAATGGTCTAGAATTTATGCCATGAAAAACTCCATCAACAGTTCTTTAAGAGTTTCACATATAGGTTGCAAAAATGTAGGTCTTACAGTATGCAACGAACCATTGTCTGCTTTAATCAGGTTTCCATCACAGCACAAGAGGTTCCCCGAACCTGCATCGCACAATGTCTGTTAGTGCCTACCCCAAGCTGATACTCTCCCCAACTAAGATAACAATGGCAACGCGGAGAGGTGGTGTCCCCGCTAATCTCCCAGGTAATCTGGCCAGCTCCTTCACAGCACCCAGTGGGAGCACCGAAGAGGAGAGGGAACTTCAGGGGAGGCGGACGGCAAGCATAGTGGCCAGGCGGAGACTGTCACAGTCTAGCTCAACCACTGACGATACCATGGATAGGTAGGTTGCTCAAGACTCTCTTGATCTGTGCAGCACTATTGTAGAGAAAATGAAAGCTAGGTTAGGCTATATAAATGCACATTATGCAGAAATCTGAGATCTTGTAAAGGTCATCTGAAGATTCACTGTAGAAAATCCATGATGGACTTTCTTGGTCTGTACAGCTCAGATTTGTTTCTTGGCAGTAGGAGTAAGAAGGTCTGGGCAAGATCACATCATGCAGAAATCATGGATCTTGTACTGTTTATCTGGAGAGCCGTTAATAGGTAGGCAGTTACAAAAATTATATTTGATTTGCATCTTTTATTGGAATAAGAAGCAATGAAGAAATAATGTCGGTGTTTCCAAGGAGGAAGAAGAAAAAGGTTGACTTGTGTAATACCACAATCACACTAACGAGACCAACAGTCCAACACCATACTAACAGTTGACCAAACATAATATTCCACTACACTTAAAAGGCAAGATTTGATCCGTTTGGTATCGGCTTGCCGTCAGTTTCGCAGTGTGACTTAGTTAAATGATTTTGAAATCCCATCATTCATGGGTTAAATTCAGTTAAAGATAAGCTTGAGTTCTGGTAATGATAGAAGAAGAAAACAAATTCTCTCAGAATCCAACAAAACTTTCACTGAATGTTCAAGATTACAAATAAATGACATATATACCAAACGACAGAGTAGCGATATTGAAACATAGCAGCAAACTTAAAGATGTTAAGATCCGTGGGTCTCGAATAGGTATCAGTGATGACGTCCACAAAGATACAAGGATCGACCATAATAGACTTATGACGAAAGTAAAAGAGCTCCGTTCGCAGAACAAATTCGCGTTCATACCCAACTCAGTGCCCCGTGTCATCAAATATAAAGATGGCCCCAAGGATCAACCCGGCCCCTTGAAAACACTGAGGTTGACCGACCTTGACAACAGTGATGGGAAAATGATTTACTGAAATGATTTCATGAAAATATAGCTTCATACATTAAGTCACACAAAAACCATTACTGTGTCATATTAATGTGCCGACAACTATGATACTTTTATATACATAGCTCCTCTCCTGAACTATGTCAGGTAGACGGAAAGTGGTCGCCCTTCCGTTGTCCTCTTTCTCTGTTATATTTATTTATTTGTCATGGGTAGTTAGATTTGTATGTTTATTTTTGTTTGCCTATAAGTCTAGGCCTGAAAGCAATTCACAACATTTCTTATTTTGTTTTGTTTTGCTGTTTGTATTCTTCGTGTACTATATAATGTCAATTGGCTTCATTAACTTTAAAACAATTTCATTCGACTGTAAAATTACTTATGCATCAACAGATTATGGCTGACCATACAATTCATGTTAAGATATGTTCTCTCAATGTAAGAGGTCTAGGAGATAGATTAAAAAGAAGATGCATATTTGATTGGTTTAGAAACATGCAATTTGATATATTTCTTTTACAAGAAACACATAGTGTTAAAGACTCAGAGAGAATATGGGCAAGTGAATGGGGATTTAAATGTTATTTTTCTCACGGTACATCTTGCAGCGCAGGAGTATGTATTTTGATTAAATCAAATAGTAATTTGAAAGTTTCCTCAATCCACAGAGATGGTCTAGGGCGAATTCTTTTATTAAATGTAATGCATGATAATACAAATTTTACTGTTGTTAATTTATATGGTCCCAATAGCGACGATTGTAATGTATTTAATAAATTACATGATCTGTTAGGAACGTATGGATCCGAGCCTCTAATTATTGGGGGAGACTGGAACACAGTACAAAACCCCTTTCTAGATAGACACCCAACTTCAAAACAATATCACCCTAAATGCTATGACTGCCTTGAAATTTTAAAAGAAGACTATGATTTGATAGACATTTGGCGTGTTGAAAACCCATGTAAGATTCAATATACTTGGCAATCTAATGGTTCTCAGAGTAGAATCGATTATTTTCTTATTTCTAGTAGTCTACGGGAGTTTGTTAATGAATGTGATATTAAGTTTGGCTATCGCAGTGACCATTCAGCTATAACTATTGAAATCAATCGATCAGTCCCTAAAAGAGGACCTGGTTTTTGGAAACTTAATTCTTCTCTATTGATGAATGAAAAGATAAAAGAGGAAATTAGACTATCCATTGTCTCTTTTTTAAATGAAACTGAGGAAACAGAAATGGAAAGGAAATGGGAATATTTTAAATTCAAAATAAAGCAAAAAATAACCTATTTGTCTAAATTAAATAAAAAAGAAAATAATCGAAATATAGATGAATTAAGAAAAAGAATCGAAAAAACACAACAACGTTTAAATTTGGATCCTCGAAATGATGAATTGAAAGAATTGATTGATGTTTATGAAACGGAATTGATTAGTTTACACGAAATTTACATAAGAGGTGTAATGGTTCGTACAAGAGCAACTTGGATAGCTGAAGGGGAAAAGAATACACGATATTTTTTTAATTTAGAAAAACGGAATTTTGATAAAAAACATATAACAAGATTATCTGTCGATGGGAGACTAGTGACTGAGCCAAAAGATATTTTGTTAGAAGAAAAGAATTTTTATGAAAGACTGTATTCAACTAGACAAACGGAAAAGGAAAACAATGAATTTTGTTGGGATGAATATGACTTACCCGTTTTAGAAGAAGAATCTGCAGTTTTATGTGAAGGTCCTATTACAGAAGCTGAATGTTTTGAAGCAGTAATGTCTATGCCCAATGATAAAACGCCCGGATCAGATGGGCTTTCTGTTAATTTTTATAAAGTGTTCTGGCAAGAGTTAAAAGATGACTTATGTCAGGTATTTAATAAATGTTTTGAAAATGGTGAACTTTGTCCCTCAATGAGAAGAGGAATAATTACTTTACTCCCTAAACAAGGAAAAGATAATTTATTTTTGAAAAATTGGCGTCCAATTTCTTTATTAAATACAGACTATAAAATATTAGCTAAAATAATAGCAAATAGAATAAAAAAGGTACTTCCGCTCTTAATATGCTCTGATCAAACTGGTTTTATGAAAAATAGATATATTGGAGAAAATATTCGTTTGTTTTTAGACATGATAGAATTTTGTAAATCACATTTTGTAGATGGTCTTGCTTTTTCTATTGATTTCGAAAAAGCATTCGACTCTTTAGAATGGAATTTTTTGTACATATGCTTAAAGAAATTTGGTTTTAAGGAAAATTGTATTCAATGGATAAAAACACTTTATAATAACATTGAAGGTTGTGTACTTAATAATGGATATTCCTCACCGTCATTCAATATACAGAGGGGTGTAAGACAAGGTTGCCCTCTTTCACCATATTTATTTTTAATTGGTGCTGAAATTTTAGGGGTGATGATTAGACAATCAAATGATATTATAGGGATCCGTGTAAACGATTCGGAAGTGAAACTTAGTCAATATGCAGATGATACTGTTATTTATTTATCAGCGACCGAGGATAATTTAGAAAATTTTTGTAATATGTTATCACTATTTGCAAGTATATCAGGTTTGAAAATAAACATAGAAAAGAGCAATATCGTTCGTTTAGGTAATTTTCAGGGTACTTTATGTATAGACAAGAAATTTAAATGGGTTTCTGATTCATTAATTTATTTAGGTATAAAAATACCTGTCTCAGATGAACTTGATTTATATGACTTAAATTTTGAAGACAAAATTAAAGAAACTGATAATTTGCTAAATGTTTGGAGTAATAGGAGTTTGTCATTAGTTGGAAAAATTGCAGTAATCAAAACACTTGTGATTCCAAAGTTTGTATATTTATTTAGTAACACTCCTAGCCCACCCAAAAAGTTCTTTGACACTCTTCAAAAAAGATTATTTAAATTTATTTGGAACAATAAAGGTGACCGAATAAAGAGAAGTATTATGTATAATAATTTGAACGACGGTGGATTAAAAATGACGCATATAGAGAGTTTTTGTAAAGCCCTCAAAATAGCATGGGTAAAAAGAGTTTTGGACGAACATAATGACGGTCATTGGAAAAAGTTGTTTTATGCCAATACTAAACAAATAGGTGGAGTGTATATATTCTTGTGTAATTTTGTAGGAAGTGATTTGAACTATAGCGGCATAAATGGATTTTGGAAAGATATTCTTTCTGCTTGGTCACACTACAGGTACTACAACCCCGTGAAATTTAAAGATATTATGAATCAATCGCTATGGAATAACTCTCATATCAAAATAGATGGAAAAACAATTATGTATAAAAACTGGTTTGATAAAGGAATTTCGTTTGTAAAAGATATAATGAAAATAGATGGATCATTTAAAACTTTTTTGGAGTTACAGGAAATTTTACAGTTGAATCAAGGATGTTACTTAGAATATTTTGCATTGTTATTTTGTATGAAAAAAGAATGGAAAAGAATATTGAAAATAGGTGATTTAGAACAAGAACTAGAAGAAGATGGATATATGAAATTTATTAGATTTAAAAAAGTAACCAAACCCTGTTATGAAAAATTAGTGTCTACATTTTGTTTAAATTTATTGAATACGAATCAATGTGAAAAATGGTCATATGATTTGAATGTAAATTTGAGAGACTTAATTCAATGGCAGAATAGATTTGAAATTATATATTGGGTAACACTAGACACAAAGATTCGTGTATTTCAATTTAAATTTATCCACCGTCGTTTGGCGACGAATGAGTATTTGTATAGAATCGGCATACACAACTCTCCAGTCTGTAATTTCTGTAAAAAAGAAGCACAAAGTTTATTGCATTTGTTTTGTACATGCTCTAAAATTCAACAATTTTGGTCTGATATAAATGCTTGGTTATTAAGAAAAAATGTATACACTCAAAAATTTTCATTCCTAGATATTTGTTTTGGTTTTGGCGAAAAAACTCACCATCTTATAAATACAATTATATTTTATGCAAAATATTTTATTTATAAAACAAAGTATGAAGAAAAAAATCTTTCATTTTTACGTTTTACAAAAGAACTAGATTTTCTTCAACAAGTAGAATATATAATTGCATTCAGAAAAGGAAAACAGAATACACACAAACAAAAGTGGAGACCTCTAATTTAATTTGATTTGGTATTTGATATCTAATTAATTCGTTTACATGTTCATTTGTTTACTTTGAATTGTATTGTATTGTATTTGTTATGCAGATCGAATATACAACGATTGTAAATATCTTTGATTTGAAGCAATAAAAAAAAAAAAAAAAAAAAAAAAAAAAATATATACCAAACGATTTTGGTAGAAAATGTCTAGGGGCTGACTAAAAGTCTGTATCACCATGGGTTGAATTCTGTTAAATCTACTCTAGATGTGAACATGTTTTAACTTTTACAGTCAACTTACATGTACAGTACACTGTGCATTGTAGATGTGTGGTATATGAAAGTAACTTTATGGATCCACAAAGACATGCATTGTGTGAATGATCCTCTTCTTGTAGTTGGTTCCATTGATTTAAAGCCACACTGTCCTACTTGTAGCTACATTGCTCCCTCCATATTGAAAACAATGCCTAATCGGTGACCATTAGTCCCCTATGATCCTCTTTTTCTTAGGTTAATTGAGAGCTGAGTTGATGAGATAACCACTTGTCCAGTGACCTTGTAGTGTGGTCTAATCCTTCCTATAAACTAGTACAGATAAGCTTTAATTGCAGTTTTATTGAATTAGTGAGGTTTTATTTCAATAATAGTAATAATAGCCTAATAGTCCGTCCCAAATTTTATTAAACCAAAACGGAAATTTTGATAGAATATGAAACTGATGCCCGTATCAAGTGGTCAAGTCAAATTGGACTCTTATGCATAAGTTTTTTGTGGTTTTTCATTTCAAATCAATGGTACTACCTGTATATGAAGAAATAATTAGAAGAGCGCAGTAAATGATGCCTGAACCAGGAGAGTTCCAGTGATGATAAAAATCAGATTCCATTATTACTTTAGCTTTAGAATTATTGTTCCATTACCAATATGTGATGGTTTTCTGTTGCCATCAAATGTACAAGTTAGAATCTTCACAAATTTTGTTTCTATCTCTCCAACAGTCGAAGAAGCAGTGCCAGGCAAAGTGAGAGCCTCTACAGGTACAAGGAAATAGTTGTTAAGAAGTGCCAAGGGTATACACAAGTCAGGCTCTTCACCACAACACCTACAAGAAATGCGCTAAATTTGAAGGTAAGCTATGTTGCCTTTGCAGTTGGGTTACTTCTTTTATCCTCTAAAACAGCTCTTTTGAACAAATTAATACCTAAGAATTTGCAATACTACATTTGTTTAGATTTGTAAGGGACAGTCTCTTCACATCAAGGGGTTTGTCATGATTTACTTTTCTTATTTTTTTTACTGAGATGTCCTGAGATTTTGCTCTTAAATAACCTCGAGACCCTACAGGAGTCTTGAGAAGATTAAACCTGCTTCGCTTATTACATCCATTAAGCAGAGTCTTTGAAATGAGCAATAAACAGAGATGCCATTTTATCCGGAATTCCAGATTATTTTTTTCAAAAATAAAAAATAATTCTGGAAAGAAACGTATAAAAGTCGACCGGTGCACCTATGAAACAAAAGACAAACTTTTCAAATGTGCGTAGAGGGGACACAGCAAGCTTCACAATCAGAGTAGGCATATGCATGCACTACACACTGACAGCTTTATATAAAAACCCAAGACGTGATAGTATCTCAGTCACCTTAAAAAATTATTGAAAACATCACAAAACCGACCTTACAGATACCGGTACGTGTTTATGTCAAGTAATACTGTGCCTGAGAAAATATTCCTATATAAATCTAAGAAATGCCACAGAAGTTATGATGATTGAAGAATACCGGCAAACATTTATATAGTGCAAGTGCATAACCAATTTGATGGAGTATAAGGGATCCATGTCAAAATTACTTATAAAGTGAGCTATTTCTTTGAGTTGGTTGGACGGGTGGACATTTCATCAAACAGTAGACCTATATCTTCCTGGACCCCCGGCCATTGTGTGATACGCTTGCTCCACTTGCTCCACAATAAAGTTCAGGAAATTCTTATGACTCTGTGGCATCTCTGAATAAAGATAGGTTCCCATCTGTAGGATTCCTTTGTATCTAACCTAAATGTACAACAATCTACTGAATTCCATTATGTAATCCTTACAGGCCTTACAGGAATTAACGAATGTGTTTGAATCGAGCAAGAAAGACGATTCTAAGGTGATCTTCTTGAGCGGTTCTGGTAGTGTGTTCTGCAGTGGGTTAGATCTCAGGTGTATTCAGACGTCCTCTGTGGAGGAGAGGAAAAGAGCATCCAAAAATCTTGCAGATGCAGTCAGGTAATATCTTAAAGATAAAGTTGAGTTCTGGTCATGTGATTGCACTGTAAAAGAAACATTGTGGAATCG
This sequence comes from Strongylocentrotus droebachiensis, assembly GCA_035222895.1. NCBI lineage: Eukaryota > Metazoa > Echinodermata > Echinoidea > Camarodonta > Strongylocentrotidae > Strongylocentrotus > Strongylocentrotus droebachiensis. The sequence goes on along the minus strand of JAVYIG010003764.1, from coordinate 158,636 downwards.
ATCAGAAAAGGTTGATCATCTAGCATATAAGTATTGGTGTGTACTGCATGGTTCTGGAATCATCAAAATTATAAAAAAATTTGGCCCAGTCTTGGTAAAGTTACAAGCACTGTACACAGAAAGATAAACATGGGACTACACAAACATGTGGCATAAAAATCTGTCCCGGTTTTATGATGTTACATGCCATATTTAGAATATTACGGCCTTTGAAGAGCCATGAGCATTTTTATCTGATCTTTTCTTCCACACTTGCATGATATAATGATAATGCTAAAAAGTATTGTTCACCTCTTCCCAGAACTTAACCTTCTCTTTAAATCCATGATTATTGTCTCACATTGATATGCAGTCTGTTTCAATCAAATTGTTTACAAAAGTAAACAAATAGTCACTGTGTATGAGGGTGATGGGATGAAGTATCCTCATCAATGTGATCTCAGGGCTACTTACTTCATGAGCTGCATGCAGCAAGGAAAGATAGTATAAACCTGAGACTACCCAAATATACACATGGTTGCCAGTTCCTCAGAGAATCACATTAAAAATATTAATTATAGTTTACAAAGCTCCAAATGGTCAAACTCCTAGTTATGTTACTGAATTGTTGAAAATCAAGTCTCAAACTCATGGTCGTAACCTTTGAAGTACACAAGACACATTTAAGTTGCAAATACCCCCATATAAAACCAAAGTAGCTCTCGGAGACCGGTCATTTCTTTGTGCTACATCTAGATTATGGAATAGATTACCACTAGAAATAAGGAAAGCCCCATCACTAGAATTTTTTTAATTAAGACTGAAAACTCACTGGTTCATGTAGTATGTATAGCACAGCATTTACAAGCTCTTACAGCGCAGTAGAATATATTAACATAGTTATTGCGCTTTACAAATGAATATATTATTATTATTATTATTGACTCAATCCTGCAGGGCATTTGTAGATAGCCTTATCAACTGTCCCAAGCTAGTAGTAGTAGCCATCAACGGTCCTGCCATAGGCCTTGGAGCAGCCATTCTACCTCTTTGTGACATCGCATATGCCAGCGACAAAGCCTACTTCCACTTGCCATACAGTATTCTTAGTCAGACCCCAGAGGGATGCGCCTCACACACCTATCCCCAGGTCTTGGGGTTGGCAGTGGTAAGTAGCAGCTTCTTCCCTTATTTGGTGTATGTAGTGATTACAGTTTAATAGTGTGAGACTGACAAAATAAAAAGTGGAAGTTATCAAACGTTGGATGGACCATCAATCCTTAGAGGCAGAGACTGGTCATGTGAATTGTCAGATGTTACAGACTACGATTTGGAAATCAATGAGGGAATTAATGAACTGTTCTTTTCTCCTAGCCATTTTTTCATGAGAGGACTACACACACAAAGACTGGTAAAAACATGTATGAAAGAATGCGTTCTTCATTCTTCATAAAGGCTCAAAACATTAAAGCACATGTTAGTTTGAATTTTAATTGATCACCCCCCCCCCCCCCCCAAAAAAAAAACAAACAAAAAAAACATAATGAAATGTGAAATTATACAATTTGACATCAGATAAGATTAGCAAAGAAACTTCTTGGAGAAATTTATTCCTAGTATATACTGCTACAGAAGATAGGACAGCCATTGTCAAAATAATATGTTCTTAGAAATGAATTTATCTTGACCTTTAGGCAAAGGTCATATGTGGAAGAGAAGATGAAGTAACTTCAAAACGTTGAAACCACCTATTCTTTTTCTCTTTTTGTCTGTTGCCAGGCTGGTGAGATGCTGTATGCTGGGCGCAAGCTGACAGCACTTGAAGCGTGTGCTTGTGGTCTAGTTTCCCATACATTCTGGCCTACAAGCTTCATGCAGGAGGTAGTACCTAGAGTACAGAGAATAGCAGCACAGTCTGGCAAGGTGAGTTAGCCTCATAGGCACGCAGGCTCATTGGGGCACTCTACAGGTAACCTTGAGCAGCTGTTCAGTAGAGGTTGGGCTCATTTCAAGCTGTAAGCATTATATTGCTTCATCAAGAATTGTTTTGGGGCAACTGCTTTTATCTACGTATATTTTTGGTATTCTTAAGGCTTATGCCATTGAAATTGTTTTTTATGCCTCCGCTACAAAGTAGCCATAGGCATTATGTTTTCGGGTTGTCCGTCCGTACGTCCCTTTTCCATGATCGCGTTATCTCAAGAACTGATCGATGGATTCCTGTCAAACTTGGGTCATGTAAGTCTCTTGCAGAGCCAATAAACTGATTAGATTTTGGGGTCTTGAAGTCAAAGGTCACAGGGTTCATTATGCAAAAATAGCTTGTGACCGTGTTATCTCAAGAACCGATTGATGGATTCCCGCCAAACGTGGGTCATGTATATGCATCATGTTTTCTATGAAATCATGTTCAATTTTTCTTTACAGTGTAGGCTTTTGGATGTTCTTTTTTGGAGGGGGGGGGGGTCCACTAATGACAAGTCTATAGTCAACTGAAGATGCAAACTCACTGTTGAAAGACTATTTGGCGAAAAGGAGAATATATGCAATAATAAACTTCATTTTTTCATTTTCCACGTTTGAGCAAAAATGTCTTGGGTCTCTATTGTGATCATATAAATTGCTGCATTTCACTACCGTGAAGTTTTAAGTACTTCATAAATCATGTATGATATCTCCAGTGAAAAAAAAAAGCATGCTGCTTGAATACTCCTTCTCCTTTACATAAGACTTAACTTCAACATGAGTCAACTGTTTCCTCCTTTTCCTCTTTTCTACTGTATGACAGGCTTTACTTCAATCCAAACTGCTGGTTCGGGGCCAAATGCGGGCAAAGCTTGAGTACGTAAATGAGAGCGAGTGTGTGGCTCTAGAAGAGAGGTGGCGCTCTCCTGAATGCCACAGACAAATCAAACTCTTTGCTGAGAATTACTCAGACATGTGACCTTGAGAAAATACATGCTACCACCCATGGGGAGAATGAACAATAGGGTGTTCTTGACAGTTGAAGATCATCCCGGCCAATGTGTGGTCTTTGGGATGGCTTTGACGGAGGCAGTGCTGCTTGCTGTTTGACCTGGTGGCTCCGCAGAATCAACTGGTCTACTAAAGAGGAACTCAGCAGCAGTGATGGGTACCTGGATACAGAATTGTCATGTGGATACAGGTTTGAGTTGTAGTTTTGTATCGCGAGAGAACCTGATACTTGGATAGTGGATACACATTCCTATATGTTGTATACGACAGCCTATGGCTTGTCTGTGCTATTCCTAACCTGCCTCACCTAGCCTTGTGCACTGAGTTACCAGCCCAGATTCATAGAGACGTGTGTAGATAGAATGTCTATATGTGCTAGCTCCAATCGATGGACGTGTATTTAATGAACTGGTCTTGTTGAATTGATGCTATTATTCACATGCCAAATAAACAAAGAACATATTGCACCAGATAGGTAGATAAATCAAATGATTGGAAGTAGAACAATTGTCATGTAAATGAAAAGATGAATTGCCATTTTGGGATTTTTTTTTATTGCAGTGAAAATATATAGATGAAGTAATGCTATGAAAGAGAGTGGTAGACTATTAAACTATTAAATATTAAACAGATCTGTAGATGTATTAGTAAAGCAATGGGCATTACAAACAAACCCACCGATGAAAGTGAAGGAAGGAAATCCATGGTTTGCCTCTGTCTTGGGAGAGAAATGGAAAAGATCCACATTAGGTTTTAATCCTCAAGTGTAGCACCACCTGAATGTAGTTTCCCAACCGATATACTTCCTGCTATAGCATCTACATAATCCAGATTGCATAATGCCTTCACAGTACATATAATATATCATTGAAGCACTTTATCACAGGGACGTACACTCACAAGACCAAGGCTGTTTTAATGAAAACGGTTGTGGTGAAATATCTGGTTGATTTTTATGTTATAACTTTATTTTTTTTATTTTTTTCCTTTCCATTTTTATTGACTGAAAATAAAGTGCTGCCAAACAGTGTTATTGTAGGCCTCCCTTAAAAACCAAATGTCCTATCAATAGCTCTTAACATTGTTTCTGTGGGGCCTTCGTGTCAAAAAGGGCTTTGCTATATACTATAGCATTTTATTTTAGCAGTAGTCCTTTGCATACATTTTTATGATGGCTGATTTGCAACTAGATATTTCTTTGTAATGAATAGGACTATAATGCTGCACATTTTCTATAATCCTCTTGAAATTTAAAATACAATTATGCCAAGACAAAGCATGATGTGAGCACCGGAAATAGCTGACTGGAAAACAAATGAAGACAATCACAGTTGGTACAGCCACATGACACAAAATGCAGTTGACTTTTTGGCTGTGGCAAATCCCAATTAGGCTTTAAAATAAAAGATGTTGTATTGCCCTTTAGGTGCCAAAACATGGGTCGGTCGGTCAGAAATCTTTTTTTTTTTCTTTTTTTTTTTCTTCTCCTTCTTTGGGCTGATATTTCTCAGTTTTTAATGCCTTTAATATTTTTTCTTCTTAAAAAAACGGTAACAAAAATATATTAAAAAACCGACCATAGATTTCAAGATTTTTGGGTCAGTCGCAAAGGACATTACAACATCTTTTTTTTTTAGGCCTCATTTAGAGGGCAGATATATGAAATCAAATATATCCTGATTTGTTAAACACAAAGCTGTAATTTTCACTTTAAAATCTGTTATAGCATTTATAGGGCAAACAAATGCTAGTTATCCAGACGGGGAAGAAAAGTGACTTTTCATAATATGATTTTGCTGCAAGAGCTAATCCCAATTTGCATCAAACACTTACACATGTACTTTGAGTGGATAATTTTTTTTAAATTTTTTTTATGAATATCTCTGACTGTTAGTTCCACCCTTTTAAAATAAGTAGGAGGTTGCAGAAGCACTGAAGCTGTTTTCCATTTTTAACTTTCAACTTAAAGGGGAAGTCCACCCTGATATTAAGTTGGTTTTAATAGAAGCAGGAGAAATGAGAGAAACGGGCCAGTGAAAGTTTGACCCAAAAACTGATTATAATTAAGAAAGCTGTGAAATTTTGAAGGTGCAATCAATCAAACATAAATTGCAAACTCTGTGAAGTATCTTAAGAGGTCCACTTCCATTTCACTTCTACTAAAAATAGAAATCTATAATATCCCTTAAGAAAACATACATTCACCCTGAATATAACTATTGTAAATATGCTTTTATACCACCCTGTATGACACAAATCTATTCCGTCAACTATAACTAAGAAAATGAAAAGTTTATGATATTTTCTGTACAGAGCCAATTGGAGAGGAGCTCTCATGATACGTCAGTGTTGCCAATTTGTCTTTCACTGATGACAACTTCAAAAATTAGTAACTTTTCTATTTTTGATCAGATATTGCTCAAATTATCGCTAATTTGTACCCTCATTTTTCTGCTTTTATTAAAACAACTTGATATCAGGGTGGACTTCTCATTTAAAGTTTGTAAATTTAGACCCGTATGATTGAAGGGGCAGTAAGGCAACAGTCAAAATTATTCATACTTTCATGTATAAAAATTAAGTCGCAGTTTCATATTCTATAGGGATAGGGAGGCCTTAAAGTTAAGAGTTGCCAATGAAATCAAAGAAACAAGGTAAAAAGTGTGTGAAAAATCTTTCATTTTATACATATCCTATGTGTCAATTTTAGTTCAGGATATGGAAAGTTTATAGTCGGCCCAAACCCTAAAGATATGTTTGCTTTCATTGTTTTTGTTTTTATAGATAAAATACTGTCAATGGTAACTTTTCTCTCTTTGAGAAGAAAAATAAATATATATAATTTGTTGGGAGTCCTCTTTTGGTAGATGTATCATGAGACATATGAATCAAATAGAATTGAATTAAATTTCTAGCCATAATGTAGCCTACATTTGGCAAGATACTATAGGAATGAAATGTATTATATACAGAAGCCTTTGTAGTTGATATTTCCTTGCTCTATTGCACACTAGGTGTATGTGCTGAGAGAGGACTGTGACAATGATATATGGGAGTTATATTGTACAAAAAGTGAATGTCAAATGCACTTCACAATGCTTGGAATGGCTGGCTTTGTATGCTTTATTTATAGGGACTACATGATACCATGTTGTCAATGGGCATTAAGTACGCATGTGTTTTAAGAATAGAAGAAGGTTTACACTTCTTATGTAGGATGGCGGATCTAAGTTGTTGATGGGAAGAAAGAGACTTAAGCCCCTATCAGGGATTTGCAAGCCCTCTAAACCTCATCTTAAAATGTATCTGTAGTAGCAAGTTTATGAAATTACATGTATGTGCAAATTTCAGATAAAAACTGTTTTCTCTCTATGAGTTCAAATTTAAGCTCTTATTTTGTACACAACAAAAGGTTGAATAAAACATTTGAATTTGTTTAAATATTATTTTAGCCCTTTTGTACCTTCTGAGATTAATGCATTGTTAAATAAACAGAATTACTGGCTTTATAAACAAAGGATTTACGGAATACACAATACACAAAATGATGCCTTGTATGCAAAGGGCATTATTTATGCATTTTAAGAATAGAAGAAAATTTACACCTGTAATGCAGGAAGATGGATCTAAACTGATTGATGGCTACAAAAAAAGGAGATAAAACATGATTTGTTAAGGGAGATAAGATTTAAGTTACATTATATTGAAGAAGAATAGACATTAAATAGCGTTATAAATCCAACAACTTATTGCCTTCAAAATTTGTGAAGATCATATCAAATAAACCCAGAAAGGACAACCATCTCACCAAATAAGCCAATTTCTGTGCCACCAAGTGCTTGCTCAATGTGAAATCACCTGCAGGTATGAACCACTTTGCTGTTTGCAAATATTTTACAGAATTTGCAAAATAATACTTCATTATTTGCTCACAAATCAGCCATTGCTTGTACACTATATCAGCATAATATCCACTAAGTGGAATTAAAAATGATTTGAATGTAGCATTATATCAATAATGATGTAAAGTGAGAGGGAGGTATTTTCGAAAAGGTTCAAATTTGTTTTTGAGAGGTTTAGTGATGATCATGATCATGTATTCATATAATTGAGAATTTTAATTCATATTTGGCATTTTTTTGATTATCCAATTATTTTGTGAAATTGTTGAACTTACCACAATCATTGATGGAATTGCTATTAGGGGATATCAACATTTATTTCTACCTAATAAATTGTTCATGTAATATTGTTGCATTGACTACTTTCGTCAATGTCTTGTTTTTGTTTGCGTTCTGCATTTTTATTCTTCTTTCTCTTTTTCTTCTTAATCTTATGCCAAAAATCCCATTCGTTTTGCACGCATGCTTGTCCCTCTTATCTGGGTCCTTTCCTCTTGCCCGATTCCTTTCAAATTTTGTAGGCGTAATCTCTGTTATCCAATCTAGGTCACCCGACTCTTCTTTTTCAAAATCACTCATGCGTAACCGTCCAGGCGCCATCTTGTTTAAAGCCTTTTTTTTTCCTTCCTTCCTATATCCACTATCCTAGATCCTACAGAATTCTCACAAATTCCTCTAGATAGTCTAAGAGATGTTCTTTCATCTGCAACGTATAACCGGTACTCGAAATTCAAATCCGAAACCGACTCCGTCAAAAACCTCCAAAATTCTTTGAAAATTGTCCCCTGAAGATCTAAAATTGCCATAACTGTCTCCATATCTCTAACTTCTCATAACTTTCTCATACCAATTCTGTTGCGTCTCAATTTCTCACAGTATGTTTATCTCATAATTGGACATGGCCATGCCATGTCTGTTTCGAGCTGTTTTTGAGGTCTTTCTTTCGCCCTACCTATCTCGACTATCCTAGAACCTACAGACTTTTTAAAAATTGCTCTGGATAGTCCTAGGGCTCTTTCGTTTGATACATAGAAACACGGGCGTCAATACATGCACATCGTTCTGTCTACGATTGCACTTCTAGTTTTTTTTCTCCTTTTTTTGAAGATCAATTTAAGTCTTGCTTAAATTTTGACATTAAGGAGTTTCAATTTAATGAGAATCCTTGAGTAACATGTGAAGGTATTACAAAATAGTTGTAATTAATTAATGGTATATCCATATGCAATTTAGTGTTAATTTTAGAATGGTAAAACTATTCAAAACTTGATTTGATTGCTTGTTCAGATTCAAGTCCATCATCATTTTGGGTGATCATACTACTGGATCCCAGTGACAGTTGAAATGTTTGTTTAAGTGTAATGCAATGTTGATCAATGTATTGTGTTTTATCACCTCAGAAATTAGATTACAATAGCTCATTGTTTAAATCATCACATTGATGTTGATAGCTTGTGCTTAGGGTGTAAATGACAATGCTTGAAGTATTGTGTATCCCATAAAAAAGAGGAAATTCATGATTGAATATTGCATGTACAAAGATATGGCAATTTTATTTATTACTGGGTATGCTGTGTCCAAATTTTGATTTTATTGTTATTAAGGGCATTTGTTTTGTTATAAAGCGAGACAGAGAGTGGTGTTGCAGCATCAAATGTGAGCAGGATTTTCAGAAACTGTGTTGTAAGTCACTTTACTCTTCATGTAGCCACCACAAAAGAGAAGAGATATTAGTTTCAGAGAGAGAGAGAGAGAGGTGGGGAAGCACAATGGAAAGAATATTAGTGAATGAGATGAGAGATAGAGTTCTAGAGAGTTTTAACATTCTTTATCTTTTTCTCTTCAGATGTGTTAATATTCCAAACAGAGCCCACTCATTGTCTTAGAAATCCATTTAATATTGTAACTGTATATAGCAGGAAAAACATTTTCTGCAGTGAACATGCATAGAAACTGAAGAAATTACATTACCAGCAAAAAATCAATGTGAAAACTAATGCAAAGATTTGTAAAATAAAGTTATTCCACTGATGTGTATACATGTATTTGTGAATATTGGTTTTATTTGGGTTTTATATGAGAGAGCAAGGAAGGAGAAGCTTGTGCACACAAGAGAGAAAAGACAGAAATAGAGAAAGTAATAGTAGCAGAGTGAACTATAAAGAAAACAATCAAACAGTGCAACTTCAGACAACAGATTATAGGGGCAGGAGAGAGTGAGCTTGGCAAGTGAGACAATAAAATTATAGCAAAAGTGTGATATTAAGTAATTATGTATCTAGCAGGGCAGCGTCTCAAAAACTGTCATACATGTAAGTACAAATTCACTGACATCTTATTGAAACGCATGTGTTGTAATTAAAACACGTTTCAATGGGATGTCGGTAAACTTTTAATTAAGGTTTTGTGAAAAACTGCCCAGTTGTCTTGATAGGTTTTACAGTTTTGTACCAATGACCTTCATCTGCCCTGCATATGCAGAACGTATCTCCAAAGTGACTAATAATGTTTGAAAAGGCTGCTGCTCCTAAACTGCTCAACCATCCGTAGCAGCAGAATTATGAATATTGTATCATTAGACAGGATATTAGTTACTCTTTAAGATGATGTATAATTTAAGGTCACAACTATTATGACTTTTTTCAAGTGGGAATCTACCAAATTTGGGTATACTTTCTATAATATAGGTCCTGTACCTTTAACAAAATGCAAGATAAAAACCATAATGTGATGCAACACAAAATTATATATGGTTGGTTACAGTGGTAGGGAGTTGTAATATTTTCTGAGCATTATTCCTGCAGCAGTACAAAGAGCTTTCTTTTTATATTGGCAATGACAACTAATATTTCTAAACACACTATATTTCAACACATATTGATTTTCTACACACTTCACTTCTACACAATACATTTTTCCACATCATTCTTCTACAAACACCATTTCTGTATATGAATACCGGTATGTACTATTTTGAAAACGCAGAAATCAAAACAAAACAAACAAACACACTTCATTCTTGTACATACTTCATTCTTCTACACACTTCATTTTTTCTGCATACTTCATATTTAAAAACTTCATTCCTCTGCATACTAAATTTCTACACTCCTCATTTTTACACACTTCATTTCTACACACTTCATCTCTACACATTTCATTTCTACACACTTCATTTCTACATACTTCACTTTTACACACTTCATTTCTACACACGTCACTTCTACACATTTCATTTCTACACACTTCACTTTTACACACTTTGAGTTCTACACGCTTTACTTTTACATACTTTATTTCTACACACTTCAGTTCTACATACCTCACTTTACACACTTCATTTCTACACACCTCACTTTTACACACTTCATTTCTACACACTTCACTTTTACACACTTTACTTCTACACACTTCACTTTTACACACTTCAGTTCTACACACTTCCTTTTACACGCTTCATTTCTACACACCTCACTTTTACACACTTCATTTCTACACACCTCACTTTTACACACCTCACTTTCACATACTTCATTTAATCTACACACTTCACTATTAAGCACTTAGAGTTCTACACGCTTCACTTTTACATACTTCACTTTAACACACTTCATTTCTACACATTTCATTTCTACACACTTCACTGTAACACACCTCACTTTACACACTTCATTTCTACACACCTCACTTTTACACACTTCATTTCTTACACACTTCACTTTTACAAACTTCAGTTCTACACACCTCACTTTTACACACTTCATTTCTACACACCTCACTTTTACACATTTCACTTTTACACACTTCACTTTTACACACTTCATTTCTACACACTTCACTTTTACACACTTCAGTTCTACACACTTCTTTTACACGCTTCATTTCTACACACTTCACTTCTACACACTTCATTTCACTTTTACACACTTCATTTCTACATGCTTCACTTTTACATACTTCATTTAATCTACACACTTCACTATTACGCACTTAGAGTTCTACGCGCTTCACTTTTACATACTTCACTTTTACACACTTCACTTTTACACACTTCATTTCTACACACTTCACTTTTACACACTTCAGTTCTACACACTTCTTTTACACGCTTCATTTCTACACACTTCACTTCTACACACTTCATTTCACTTTTACACACTTCATTTCTACATGCTTCACTTTTACATACTTCATTTAATCTACACACTTCACTATTACGCACTTAGAGTTCTACACGCTTCACTTTTACATACTTCACTTTTACACACTTCATTTCTACACATTTCATTTCTACACACTTCACTGTAACACACCTCACTTTACACACTTCATTTCTACACACCTCACTTTTACACACTTCAGTTCTACACACTTCTTTTACACGCTTCATTTCTACACACTTCACTTCTACACACTTCATTTCACTTTTACACGCTTCATTTCTACATGCTTCACTTTTACACACTTCATTTCCACACATTTTATTTCTACACACTTCACTGTAACACACCTCACTTTACACACTTCATTTCTACACACCTCACTTTTACACACTTCATTTCTACACACTTCACTTTTACACGCTTCATTTCTACACGCTTCACTTTTACAGTTTAGTTCTACACACTTCACTTTTACACATTTCATTTCTACACACTTCACTGTAACACACTTCACTTTTACACACTATACTTCTACACTGACACCGCACTTCTACATACTTTATTTTTACAATCATTTCTACACACTGCACTTCATTTTTAGAAGACATGATGTCTACACATGGTACCACATACTTCAATTGTGATCTACTTGGAGACTAGGGTATACAGTTTGATTTTCTGAGCTGAATAATAAATGCACTAACACGAAAAATAAATACACCTTTAGACAAGTATATTGTTTGCAAATCAACATATTTATTTTGAAGAATACTCCTTATTTGTTTGCCGAACAAGATCTACATTTCCCCTAAATATCTAGTGCTGAGAGGATATTTCATTGACAGTCCCACATGCAAAGACATTTTTAGAAAAATAAAGATTCAACATTACAGATATTTGAATTCAATTATCACGTTAGGTTCATCTAAATCACACATGCATATCACTTTATGCAATTCAATATTGCATACAATTTTTTTTTTTGTGTGTCGATAAGATCAAATACTGACCAATCACATTTAATGCAATCTGTGGTCTTGTGTAGATTTAATCAATCATGCATATTACAAAAATATTGAAGAAAAAAAAAAATCAATTTCATGAGAAGTTAGGATAAACAAACAAATATACCAGTATACTAAATATAAAACTTGCTAAAAGAAAACTGAGAGTTCATGAAAATAATGAATGATTGCAATGGATAAAACCTACATGTTTGAACAATCCACTATAACGGGCATACATGTACACAAATACAAATATATGGGTGATGAATAAATCTCATTTCTCACTTGCCTACATGTATGTTTGCAGGAGGATCATTACAGCACTGACTTTTGCTAACATCCATTTCCCTTCCTCCCATTCTTCTTATATATGAAATAGAATGATCATTTGCCACATTTGAAAACTTCTATTTGAATTAGCTTTTCAATTTTAAACAGTGGTTGCCCCTGCAATAGCAATCCAATATTCACACAAAATAGGATAAAAATATTTGCTCGCTTTTCTTAAAGAATCAGGTTTGAAAAAGAAAAGAGACTCATTATACATCAATAACTTTAATATTACCAAATGAATTACCAGCAGTGCCATGTGCCTCACATTGAATCGTTTTTCATACAACATATGTATTCAAGTTCAAACAATATTGCACAATCAGAAAAAATCAATGTAATACATGTATATAATAAAATTAAATAAAGAAATGAAAACCTAAACAAAATGAATCTACAATTAAAAAAAAATTCATGAATCATAATATTAATACTTGATAATTTCTTTCAAAAATCATTCGATATCATAATCAATACTGGTTTTCACATACCAGTACAATACAAGGTACCAGAATCTGAAATGATAAACACTGTGAAAAATAAGGTTTGCAAAAAGGGTCAAATCAAAACTAGTGCTATTTTACAGTAAAGTAGCAATGGATTGAAACACTTAATTCTCAACTTTTGAAATTTGCTTTATCTGATATACCCTATAACTAAACCCAAATTTGACAATGACTACGATAAACAGCCATTGAAGTCAAACAGCGGTCAATGAAATCACATGGAACAATTTTTTTCAAAAAAATCTTTGTACAGGGTGGTAGCTGCCATATTTGATGTTAATTTATGATTTGTCTTTATTGAGGTGATGAATGACCTTTATGTAAGTCCCTCATAAAAAGCAGTTATCCTACAGTGTGCCTCTCTCTTTTCGCAGTGGATTGGCAATTTGGCAAGTTAGAAAACAAATTAAATTCAATAATGAACAGATACATGTAAGAAACAAGGAATACGTTCATGCAAATACTGTACAAGAATGTTTTTAAATAATCAGATGGAAACATTACAGGAAAAAATGCTTTAATAACATAATCTTAATGTAAAATATATCAATAATATCCCTTAAGGAAGGAGGATGAGAGAGAGAGAGAGGGGTGCTGTGCTGGTGTTACAAATGACCATTCATTAAGAAATCATAATTGCACCTTAGGTGTTAAGTGTTGCTAGCTTCTGGAGTCGAGGGGGAAAATATAGATGAAATACGATATACTCAGTATAAATAGAAGTTAAGGCATTACAAAAGGGTAGAGGTCGAAATCTACATTATGTCGATAAGGTATAGAATGAGACACATGTAATTTCAGAAAAATTGATCTCTATGACCTTTGACCATTGACCTATTTTACCCAAAATCTAATCAGATTGCCTTACAATGATGATATATACTATCACCAAGTTTGAATCCCATATCTCTAGTGTCTCTTGAGTTATCACAATTGCAACCATATAACCTGTTACATACTTACATGTATTTCAGAAATTGACCTCTATAACCTTTTTACCCAAAATCTGATATCAGCTTCCTATGGGGATACATACCATCACCATGTTTGAGCCTCATATCTCTAGTGGTTCTAGAGATTTTGCAATAACAAGGCTAATAGTTTGAATTTCAGTACTTGACCTCTTTGACGTTTGACGTTTGACCTACTAACCCAAAATTTACTCAGATCGTCTTCCTATGGTGAAACAAAAAGTATGAGCCTTCTATCTCTAGTGGTTCTTGAGATATCTTGATAACGAGAAAGCGGGACGAAGGCATAAAAGGAAATATGAGATAAGTACTGTACACAGAGCATGTCATCTGCTTGGAACCAGAAAGGCATTAACTCACACAATAAACACATAGCTAACACCCTCCTGCCTCTGAACAGATCATATGACCTAATGTTAATTTCATCAGAGAGATAAAAGCAATGTTTGATCAGCGCTCAACAACTCTACATTACATAGACAAGCCTCTCAACTCACCTTTGGAATGCCGAAGAGGCATATCTCTTTCAATTTGGATTAAGATAAAAAAAAATCTTTCTTTTATGCTAAGAAATCTGAATGTAAACAAAATAACAAATTATATGATAACAAATAATCTTTGAACCAATTAGTAATCTTATCAATTTCATTAGGCCATATTTTGGTTGTGCATTAATTTGCTTAGAGGATTATTTCCTTCTCTAATATGGTCTTTTGAATAAGTTTGTAAAATACATGTATCAGTACGGTAGATACATCTACATTGCATTTGACACAAAATAATGGCAATTTTTACATTGTACTGGTGAACTATATAACAATTTCATGTACATTCAAATAATTTAATTTACTGTATGAATGTGAACAAATCGGAAGAGCTTTTAGAGGACAATTTATTCTTGATGTTTGATTATGCTAATCCTCAATCTGCTTGCATTGTTTTGTAAATAAATGATCTAGGTAATATGAAACAGGATTAATGAGCTGCAATAATATCAATATAACATAACATAAAATAACATAAAATAAAATAAAATAAAATAAAATAAAATAAAATTACATAACATGACATCATTAATGGTAATGCAAAGTTTTGGGAATTTTGAAAATCGGATGGATAGTAATTCTTTAACATTGACATATTTGGATGCCCCTGTGAATAAACTATAAGCACCCAAAAATTTAGCCCCTAAATGAGAAATTGAATGAATAAAAATGTACTGATGATCCTGGTAATTGTCAAATATTTCAAATAGCACCTAAAGCCATTCCATCCAACTGCAACCATGAAAATCTCAGAATATGCAGTTTTTTCAATTTTTGTCTTCTTCTGATATATACATGTAGTTTCCAAACGGGAATAGCAAATAGTTTGATTGTAGTCAAGAAAAATTGTTTTAAAGCTAAAGTAATATCAGTCTTGAGAGGGAGCTATACAACATAAATAGTTTGTTATTTACAATTTCATCACTTTAAACTTGATTTCAACCGCAACAACAATCATTGAATATTGTAAAATCGCATATAATGGATGCTTCCCATATGTTCATTTGAACCAAATTCATGACCCCATACCAAAACTTTGTATTACCTTTAACATGTTTCATTAGATCCTAATATTTATTATTCCCAATGATAAACAATCAGAAATCAATATTTCATTCTATGATTCATACTTAATAAATCTTCTATTTCTATTCTATCCCATAAAAATATAATGTCTTTTTTTTGCCCCAAGATTATTTACACTGACACTGCAATAATACCTGGCTATACATACACACATATTTCCTGATGATGTATCACTGTCATAACGGATTGTACTTTGTTTGCACATGATTAATATGCATACTTTAGTTTTCAAGTGCTTATTTGATAAGTCTATAAAGGGCCATGTTGTGTAGACCAACATGTGTAATGCAATACTGATTCGAATTAATGTAGACATAAGTTTATTGGTTAAACACACTGCATATTGGATTTGTATGAGAACAAACACAAGAGCCTATGGCATGCACCTGCCATGACTATAGTCATCGTCTCATGTGTATGGAAAGCTTCATGTATATTTGGAGAAAAGGGCTAATATGAAAGGATAATTGGAGAATAGGGCGAATATGAAAAGGGTCATCTGGGGTCATGGCAGTAAGAAAAAAGCTCAATACTTGGAGACCTACATTCTATCTATACCAAAGAGCCGCCTATTGCATGGTATTTGATTTGCTTCACAAATGGAATAAAACTATGCCCAATCATTGGGCACTACAAACTAGTGTGGTTGTGTTGCTTGCTACAGCATTACAGGACAGCAAATTATCAACATATTTCTAATTAATATATCATTATATATGATTATAATTATGTACATATACTTTTAGGGGAATTAGAATATCTGATGAGTTCTTGCTGTAATAAATAGATGGGAATATAAGCTGCTTTAAAAAAAATTAGTGTTTATAAATGATTCTCATTTATACAGGCAAAACACAGCTCAGGCAGAGTGGAGCATTACTCACATCTTATCATCTGTACTCTGTAGGTTACATGTAAATTCAGATTTACCAACACAGTAAGATGCATATATATTAACATGTAGGCTACATGTATTTCAATCCAGATTGACTTCATCTATGTAAATAACATGTCTATAACCAGTCCAGATTCTGTATGTTTTAACATATTATTTTGTTCTTCAATCATCATTCCTCCCCCCCCCCCTTCCTTTTGTCCCAAACAGATTGCTAAGTCGCCACTGATCACATGATCCCCGGATATACACCCATTAAGGGTAAGAATGAAAGGACCGTCTCCATTTTAGAGTTGATGGTGTGTTATTTACTCAGCTGATTGGCGTTTAACAGTCTAGGCAGTGGAGTAGACTACTCTATTACTGAAATATGGGGGGGGGGGGAGTATTTCAGGAGTGAGTTCATTGCCAGCAAGCCTGAACTGTGTTTGACCTTTGACATTGAACACTGAATTCACATTACATTGATTCAAATCTTAGGAACCTTTTGAGCTTTGCAGGGAGGGGCAATCTATCCACTTGATTCTCCTTGATGCTGGTTCGTATTCTCATCCGACAGCATTCCTGGAGCGTGGGAACTAGGGGAAGAGACAATGACGATAAGAAGTATTAACACTTTGGTTGCTTTCTATGCCTGTATGCACCGTCGCTCGTTTTCACCACATGCAATTTTGCACAAAACTATAGGCACCAAATTATGGAACGACTGCTATGCACAACACATGGGCTATGCAAAATGACCCATTTCTAGTCTTTTTGAGCTCCATCAAAACCCTTTAAAGGTACTGTATGTCATTTGCAGGCCAAAAAATGAAAAGGTTAAATTTCAATGGCATTTGAAATAGTGCTGTAACATCACGGATATCTCCAATTCCGTTTAATCGCCAGTCAAAACCGGACGGTTTTCGGTTAAACGATTTAAAAAAAAAAAAAAAAAAAAAAATCGTTTTTTTTTTTTTTTTTATTTTTGTATCGACTCTGTCGGCAGCAAGCCAGGTCCGTGTGAAAAAGCGGGAAGGAGTTTCATTTAACTGCAAGGTGCATTTGAAGGCGCCGAATTGAGCTTGTGAACTTGTCACAAGTAATAGTAACAATGTCGTTTTTAGAAGAATGTGTAAGATCATAAATGTAAATTAAAAACAGTAGAGGACCTAGGATAGAGTCTTGTGGTATGCCATGTGTAAAAGTTGGATGAATTATTATTATAAACTACATATTGAGATCTATTACAAAGATTACTTTCAAACCAAGATGACAGACATATTGGAGTGTTGTTCTAGTTTCAGAGTGGTGAGTCAACACACAGATTACTGAGCTGGGAGACATTGGTGGAGGGGCATCGAAACTTTAAAAAAAACAAAAAACAAAAAAACAGGAAAACGAAACCGTCCAATTGGAAACGGAATCCGCCATGGACAGTCGGATACCGGACGGTTAAACGTTTGACTACAGCACTAATTTGAAAGATAATACTAATTTAGAACTTCACTCAAAAACGAAAGAGCTTGAAAATGTCTTTAAAGGTACTATGTCCCTTTTGCAGCCAACCTCAAATTCTGTAGAACTTTGCAGGAATTATGAATATGTCATGTATGTCCTATCTGTGAAATTTAAACGTTAGCAGTGTCCTCATATTCAAGTTATGCGAGGAAACCCGTTTACTTGCTAGACTTCACTGTCAGACACTATTGAGTGACTGACTGGCTTTTTTTCTTCTTTGGTAATAACATACATGAAAAGAGTTGTAAAGGCTACATGAGCATTTGTCTACATCAATAACCCACTTCTTGTGATGGCCAAGATTAAACTGATTGAATCTTTGCGCAGCATAAAACATATGACCATTCGGTACAATTGTCTGAAAATCAAGACTATTACTTTTGGGCTCTATAGCCCTAAAGTCGATTTGACAACTAATAGTCATTATTTTCCCACTTGAAGACATTTTCAAGCCCCACCTTTTTTAGGGAAGTTCTAAATTAGTATTATCTTTCAAATGCAGTTGGAATTTAACTTTTTCATTTTTTTGGCCTGCAAATGGGACATAGTACCTTTAAGTGGGAAACTAACGACCATTAGTTGTCGAATCGACTTTAGTGATTGCAATCACTAAAGTAATAGTCTGATTTTTCAGACCCTTGTACCGAATGGTCGTACGTTTTGTGCTGCGCAAAGATTCAATCATTGGAATTGGGGTATTGATGTAGACAATGCTCATGTACCCTTTACAGCTCATTTTATGTATGTTATTACCAAAGTACGGTAGAAAAAAAAGTCAGTCAGTTACTCATTAGTGTCTGACAGTGAAGTCTAGAAAGTAAATGGGTTTCTATCCTCCGGTTGTCAGTCTTTGCCTTGTGAAATATTCCTATTCTGTTTAAAAAAATACTGACTTTTCAATCTTAAATCCAACCCAAATACAGTGTGAGTCCAAAAATAGTTTACACCCAGGAAATTGCCTATTATTGAAATATCATCTATGAACAGTAAATTATTATACATCTTATGAAAGAGCGTTTTATCCCAAATCGTTTGGTATCATTTGTGTGTGGTATGTGTTCAAGCTTAGATGAACAGGTGACATTGTTTAAGAGAGTGCAAAAATTGACTTGTGCCGAAGTAATAAATGTGATGTTTGAATAAAACAATAGAAATTTGGGTATTAATTCGGTCTTTGCAGATCCAAATAACATCCCTAACATAATTAATCATGCCACAGACACATCAAATATCAAAGAACATTTGTGCGCGTCTATGTGTGCGTGTGACGCATATGCAATGCATCTCATTTGATATATTCAATTCATTCTCTCACTTGAATGCTTTTGCGCAAGTCGATTTTTGCACTCTCGCAAACAATGCCACCTGACAATGCCACCTGTTCATCCAAGCGTGAACACATACCACACAAAAATGATACTAAATAATTCAGGATATAACACGTATATATCATGTATAACCTTTCATTCATAGCTGACTTTTAAACCTGTGGTCACGCATGCTTACAGTATTTTTACATGATTGAGACCCCCGGGATGAAAACCCACTACTCTGCATCTTTAAACTGAGGAGGGAAATAAGGGAATACCTACCATAATTCAGCTGAACGATTCTGACTTGCTTTGTAGTTCCATAGACATCCACTATGGCATAAAAGGGGCTATCCAAGTCTGCATTGTCCATTAGGGATGGGCCCTGATCTTCCCCATTGATAATGAGATGCATTAATACCCTGTGTTCAGTAGACGATATAGTCTGTATCTCATACGTCATGCCAATTCTGCTACCTATTGATGTTGCCAAGAACTGTTTGCCATTCTTGAAGAGGGTATGACCAGTAGATTCTAGGTCTATGTGACAGAAGTCTTTGACGAGGAGAGATTGAGGCAGGATCTTATTACCGACCTGGAGTGCATTGCCACAGTTCTGGATGAAGGAACTCGTCTCCATCTGCTCTTCGTCGTCGTCCTGTATTGTTCGTGGCACCTTGTTGTGGTGCTTTGTGATGGCAAAGATCCATGATCTCCCCATGCTAGTCAGATCTGGCATAGAGTACTGGGGGATGCGTATCACGTCTCCTATTGCTTCAGCTGGTGAAATGGCATCACCGGGAGAAAGCGCTGCCATTTTGGAAGGGCAGTGTTGAGTCAGTCCACATCTCAGATGTCCGCTCCATCCAGATTCCTGCTCATCTACTTCTACCATAAATATCTCTCCGGGTAGGAGAGGCTTCTCACTGAAAGAGATGGCATTGGCAAAGCTGGTGGTACGCTTGGCGGCTTCACCATCCTCACCAAGCCGTACGTTCACCCCATGGTTCTCATGAAATCTGTACAGAGGCATTGCGACAGCTGACTTCACACAATCATCAGAACATCAGAAGGTCATCTGAAATGAAATGAGATGAGACAAAATATTTCATTGTAGGGCAATTCAACCTTGACAACGACCTACTCTAGAAGAAAGCACAAAAATCAGTGAAAGTTCAAATGAAATCAGAAGAAAAATTAGAAAGTTATGATTTTTTAAAAGTTGTAATCACTAAAGGTATGGGCTGTTCAAATTAGCTAAATCGTTAATGTCTCTGTGATGTGACGTAGTGGCAGACAACTTTCTGTTTGTTCCAACACAAAAAATTACTAAAATTTCAATTTCAAGTGTTTGACTCAGGACCTTCAATAGTGTGCTATCCATAACATATTTTGAGTATTTTGAGAAGGCACATGGGAGAAAAAACAGAAATTAATGATATTTTTGTACATGACAAAGGGAGAGTTGTCCTTGTCTATGTCACAATCCACAGACCAAAATTGCCAATTTGAGATTCAAACTTATTTAAGGATATCACATTTCAAACATTCATAATTCTCTTAGTACCGGTAATGGTCAGATTTATTTCAAATTTTGAACATACTGTTTATCTTATTATCATACTTTCATTCATACAAATGAACTTAGAGGTTGGATTGCCCTTTAAAGTTTTCTATACCGGTACTAATGTTTTCAATGTTTAAAAATGTTTCCAATCTTCCGAAGAAAAGTATCTTGAAGACATGCAGTTACAAGGGCATTGAAAGCGACTTCAAATCATGGGTTATTAACGTTTGTCAGTTATGATTTTTCACACGTTAACTTAAAGGTAAAGACCAGTAATGGTCATGCGATTGCATTGTGAAAGAAACGTTGTGGAATCGATCAGAAAAGGTCGATCATCTAGCATCTAGCATCTGCAAGGTTCTGGAATCATCAAAATGATAAGAAATTTGGCCCATTCTTCGTAAAGTTACAAGCACTATACACAGAAAGATGTATATGGGACTACCCTATCTCTCTCACCAGACCATGAGAGAAATAAATTTACCAAATATATGAATTAGTAGGCGGTTTCCCGGCAAATTTTGTATCATCATGTATTAGTCAAAACATATTCTTTCACATGATTGGTAATGAGAGCTTCCATTTCATTTTTTGAAATTGGGGCGTTGCCAATACTGGTCTTTACCTTTAAGACTTTGCATCTGGAGAGGCAAAGTATCTAGGGGTACTTGTTGACAACTAACTGAAGTTCCACAGCCATGTGTCGTATGCCATCAACAAGGCCAACAGGGTCCTGATCAGCATCAGACGTGCCTTTCAGTGTCATGACACATCTACCATTCCCAAGCTGTTTAAGGGACTAGTGCGCCCCCTCCTTGAGTACGGAAATGTAATCTGGTAACCAAGGTACATTTTAGACACAAAGGCTGTGGAGAGAGTGCAGAAGAGAGCAACAAAGATGATCTCCACAATGAAACACCTACCTTACATAGAGAGACTTAAATGCCTGAACTTGCTATCCCTTGAGTACAGGAGAAGGAGAGGAGACATGATTCAGGTGTACAAGATCATTTATGAGCATGACAGACTCAACCCTGACCACTTCTTCCAACTTCTCAAGCTTGCAAAGCCAAGGTGTAGGACAAAAGTAAGGAAGGACACATTCAGTCAGAGTGATTAACGACTGGAACTCTCTGCCTGAAGTAGTAGTTGAGGCTCCCACCATAGACGTCTTCAAAACCAGGCTTGATCGTTGCTGGAAGGAACAGTGTTATAAATGTGTCTCTACTCGTATTGATTTCTTTGCTCCTGGGACATTATACTACCATGTACAGTCAAGATGCTACCTCTTGCCCCTCTACCTCCCTGACTTGCATATAATGAGAATGATTAAAGGCATCGATTAACAATGTTAAATCTGAGATGCACGGCCCTACGTGGTAGCAGTGTCTGTCATATGGTGTAATATTTAAGCCCTAACACACAAAAATTGCGCTTCAAAATGATCAAGAAGTGCCTCAATAAAAAAAAAAATTGAGTGACCGGTTTGACCATACTCGTTTTCCCCAATAGACTGTAGTGTTATTAAAACCGTTAGGAAAACGCAAAATTTGGTTTTGATTTACAATCATAAATATTTTGATAATCAGACAGGCGATCGGCTTGTAAAAGTCATGGGGTTCCGGACTGACCTAAATGTTTATAATTATTATTGCAGCATGAGCTATTAAAATTAAATCCAGGATTTTGTTTCAGAATCTGAGACAAAGTTACCGGATCCCTTTAAGAGAATGAGTACAAGAAAATAGACCTGGAAGCTCGACTACTGTCTCAGCATTCTTTCAGTATTTGAGGTAAAATGAAAATGGTAAAGGTAGAGAACCAAAGGCAAGACAAACTAGAAATATCGCAATCTGTATTGCCGCGCAATGCGAATGTATCCCCCGGCAGTTGCAGCGATTTTTGTGTCATCCTTACATGTATGTTTGAAGGAGGGACAAAAATCCCCTCTCTCCTCCCTGAAACAAAAGGATGACTAGTGGCTCAGACTATTGTCAAGACTAGGAGCAGCATCACCAAAACACTATGTGTGTAGATTAGAGTATAATGCATCTCTGTAGAAAATTTGAAAGAAATCTGTCAAGAAATGTGGCAGTTAGAGCGCACAAAAGACAGCCCCCAAAATATGACCTTTGACTCTATAAAAGACGGAACACATGTGGCAGCATCACCAAACACTAAAGATGTGTAGATTTTACTCACACCTCCATACAACATTTCAAAGAAATCTGTCAAGAAATGTGGCAGTTAGAGCGCATAAGGGATGACCTTTGACCATATAAAAGGCGGAACAATGAGGGCAGCATTGCCCAAAAGTGTAGATGTGTAGACTGTACCAAGATACATTTCCATACAACATTTGAAAGAAATCCGTCATTAATTAAGACCTACAGGAAGCACACTAAAATATGACTTTTGACCCTATAATAGATGAACACTGTGGGCAGCATCACCAAGCACTAAAGATGTGTAGATTTGATCAAGATACACCTCTATACAAAATTTTAAAAAAAACCTTCAAGAAAAGTGGCAGTAACAGCGCAGAAAAGGATACCGGTAATTGACGTTTGACCCTATAAAGAATGGAACAATGAGGGCAGCATCACCAAAAAATTAAGATATGTAGATTGTACCAAGATAAATCTCTGTACACAATTTGAAAGAAATTATTTAAGAAATGGGGTCTGCAGAGTGCACTCGTTCCAAATGTGGCAGTAAGAGCGCAGAAAAGGGGTAAATGACATTTGACATTTGACCCTATAAAGAATGGAACAATGAGGGCAGCATTACCAAAAAATAAAGATATGTAGATTGTACCAAGATACATCTCTGTACACAATTTGAAATTAATTAATCAAGAAATGGGGTCTGCAGAGTGCACTCGTTCCATCCTGCAAAATATGACCTTTTCACCCTATAAATCATGGAACACTGGTGGCAGCATCACCAAAAATATAGGTGCATAGATTTTACCAACATACCGTAAATCTCCGTCTATAAGGCATACTTTTTTGCCGCCGAAAAAAATTGAAAGTCGGGGGTGCGCTGGTGCGTCTTATACACGGGTACAGATTTTTTTTTTTTTTTTTTTTTTTTTTGCCCCCCAAATAGGGGTGCGCCTTATACACAGAGATTTACGGTACACTTCCATACTCAGTTTGAAAGAAATTTGTCAAGAAATGATGCAGTTAGACCACACACCAGAGTGCACACAAGACATCTATCAAAATATGACCTTTGACCCTTTAAAAGACGGAACACTGGACGAAACACGGGCGTTGTGGAGTGCGCCTGTAATCCAGCTAACAATGGAAGTTACAAACTGATTCAGCCGAGGACGCAGGTTCGAAACCGAGTCAGTCTTTCAGATGGTGACGTTAAAGGTCGGTCCACAGATGTAAATGATCATATCTGATTTTTTTTTTTTTTCTTCAATAGGTTTTTTTATTTATTCCAAACAATACAAATCAATCTTAGAAATAAAATATTTGATACACGGCTGTAAAAACCCCAATACACACACACACTCACACACACGCACGGAACACTGAATTGCCTTAAAACCCAAGCAAACAACAAGCAGCATCACCCAAATCTTCCAATTGGTTGAAGCGGTAATGTCAATGTGAGGTAGTACCGGACTACTTTCCCATTTGTTCCAACATATAAAATGACTAGAATTTAAATTTGTCAAAAATCATTGCACCGGAGGGTCTACTGGTATTCTTTTTAGAGGACCAATAATAATATGTTATCTAACATATTTTTTGAGTAGTGCCCCAAGGGAGAAGGAACTTATGTGAAAACAGAAATTAATGATATTTTTGTACACAGTAAATGGGAGAGTTATCCATGTCCTACATGTACGTCACAATCCACTGACCAAACTACCAATTTGAGATTTGCATAGACTTAGTGATCTCATATTTCAAACATTCATAACTTCCTTACTATACAAATCAACTTATTACAACGGTCGGATTGCCCTTTAAAGATAAAATATCATACACATGAAGTTAGACAAGTCGACTCAATCAATTTTGTACATGTCGTTCACTCGCTCGAAATTGCTGAATATGCATGACTCAGAGAAAAAGAGCCCTTCTCGACCTCCTGCATATTCAGCAATTTCGAGCGATAGCGCTCTATACATGAATTTTCATATTTGCTGCGCCGCTACCGCACATGCGTATTTTCTCTTCGCCATGTTGAATCAGGCGCGTAGCCAGGGGGGGCGGTGGGGGCGGTCGCCCCCCCGCCAAAACGCCGGCCAAAAAAAAAAAAGAGAGAGAAAGAGAAGAAAAAAAAGAAAGAGGACGTAGGAAGAAAGAGGGAAAAAGAGTCGAGAACGGTACAACGAATCGTCAAAGCTTCCGTGCTTCGCGGGGGAAGGGGGAGACTGAGTTCAAATTAAGGATTAAGATTCGGGAAAGGTACAACGAATCGCCTTCTTTCTCTAATAATTTAATAAAACGTCAAAGCTTCGCGCGAGAGGGGGGGGGGAACAGAATCCAGACAGGGATTAAGAGTCGGGTAAGGTACAACGAATCGTCTTCTTTCTCTAATTATTTAATGAAACGTCAAAGCTTCGCGTGAGAGAGGGGAGGGACTGAATTCAGACGAGGATTATGAGTCGAGAAAGGTAGAACGAATCGTCTTCTTTCTCTAGTAATATAATGAAACGTCAAAGCATCGCGCAAGAGGGGGGAGGGACTGAATTCAGACAAGGATTACGAGTCGAGAAAGGTACAACGAATCGTCTTCTTTCAAAGCTTCCGCGCTTCGCACGGGAGGGGGGAAACTCCCCCCTCCCTGCACCCACCCCCCTAGGGAGCGCGCTTTGCGCGCCCTTAAAGTGATTTGCATGCTTCGCGTGCTCACTACCGCCCCCCCTAAAATGAAATCCTGGCTACGCGCTTGTGTTAAATCGACGATATACAACATACATGTAGATGAATTGGTTTAGGACAAGAAATCATCCTTTTTCCCTACGAACACATCTTCAAATTATAATTTCAAGTGCCCAGAAAAGTAAAAAAACATTAAAGTCAAAATTTGAATTACTACTTCTTTACATTAAAAAATTATGACTAAACCCAGGGTTTGAATAGTTTTCCTATGTAAGATCTGGAGGTAGGTAAATGGCAGAGTTATCTACTCCTACATCACAATCCACTGACCGAACTACATGTACCTTCTTCTTCTTCTTCTGTACATGTCGACAGACTTGTTAGTCCATATAAAGACACGGAAACGAAGCACGTGGTCATGGAATAGAGCAATCTTTTAGGAATTGTAGCGCATGGGACCCAATTTGAGATTCGCACAGACTATGGGGCGTTGCAAGAAAGTTGCAATTGTGCAAGTTTAGTTGCAAAATTTGCAATTGATTGCAACTCAACTTTCTTTCAACACCCCACCAGTTTCCTAAATTTCCTAGGATTTTTGGTAGGATTCAAGTTTTAACACTTAAATTAAGTTAACTAGATCTAGCTTTTAATTTTATTCCCCCCCCCCCTTCTCTCTCTGATGAATGAATGGGGCATTGCAAGTAAGTCGAGTTGCGCAATTAGTAGTATTTAGTAACAGATAGAGAGAGAGGGGAGATTAAAAGTAAAGCATGATCTAGTTAACTTAGGCCATTTAAAAAAATATACATGTTTAGCGTCCCCGCCCGCTTCCTTTTTGGGGGCCGCCTCCTATTTTTTGTTATTTGTTATTTTTGAATTTTTTTTTTTTTTGAATTTTTTTTGAAAATTTTTTTTGAAAATTTTTTTTTTTAAAGAAAAAAAACATGAAAAACACTGCTAAAATGGCTCTATTTCTGATTTAAAAAAAAAAAAAAATTGTCGGCGGCCATCTTGAAAAAAAATTGCCCCGACTGTCAGGGAAAATGTACCGAGCGGCCATTTTGAGCGGCCATTTTGAAATAACAAATAACAAATAAAAAGGGCCCCCTCCTTCCTATTTTTCGAAAAAACAGGACGCTAAACATGTTTTTTTTTTTATTTGGCCTTAATTGATTGTTAAAACTTTAATCCTAACAAAGCTAAGTCCTAGGAAATTAAGGAGACGTGTTGGGGCGTTGCAAGAGAGTTGCTGATAGTGTTTAATGTGTTATTCAGTTAGTGATCTCATATTTCAAACATTCATAACTTCCTTACCATTCTTACCATTGGCATTAGTCCGATTCATTTCCAAATTATGCATACAATACAAGTCAACTTATAGATCTCTAGTCTATATAGTTTAGGCAATTTATATTATAGGCCTAGGCCGGTTCGCGTCTTGGTTTTTTAACACTTTCTGCATGTTAATGACTTTACAAAATATGCTGAGTTACTGATTTTGAATTAATGAGAAGGGTTACATAACTCACTGGCCAAGACGCTGGGAGAGCCATTATTCCAACACAAAAACGAAGGGTGAATGCTTCACAAAGCTATTGCTACTTGGTCCCTGCTCTACTTTCCGACTGGATCAACCCCTCACTCTTTCACAATCTCTCTCTCAGTTTCATACTGATTTAATTGACCTCCACGTTAAACGTTGCACTAGACTCTACATGTACAGTATGTGACCTTTGTATGTATATGTCATAATATGTGTACTACCAACACCTGCACCAACTGCAGTTTTCCAAACTGGAGGAAGCTAAGCCAAGAAGAAGAAGAAGGTTAGATAGAAATCTACACCCTAGTCTAATAGCCTAGACCTCTAGATGCTACTTGGAAGTTGGAATGCCCTTTTTTATCATAAATGCTGTCTTACAATTTACATTACGCTTACCCAAATCAGCCAAATAAAGAGTAAAAGTCTAATCTAAGATATATATCTTGGAAAGTTGAAACAGCAACTCCAAACTAAAGCAGAACTACGTGGCCTTGAAATCGTGGAGTAACCTGAGCTTGCAGTTAAGTTGCACAGAGAGCTTGCATAGCTAGAGCATCGCTATGAAGGACAACAACGTAACTGCACCGGCACGGAAGCGGGTACGTTGCGGCGCGGGGAAAGGTACTACTGGGTACCTAGGTCGCTTGCTCGATCGAGTAGGCCTAGCCAGTACCACGTACCATCGAAATACATGTACAGTGTATATGGTACATATATGTACCATACGGAGCCATATCGACTCGTCCCTTCAAAATTCGACACATATGGCATCGACGTCGGTTTGTTGGCTCTGTTTCAGATCGAGGGGATCGAGGGGAATTTTTTAATTATTTTGTTAATCTGCCACTTCCTCCCTCTTTTTCATATTCTCAACATGAAAGCTTTGTTAACTTTCTGTAGTTTCCAGGGCTTTTATTTGAAATTGTTAAGTCAGGGATACTTCATCACTCTTTGGCCTCAATTTTCTTCTCAATATAGGCCCATGGAATAAGTCTGATCTGCAGCTAGGGGCGTCGCTAGAGGGGGGGGGGGGGGGGGGGGTGAGGGGTGAGGTTTGACACCCCCACTCAGAATTTCTGTAGGTTAATGCCCCACCTCTATCGGAAAAGGCCAGGAGAAAATGAGGAAAGAGGAAGGAGATAAATGAAAGGAGAAGGGAGGGGAGAAGAGACTAAAATTAGGAAAAGGAAAAGGAAAGGGACAAAATGAAAGAAAGAAGCCAAGAAAGACAAAGTAAAACATTGAATAGGAAAGAAAATGGAAGGGGGAGGAAGAGGGAAATAAAATGAGAGAGATAAAAGATGGAAAGGAACAATATAAAGAAGGATAATAGAAATGGAAAAGAGAAAGGATCATTGGAATAGGATTAAATTAAGGTCAAGGAAGTGAAAGAGAAATGAAAAGAACGAGGAACAAGGCAGTAGCCCACTAAAATTTGTACAGACAAGTTTCATCTCCAAGTCTAAGACAACACCGTACTGATATATTAGTGGGGTGGGGGTGGGGGTTCCTGTCCCCTTCCCTCCCCCCCCCCCCCCAAAAAAAAAAAAAAAAAAAAAAAATGGGTAAAATGAAAAGTAAAGAAGAAACAGGGTGAAGAAATAACAAAAAAGAGAAACGAAGTTAAAAAAAAAATTAACCCTGCCATTTGAAGTTATTTTGAAATTGTTTTATTGTTTCTATCACAAACGTCAAATAATTACGTTCAATTTGGAGGACATATAGGGTCCTACAAATTGTAACAAAAGCTATACAGAACTGGATATCGGCAACAAATTGAATAGAGCCATGCATAATGAATAACACGTTGGGGTCTATAACATTGAAGAAGAAAGTCCACGCGCTTTAAAAAAGTTAGTTACAAAAAACAAGTTTTAAAGCTTAAAGATGCATGAAGTACAAGTATTTATCATGACAAAATACTTGAAATACTAAGGAAAGACAAACTTTACTGCCAGCATTGACGGAAATCCCAGAAAACTCCGAAAATATAAACAAACAATGAAATATTTGGGAAAATGATAACTAAGGCAGCTTTCAATCCCGGCCCCCCCCCCCCCCCCCCCCCCCCCCACTCAGGGGTCGGAATGACCGCATGCGTGTTGCAAAAATGTCCGTTAAAGGGGTACTTTTCGTGCGACAAAGTCCGGCCCGAGAATTGTAAAAAAAAAGGGGCGTATTTGACTTTTCACCCGGAGATTTCTTTATAAAGGGGGTGTTTTTTCTTTCATCTCTTTGGACTCCTGAGAATTTATTCCGAATTAAGGGGGGTATATTGAGCATTTTTCCTGATTTAGGGGGGTCTCCAAGGCAGGAAAAGCCCGCGAAAGGGGGGTTTGGAAATGTTGGCAGTCCTCAGATAGGGGGTGCTTTCAAAGAGAGGGAACGAGCATAATGCGTACCCTAAATAACACTGAGTGGAGGGGGGGGGGGGGCGGGCTTTCAATCGGCTGCCGCGAGAATAACATTTCTAGGGTTGCGGACGCGAAAGAAATTTAAGATCCACTGTTGGGGTTGGGGGGGGGGGGTACTCACATAATAGCGAGCTTTCGAGTTTAGGCACCCGACGTCGGCTACTACGCGTGACGTCATATTTATCCCCTGCGCATGCGTGAGCTTCTGGGCCCACGTTCCCTTCCAAATCACCCGACGGGAGTCGGGGGCAATTTATGTGAATCGACGTCGCCGTGAAAACGTCAACGTGAGTGTAGTTTCATCACCTTCTTTTATGTTATTCTTTGTTTTTATTATTCTATTATTTCCTCTTGCTATCTTTTGTTTCTTCTTCTATCACCCTTTCTTATGTTATTCTTTGTTTTATCATTCTATCACTTTCTCTTTCTGTCTTTCCTTATGTTATTCTTTGTTTCTTTCTTCTGTCACCTTCTCTTATGTTATTCTTTGTTTTTATCATTCTATCACTCCCTCTTTCTATCTTTCCTTATGTTATTCTTTGTTCTTCCTTCTATCACCTTCTCTTATGTTATTCTTTGTTTTCATTATTCTATCACTTTCTGTCTCTCCTTATTTTATTCTTTGTTTCTTCCTTCTATCACCTTGTCTTATGTTATTCTTTGTTTTTATCATTCTATCACTTCCTCTTTCTATCTTTTCTTATGTTATTCTTTGTTTCTTCCTTCTATCACCTTGTCTTATGTTATTCTTTGTTTTCATTATTCTATCACTTTCTGTCTCTCCTTATGTTATTCTTTGTTTCTTCCTTCTACCACCTTCTCTTATGTTATTCTTTGTTTTTATCATTCTATCACTTCCTCTTTCTGTCTTTCCTTATGTTATTCTTTGTTTCTTCCTTCTATCACCTTCTCTTATGTTATTCTTTGTTTTTATCATTCTGTCACTTTCTCTTTCTGTCTTTCCTTATGTTATTCTTTGTTTCTTCCTTCTATCACCTTCTCTTATGTTATTCTTTGTTTTTATCATTCTATCACTTTCTCTTTCTGTCTTTCCTTATGTTATTCTTTGTTTCTTCCTTCTATCACCTTCTCTTATGTTATTCTTTGTTTTTATCATTCTATCACTTTCTGTCTCTCCTTATGTTATTCTTTGTTTTCATTATTCTATCACTTTCTCTTATGTTATTCTTTGTTTTTATCATTCTATCACTCCCTCTTTCTATCTTTCCTTATGTTATTCTTTGTTTCTTCCTTCTATCACCTTGTCTTATGTTATTCTTTGTTTTCATTATTCTATCACTTTCTGTCTCTCCTTATGTTATTCTTTGTTTCTTCCTTCTACCACCTTCTCTTATGTTATTCTTTGTTTTTATCATTCTATCACTTCCTCTTTCTGTCTTTCCTTATGTTATTCTTTGTTTCTTCCTTCTATCACCTTCTCTTATGTTATTCTTTGTTTTTATCATTCTGTCACTTTCTCTTTCTGTCTTTCCTTATGTTATTCTTTGTTTCTTCCTTCTATCACCTTCTCTTATGTTATTCTTTGTTTTTATCATTCTATCACTTTCTCTTTCTGTCTTTCCTTATGTTATTCTTTGTTTCTTCCTTCTATCACCTTCTCTTATGTTATTCTTTGTTTTTATCATTCTATCACTTTCTGTCTCTCCTTATGTTATTCTTTGTTTTCATTATTCTATCACTTTCTCTTATGTTATTCTTTGTTTTTATCATTCTATCACCTCCTCTTTCTATCTTTCCTTATGTTATTCTTTGTTTCTTCCTTCTATCACTTTCTCTTATGTTATTCTTTGTTTTTATCATTCTATCACTTTCTGTCTCTCCTTATGTTATTCTTTGTTTTCATTATTCGATCACTTTCTCTTATGTTATTCTTTGTTTTTATCAAACTATCACTTCCACTTTCTATCTTTCCTTATGTTATTCTTTGTTTCTTCCTTCTATCACCTTCTCTTATGTTATGTTTTGTTTTATCATTTTAACTTTCTATTTCTGTCATCCTCATGTTATTCTTCGTATCAGATTTTGGCGCACTGATTTTATTACCTGATTTAATCACCTGATCTAAAAAAATTGGTCACGTGACCGACGCAAGCACCGACGTGAAAAATCGAAAGCACTGCCGCGAAGGGAACGGACGTGAGTTGCGCAACGTCTCCACGCTCCAGTACCTCGTAGTAGCCGACGTCGGGTGCCTAAATCGAAAGCTCGCTAATAGAACATATCTACGGCGGATGTGCCGTAACTTTTTCACACAAATGGGTCCCACTTTTAACAAAAATAATATTAAAAATGGGTCCGTTTAATTTTTTTTTTAAAGCTTATCTGCCGTAGTTTACAGGAGGGATTAGACTGCCCTACAAGGTCACTGGACAGGTGGTTATCTCATCAATTCAGCTCTCAGTTAACATAAGAAAAAGAGGATCATGGGGGACCAATGGTCACCGATTAGGCATTGTTTGTTATATAGAGGGCGCAAGTAGCTACCAGTAGTGCAGTGGGCCTTTAAATGACCACTAATATGGTTTCGAGGCTTGAGCCGCACACCCCGTCCAAACCTAATCTGAACATATTTTTTGTTTTAAATGATATTTTATTTCCTTCCTCACAATTTCACATAACAAGAAATTCACATAACAAGAAATTATCAAGATAAGCAATATAAAACAAGATCTTTGGATACAAGACATTTCATAAGTTACATCAATCAATGAACATAGAGGAAAAAAAAGGGGGAAAAAAGTCTTGCATGTAACAGTGAATAATCAAAATCAAAATCACACACATAAACACACACTCTTATTTCCACGGAGTCAAATTTCACTCTAAATAGCGTCAGCTGGGAGTCAACTCTATTCCTAGTTAAAGTGACACGGATTCCGAATCAATTTGACTCGGATTGTGTGGCATCAGCTGAGAATTGACTCAATTCAGAGTCAAGATGACTCCTTTTCCGTGTCACTTTAACTAGGAATAGAGTTGACTCCCAGCTGACGCCATTCAGAGTGAAATTTGACTCCGTGGAAATAAGAGTGCACATACAAACACAAACACACACTGCATGCAACCTGTTCCCTCAACTCACACCACACAAACTCTTAACCCCCCCCCCCCCCCCCTAGCCCACCCATCTCATCATACCCCCTTCACGCCGACACACACACCGCATGCAACCTGTTCCGGTTTGTCCACCTGTACACGAGAGAGAATTAATAATACTAATAATAATAATAATACCCACATCCATTAAAGTAAAAATGCATCGATTTGTTCCCATTTCTGTAAGTGCATCCCCAGTTTCCCCTTTTTGAAGGCTATTTTGTATTCTTCGTCTCTGTAATTTTTAAGCATAATGTACTGTTTTCTGTACAGATGGCAAAGTTCCTTCTTTTCTAGAAATAAAAATGATATACTTTACTAAAAATATGATACAATTTATTACAAATATTCTCGCAGTATTGCCGGATATTCCCATAAAAATGGGTTTCCAATCATCAATGTCAATTTCGATTAAATGTAACTTTTGAATTACCTCCTGCC
The DNA here is from genome assembly GCA_035222895.1 of Strongylocentrotus droebachiensis. Classification (NCBI taxonomy): domain Eukaryota; kingdom Metazoa; phylum Echinodermata; class Echinoidea; order Camarodonta; family Strongylocentrotidae; genus Strongylocentrotus; species Strongylocentrotus droebachiensis. The sequence continues at coordinate 125,534 of JAVYIG010003764.1, read as the reverse complement.
ATAATCTTTTAACTTTAAGACAATCTAAAAATAAATGTTGGTATGTCTCTACTTCTAGTCTACAAAACGAACAAAAATGGTCTGACTCAAAACCAAATTTAAAGAGCTCTCTTTTCGTATATACAGCCCCTTGTAATTGTTTGTATTGAAACTCTCTATGTTTATTACAAAGCATTGCACATTTCATCCTTGTGAATGTTTCTTTCAACTCCGTCATTCCAAGATCAAATTGACAGTTGCCATCTGTAACATGTAATGTACTCTTTTTGAAGGTCTTCAATGAAGTAATCATATAACCGCCTGGATTTTATATCACATAGTTTCTGTAAACGTCCAAATATCATCAATTCTATTTCAAAATTGTCAGTGTCCACTTCCATAAAATCACTTTGTATCCAATCGTTTCTAATTGCTGAAAAGATCTTTTGAATTCTAAGCAAGCTTTTAGTTTCAAAACCCAAATTTAAAAAATGTAAGATCGGTTTTAAATGACCTCTGACAATTATATCTGATGCTTGAAGTATACCTTTCTGAAATAGTTCGACATCAAAAAATGTTTTATTGCTGAGACAAATACACTTATTGCTAAATATAATCGGATTATTCTTATTTTCTCCAAAGTGTCTGCATTTATCTAATTCTTGCCATGCCTTCAACATGTCTTTATAAAAAGATGGTATACCCTTCAAGTCCATTTTATTTATATCATAATTACAAAGAAATATAATTCGACCCCCCAGTGATCTGAAAAAGTGGTCAAAGGTTACTTTCCAACCTGAATACTTTTCTCCATAGAGCAACCGTTTGATCCACGTTATTCTCTGAGTCTTGATAAATATCTTAAAATTCGTTACTCTGAGTCCCCCAGCGCAGTAATCTTGATATAATATTTCCGTTTTATTCTGTCTCTCCCTCCCCAAATAAAATTAAAAGAAATCTTTTCGATTTCTTCAAAAATGTTTTGTGGGACTGTCATAAGAGACGAAACATAATTTAGTTTTGAAAATACATATATCTTCAACAATTTAATTTTGCCAAACATCGTTAAATCTCGTTGCTTCCACCAACCGATTAGTCTTTTGATTTTGCTCAAAATTTCCTTATAGTTCAAATCATCTTTTATTTTGGAATGACGTGCGAAATATACCCCTAGGATCTTTATATGTTGTACCCTATGTCCAAAAAAAGGTAAACCCGAACATATAGCTCCGTTTAGTCTCATTTGAGAACGCCCCCTATCGGGAGAGTCCAGCGGCCTAGAAAATGAGACAACCGGAGCAATATGGTAGGCTATCTCCCCCCCCCCCTCCCCCGGGCATATTTGGCCACCGAGGTATTAGACAGCAAGCTAGGTGGTCGAATATCATCAAACTCAAAATGCCCGAATATTTTATATACATTTTCAAATATCGAAATTACATTTTGAAAACGCTTTGTCTACGCTGCACTCGCTCAAACATTTTAGAAACAGGATCAATGATTCTTACTTTTTGACAACGAGATGTTCGAATATCCAGACGCGGATCCATTTTTTAATAATCTTTTCTGTTTTAGTGCTCGCAACCAAAAACCAAAAAAAATATGCTCATTACCCCCCCCCCCCCCCCGCCCCCCCCTCCCCCGGTGGCGATTAAAAATCAATCAATCAATCATGCAGAATAAGTTGTTCGTCATTGTAATATTAAAAACAAAAGTGGAGTGCATCAACTTCCGCCGCTCATTAAAGGTAATACAAAGTTTTGTGGGAAATTTTGAAAATTGGGTGAATAGTGATTCTTTACCATTTTGATATATTTAGATGTCCCTGTGGATGTATTATAAGCACTAGAAAATTTAGCTCCTAAAACACTTCTGCTTTCGAGAAAAATGGAATATACAAATTTACCGGTGCTCCCGGTAAATTTCGATAAATTTCAAATAGCGCCTACGGCTGTACAATAGTATCTGCTACCACGTAAATCTCAGAATATGTAGTTGTGATATATAATTTCCAAATGGGAATAGCAAATCGGTCGATTTTAGTCAAGAAACACTGTTTTATAGCTTAATTAATATCATGACCTTGAGAGGGAGCTATACAGCATCAAGAGTGTATTATTTACAATTTCATAACTTTAGACTCGATTTCAACCACGACAACGATCACTAAATATTGTAGGATCTCATATGCTTCCAATATGTTTAATTGAACCAAATTCATGACCCCTTACCAAAACTTTGTATTACCTTTAATACGGGTAAAGTTCATAGAGTAAGAGTGAGAGTGAGGGAGAGAAAGGAGGATATAAATACAAATCTCGGTATAGGTTATATATCTCTATGGTGTGGGCAGATAAACAGTCTTTCGGGCTGCGATTGAATTATTATGTGTACATAATCTGACTGAGTTTATGTTGGACGAGTCATTTGGATGACCAAGCTTCAACTAGATCTAGTCATCGAACTCAAACCGTTGGATCTAGTGAAACAACAGTTTGCAATATATTTAATTTCTGTGTATTTCTCTGTAAACCTGCCCCTAAAATAATTTTTTCGAACAGTTTGATTACTCCTTTAAAATAATGGATTAAATATGTAATTATTTTTGTAAAATTTGTGTTCATCATTAATTTAGGACATATTAAGTTGCCGATTTGTTCATTATCAGCTCAATCGCGGGGAAATCCGGACCTGACCATATCAAAGTGCCAGCAAAATGTTCAAGGCGAAGAGTATTTCGGCAGAACACAAGGATTTAATCCACGATGTTGCATTTGACTTTTATGGACAACGAATGGCCACATGTTCTAGTGACCAGAGTGTAAAGGTAATGCAATATTTGAAGTTCAAACTTGAATAAAAACTGAAAGCATGGTCCCACATATTAACTTATGCGTTATGAATAGACTATGATGAGTTTTCGGTAGCCAGAGCCAGCCAGTGCCACACAAGCTGCATCACTATCCTGGCTGTGTAGTAAAAGAGGCAACACTAGGGACTTTTAGATTCGCACGAAGACAATGGGGATTGCTACGATCGACGTCCTTTTAATGCACTGCCTTGAATGGACGTCATACGTATCAGTCCACGCAAATCTAAAAGTCCCTATTGTAGGCCTACTGCAGTACATTCACAACATATTTTGTAAAACCTGCTGCAGCTACCGTGTTAAACTTTTATCAGATCTTCATAATTATTAACCACTCAATAATGATGAAAAATAACAAACAAATAAAATTTACCAGTTTCGTTTATGAATTTTACTTGAGTTTCCGGTAATGACTTCTGCCGATTGGGTCTAGACCGAAAGCTTCAGTCTCTATAATCGTCGGTTGTTCCACTGAGACTACGTCTGGCTCCACTAGACCTCCGGTTATAGAGACTGAACGACTGCCTATGCCAGCCTGTGTTGAAGATATTCGGCTAGATTTTAGCCGCTAGGCCCCTCCCACAAACATGACAAACTTGCCACGGCCGTATTGTTATGCCCCCAAAATCCCCCGAAATGTCATTTTACCTCGTGTATATCCAATTTTGAATTAGGCCTAGGCTATAATACATCGGTTCCACTTACTAACTTTATTGATATAATCCGTTTAATGGTCCCTTTTAAGGAAATTATGGGTCAAAATCGACATCCATGTTGAAAATCTTGCAAGCCGTGTTAAACTCTCGCTGCCGTCGATCTCATCCCTTCTAGTCTACGCCGAAGGCAAAATGATTATGAAGGAAAAACTGTGCGCCATCTACACGTTCGTAATGGCGTTATCACAGTTTTTCCTTCATAATCATTTTGCCTTCGGCGTAGACTAGAAGGGATGAGATTGACGGCAGCGAGAGTTTAACACGGCTTGCAAGATTTTCAACATGGACTCGATTTTGACCCATAATTTCCTTAAAAGGGACCATTAAACGGATTATATCAATAAAGTTAGTAAGTGGAACCGATGTATTATAGCCTAGGCCTAATTCAAAATTGGATATACACGAGGTAAAATGACAATTCGGGGGATTTTGGGGGCATAACAATACGGCCGTGGCAAGTTTGTCATGTTTGTGGGAGGGGCCTAGCGGCTAAAATCTAGCCGAATATCTTCAACACAGGCTGGCATAGGCAGTCGTTCAGTCTCTATAACCGGAGGTCTAGTGGAGCCAGACGTAGTCTCAGTGGAACAACCGACGATTATAGAGACTGAAGCTTTCGGTCTAGATTGGGTCATGCTTTGCAGAGGTAATACGTACAGAGAGATAGAGAGAGAGAGAGAGAGAGATACATGTACGTACGTAGATCAGGATTGAATTTTGAGCGCTGCAAGAGGAATATAGGATCTCGTTCTAGACGATTGTACAGTACTGAAATCATTACTCATTTAACTAGGAAATAATTTTAATTTAAGTAAAGATAAATCTAGGATTCAAATAATGATTCCTCACTGAGTTTATTCAGCATGATTTTGCAGTCAATGGACATGAATTTCATGACAAGAAATATTGGGTAGAAATTGAAGTCTGAACATAATAATTTTGACAGTTGGTCCAAGTTGTCTCACAATTACGAATTACAAATACTGTGTCAGTGTGTTACAGAACTGATTTATTACACTCATTTTTTTTTTAGCCTCATTTTAAAAATTAAGTGTTTCAACAGTAATTTATATTTTTATCACCTTGTTTTGTACTTGTGCAGGATGTGTGTCAAAAGTCTAGTTCTTAGCTCTATTGCGGGTATGCGGTCCGTACCATTTACGGTTAGACCTCATGAAGTTAAGGAGAGACTGGCTCTGGGTGGCACTGTTCAGAACTTCAGATACAGAAATTGTGTATGAAATATGGAAGCTTAAAAGTGCTGACAAGATGATGAGATAATAATTTACGACATGTTATGTCAGAAAAGAATTTATCTGCCACAGCTTGTTATGTGGCACACTCGACCCACACTCAACCCACACTCCACCCAGGTGATGTAAATGGGTACCTGGCAGGTATCAATTCCTTGAAAGTTGAAATGCTAGAGCGCCGCAATGGCAACACAGCTAAAGCTGGGTAATAATCTCCAAGTTTGGAAGCGCTTAGTGATCTAATAAGCGCTATATAAAAACTTATTATTTTCTGACGTAACTGATGTCTTTTCATGCAATATGCAGGAAAAAAGGACCCCCACTAATTTATCTTGTAGTTATTGTTTATCTTATTAATGCTATGATGCTACATGGCTCTATGTGCCCTTTACTATTCATACCTTGGAAAGTTGTAACTTTTCATCTCACATATCCTCTGACCACCAATGCTTAGAGAATAGAGATAGGTTTCATTCATTTTTTCTTGTGATTGAAGTTATGTGTGAGATTGTCACTACACAAACTTGAATTATCCTGACTTCTTTTGTATTTATTTTGAATATAGGTATGGGATCTTGGGGAGGATGGAGAATGGCACTGTACAGCTAGTTGGAAGGTAATGAATGTACTTTTTTCATTTTTCATTTTGGTAATAATAATTATTATTCAATTAAGTAAGATAACAATGATGTATAATATTTGTAAAGTAATATAAAGCAACAATTGCAAATTGATGATATGGAGAATTTAAAATGTTGAATGGATGTAGATGTACTCCTACTGCTGAAATAAGAAGATGAATTGAAAATAAAATACATGTATATAGATTATAGATACATACATACTTTAGGCATCAGAGGGTAACGCAGTGTAAGGTTGACTAGATACATGTATCAGCAAAAACTACAAACAGAAATGTGGCTTAAATTTGAATGATTCAAGAGATCAAGCCGAATGGATTTGTAAGGAGAGATTAAATATTACATAATGATAATACAAATTATTAGATCAATTTATATAGCATAGCTACTGCATAAATATACTCAAACAAACTCCTAACGATAAGAAACTATTCAAAAGCTCCTGAAAACAAGTGCATCTTCAACAAAACTTTGAAGACAGCAACAGGTGAGGCTCTCTTTATGTCTAGTGGAAGGTTATTCCAAAACAGCCAACTGAAAGTGCATTTTCCAAGAGTTACTTTTGGTTTTGTGTGAGGTAGCTTTAGAAGCAGCTTGACCTATGTAGTTTGTAAGTTATGTGCATATATGGATGTGATTTAAAAGATGATAATTCAGACCAAAAAAATTGGTGCTTGACCTTCCAAAGCTTTGTAAACAAGCAAAAGTATCTTGAATGCAATTCTATGCCTTATTGAAAACCAATGTAACTTAATTAAAACAGGTGTAATATGGGAAAACTTTGAGTAAATTGGTCACAAGTCTTGTATGTACATTCTGAACACTGCAACTTGATTATTTGTGAAACTTTATGCACCAAATGCAAATCCACATTGAGCATATCTTTTTGGAGGCATGGACATGGCCCTCTTGGCTCTCAACAGACTGTATGCATGGTGATCATAGAAACAAGTATGTAGAAGAAGAAGAAGATCTTCAATTGCAAGATGTAGCTTTAGTCTGTTACTAGAATTTGGTTTAAAAATTGTGTTAAAACAGAAATACATTTAGATGGACTATCATTGGAATAAAAGTTGATCTCGCTAAAAATCGTGTTCGGAGGGCCCAGATCTTACTTCAGACTTACAGAGGATAAACAAGGTGGAACTATGACAAGTTACCTTCAATTTTTGTAATCCTCTATTTTCCAGACACACAGTGGGTCTGTATGGAGAGTAACATGGGCCCATCCGGAGTTTGGCCAGGTCCTAGCCTCATGTTCTTTTGATAGAACTGCAGTTGTATGGGAGGAGATGGGTAAGTAGATTTTTTTCCTTCAAAGCAGACATTAACTTTAGGATCTGTTTCATTTAAGCCTTGTTTGTATAGCAAAGTGGTTGCTCTTCTAAATGCTTCATTTTCCTGACCCTTATATATGTTGTAGTGCACCACATTACTCTTGTTAATTTATCTAAAGGAATTGTCAGTGTTTTAAATTAGTGTTTAAATTGTTGGATCATTGTGAGTATGATCTTTGAAAGCTGATGACCTTGAGCCATGCTTGAATTTAAACAAAAGTCTTAAGATAAATATGAAAAATGACAATGTGAATGCGTTATACTGTACATAGATTTGCTCTGGCTATGCTAGGAAACCCTACAGGAAATATTTATTGAAGAGAAACTGAAGGAAAAAAAAGTTTGTATGAAACGAATGCAAGTATTTCTTGCTTTTTCAGAAGATTGCTGATAGGTATTAAAAGTTAAAGCTACTAGAAATAAAACAAGGTATTCCCTGGTAAAGTAAGTACACTTTTGTAAAGGTACATCATATCAAGGTGCAAACAGTCTGTTGTATGAAATGTTTGATCTAATATTAACTCATTTCATTTGATTATTTTCTCTTTGTCATATTTTCAGTTGGAGATTCAAAGCCCAATGAAAGGGGAAAACACCACTGGGTATGTACTGCTTATCAGTACCAAGGACTTTTTAATTTTGTCAATGGTATTACCTCTTTAATAAAAAAAAGTTAATCTTTCCACTAAAAATTCATTATTCATATCCTTGTCCCATTTATGTTTCTTGAGAATGTGACATATTACATCTAAAAGTGTTTAACAATGGCCCTAATACGACTAGTTCACCTTTCATTTTTTAGTTACAAAAAACACAGAAAACATCAAATTTACAAGGGGTATGAATAATTTAGCCCTTAAAGGTACTACATGTATGTCCCTTTTGCAGCCAACCTCAAATTCTGTAGAACTTTGCAGGAATTATGAATATGTCATGTATGTCCTATCTGTGAAATTTAAACGTTAGCAGTGTCCTCATATTCAAATTATGCAAGGAAACCCGTTTACTTGCTAGACTTCACTGTCAGACACTATTGAGTGACTGACTGGCTTTTTTCCTTCTTTGGTAATAACATACATGAAAAGAGTTGTAAAGGCTACATGAGCATTTGTCTACATCAATAACCCACTTCTTGTGATGGCCAAGATTAAACTGATTGAATCTTTGCGCAGCATAAAACGTATGACCATTCGGTACAATTGACTGAAAATCAAGACTATTACTTTTGGGCTCTATAGCCCTAAAGTCGATTTGACAACTAATAGTCGTTATTTTCCCACTTGAAGACATTTTCAAGTCCCACCTTTTTTAGGGAAGTTCTAAATTAGTATTTTTTTTCAAATGCAGTTGGAATTTAACTTTTTCATTTTTTTGGCCTGCAAATGGGACATAGTACCTTTAACTGTATATTTGTATTGTATACTTTTATTTCACATGTAAGATTAGAATTACTTCAGAGTGATATGTTCATTGATAGACTCATTTGTTTCAACAAAGAAAATGAGAAAGAAGAAAATAAACAGTACTTTATAGGCATAAGTTTTCATAGGTTGTCTTCACTTTGTGTGCCTATGCTATACATGTAGGTGCATTGTTTCCTGAGATTTATGAATTCGAAAACACATAGTTCTCAAAACCTTTATCGGAAAGTCAATATTGTGTAAATGAAACACTTCATACTTAATGTGATGTACACTGTAGATGTAAAGAGAGTAATATAATTCATGTTCACATAGATGAGTTCATTTAATCCAAGGAAGCAACTATTCAGTAAATAAAGTAAATGTGATCACAAGAGCGTGTTATGACTTAAAAGCAGTAAATAAGCTAGAAATGTAAACCTGACCTATCTCATCGTACATTTTCAGGCTCAGCGAGCCATGCTTGTAGACAGCAGAACATCCGTCTCAGATGTCAAGTTTGCACCACATCATCTCGGGCTTCAATTGGTAAGTACCTTTCTGTCATTAGGAACTACATAGAGTTGATGTGGTCAAGTGGATTAGGGGTCACCAGAGACTTGGTTTGAGTCCCTGCCTTACTACTATCACGTTGGTAAAATATCAGCATTTTCCACATTTGAACCGGGAGAACTAAATGGTAGGGGGGGAATAATCCTTGATATCAAAATGTATATCAAGGCAATGGGGCTTTAGTTGCGTAATAATTTCCAAAGTTATTTGGCAGTGCATAGACACATGTATGTAATGTGATAGCTGCTATAATCTTTACAAAAATGGAATATTAAGAGGTGTTGTGGTCCAGTGGATACATCGTTGGACTGTGCATCACATAGATCATGGTTCGAGTCCTGCTGTGGCACTAATGTCTTTTGGCAAGACATTTATCTACATTTGCCACTCTCTACCCTGGTTTGTAATGGGTACCTGGTAGTCCTTGAATGCTGTGAGCACAGAAAACGGTATTCTAGCCAAGCCGGGGTAATATTGGAGCACCTTGGGTGGTGGATATATGCACTTTAAAATATCCAATATTATTATTATTGTTGTTGTTGTTGTTGTTTTTATTATTAATATATGAATATGTAAATTAGTTTTCAAATTGTTTTTATTTGTATAATGACCATTGAAAATAAGGGGGTGGGTTGGTACATCTAGTCATGGTGTTTATTGTGCATAAAAGATAAGCATAAAATGTGTTTAATTATATTTTCTTTAAATGATTTATGTGATTGGATGGATTTTTCGTTTTTGTTTAAATCTACAGGCAACCTGTTCAGCAGATGGTATTGTGAGGATATATGAAGCACCAGAAGTAACAAATTTAGCCACAATGAATTTACAGGTATTCCTCAGACTTCATTTTTTTCCTGCAAATCCTTGTTTTATTAAATTGTGTTGTTTATATATAGGTAATGGAGAGCTTCTTGACCTTTTTGCAATGCAGACATGAATCCAGTCAGAGATTTAAAGATACTGATGAAATGTGAGGGAGATGCAAGGAGAAGAAATATAATTAGCAATAGGGTTAATAGTAATGAAGTCAAAATGACTACCTACTCGGAATGATCTTTGGTGTGGTTAAAATATGAAGGAGAAAAAATGGAAGAACTGAGGAAGCAAGAGGGAAAGGATGATCAGAAGAGAGAAAGGAAAATTTGTGTTGTGAGAATGGAGAATTTTGAAGAGAAATGACTTGGGATATTATTTCTCTTAATCTTACAGACAGAACTTCAGACCAAACTTAGTTGTAGCTGTTTATCATGGAATCCATCGAGGTAAATAACATTCACTGCTTTTGAATGGTGATAGTTTTCTTGTGTTGATTTGGTAACATACGTTATAGTAGGATGTCAGCAGACTTAGAATTATGGTTGCTTCATGAGATGCTGCCCTCTAGCAAATTGAAATACCTTGCGAAAATTCCATGGAGGCATTTATGGACTGTATCATTAACACAATTATTATTTCCATGCTCTATACAAAGTTCCATGAGCTTATATGGAAATGATGCTGTTTAAAAACTGATAATCACTTCAAAATATATCACCAATTGGCAATGTCGTTGTAGATGTGCAAGAGATTTTTAAATTACTAACTTCATAATTATCATTGCTTTTTGTGTAAAGATGAAATTGTTTTGCAAGTATTTTGTTCTTTCTTCTGTATACTGATACTTTTATACATCCTTTATCATATATTGAGATACCGGTAGGCAGATATGTAAATATAATGTATTTTATGTCATTTTTCTCGTCAGAGTCCATCCACCCATGATTGCCATCGGTAGTGACAGCCCTGACCCTTCAGGAGGGGGCAAAGTTCAAATCTATGAATACAAAGAAAATGAAAGGTCAGTGTGATAATATTTCATTATTGTTTCTAAGACTCAATACTCAATCAGAGCTGAAGAAATTTAGTATTAAAGGCAAAATTGAGAAAATGAATGCCTGTATTGGATAAACAGAGCTCTGTTACATATTTGAAAGATAATTCCACCATGAAACAATTTGTCTTCTTCCAAAGCAGAAGAATCATAGATGTGAGTTTTAGAAAGTTGGGACAATTCTGATAAGTATTATAGTTATTCAATTTTTGATTCATGAACATTTTTTTAAAGTTTTTGTTATGAGAATGTGATATAGTATGGCATTGAAAGCCGGAGTGTTGGCTCAGTCAGTAGAGTGTCCGCCTCACAACCCGGAGGTCGTGGGTTCGAACCCCGGCCGCATCATACCAAAAGACGTTAAAAGATGGGAGTTGTTGCTACCTTGTTTGGCGTTCAACAATAAGGGATAGAGCAATGTCGATCTGGCGCTGCTCAGTGGCTGCCGGGCTCACGATCAATTGGGCAAAAAGAATTTCCGTTTTGGTTTAATAAAATTTGGAGTGGACTATTAGGCTATTATTATTATTATTATTATTATTATTATTATTATATGGTTTGTAGTATGAAAGTATCGTTTGAGATTTTTCTTTTCTCTAGTTAGTTAAATAAGAAAGAAAATGTTTCCTTTTTTTTAGCAGACATAAAACTATGTTTATTAATTTCCTTTGAAAAAAAAACAAACAATTGATTTAGATGATTAACCTTCACTAACAGGCCTAATAGGCCTTAGAATAGTTACAATTCAAATGCTTTTATGACATCTCAGTCATGAAATATGTTGCCAATTAGTCTCTTAAATAATTAAAATCATGTACATCAGAATATATATATTTTGTAATATGTCAGATTCTTTTTAATATTTTTATGATAAGTTTCTCCAAGGAATTAAAATATTAAATTACCTCAATATGATATTTTCATTGATATTCCAAAGTTCTGATAAAATGGTGTATTTACTTACAGAAAATGGCAGAAGATTGACACACTCAACGTGATTACGGAGGCAGTACATGACCTAGCTTTCTCTCCTAACCTAGGCAGATCATATCACATGTTAGCTGTAGCAACTAAGGATGTCCGCATCATGACACTTAAACCAATGAGGTACTGTATGCACTTTTTACACTTGAGGTTGAATGAATCAGCATTTTCTTCTTTGAATTAGCAATATTTTTAAAATTTTCATTCACTGTGATAAGAATATTCTTCCTTTACATTATGTCAAAGTGGACATGTACCGTACTATCATGATATGATAAGCTTATTCTTTAATTCTTAAACCAGTGAGAACATAAAGCACAATCCATATGTAATAAAAGGTCTTGAATTGATATTGTGCCTTGTGATTTTGCAGGAGAGACCAGTTTGTGGGTTCAACAAGAATTGAGATCAGACAAGCAGCTCAACTAGTAGACTTCAAACAAAGTCAGGTAACAACAAATAATATCGTGCATTATATATGACAACAGTGCCACCCGTTTCTTATATATACATTACATTATATAAAATGTGACCCTCTACATTCATATTTCTAGAAATTAGGGTGTATATGTATGTACTCTCTATAGTTGTATGAAACAAGATCAGCTATGTTTGGACTGAGGGGAAACAGGGGGAGAGAGAGGGAGAGACAGAGAGGGTGGAGAGAGAGGGAGAGAGCGAGATAGACAGAGACGGAGAGAGACAAAGACAGAGAGAGACAGAAACAGAGAGAGAGAGATAGACAGAAACAGAGAGAGAGAGAGACAGAAACAGAGAGAGAAAGAGAGACAGAGATATACAGAAACAGAGACAGAGAGAGACAAAGACAGAGAGAGACAGAAAAAGAGACAGAGAGAGAGACAAAGACAGAGAGGGAGAGAGAAGGGGACAAAGTTTGTCAACCTTTAGAAGGTCACACCAAGGACACTGCAAGGAATTGTGAAACCTACACACATCTGAATCACCTCATGTAATTTACTTTCAATTAATTTCAGAGTCCCGAAATTAACAAGAAATTGATAAGCATATGTTCATTTCAAATTCCACCTGCCAATCAAACAGTGAAACATATATATAAGGATGCTTAAAATTTAAACGCAAATTATTTCTTAAGTAGGTGAAATGTTCACTAAATTTAATAGTAAACAAGGAGAAATGCAGGTCACAGTTTGGCATATAATTGGGGAACAGAGGTTGCTTGAAATAGAAGGAAGATCAAAAAGTTTGTTGATTTACTTACCTTATTATCCTTTGGTGAAAATGATAGATTTAGGGCTCAGGACAATCTGTCCTTAAACTCTAAGCACACCCAGTTTAAAATGTGTTTCGGTGGGTAATGATGAAAAATAGGAAATTATGATTTTTTCACTCTCTTGTACTTATATGGTTCTCTGTCCATGTTTTTTTTCTGATAGCATTGAGAGAGAGTTTCAAATACATTACATACATGTCTACTACCCTGAGTGAAAGAAAGTTGATAACTTGCAAACTAACACCATGCAGTGAAAAGACAGTAAATATTGACTTGAACCATAGTGTTTAATGATTTCTTTGTTGAGACCAAAACATATTTTGAAAGGTTTCAGGCATTGGGAGATTCACCTACTTTTTCATTTTTGCCCTGATTTTCTCAGTTTATAGGAAATGATTTTTAAAAAAAGAAGATGAGGAAGTGCGAGAATGAAAGGTAGAATGACCTAAAGAAAAAAAGGAAGAATAATGTAATGTTTTTTATTAGCAATAATAAATATATAATGTTTTTCTTGGTGAATGACACAATCAAAGAAATGAAACGCTGCCATATTAAAGAGGTCTTTGATGATTCTACTTGCAGGTATGGAGAGTTAGTTGGAATGTGACTGGTACTATCTTAGCTGCATCAAGTGATGATGGATTTGTCAGACTCTTTAAAGGTTAGTATGTCTTTTAAATTAACAACGAGCTCTGAAGAAGCCGTTTCATAATGGCGGTATGTAATGTTTTACAAACAAAATTATGTTATTTCTAACATTTTAAATAGTTCAAGCTAAATGCTTATCTTTCATCGAGTTAAAAAAGATTTTTGCCTTTTATGATCATAAAGTTGTCTAAATGGGTCCTTGAAAACACATACAGTGTGTACAATGTTGTTTGAGGATTTGCAGTAATTATCTTAAAATACCATTATGTTGAAGAGTAATTATTCAACTTTTTTCTGCCACTATTCATTTAGACTCATTGCTTCACTAAAGGCCCACTGTACTACTTGTGGCTACTTGCTCCCTCTATATAGAAAACAATGCCTAATCGATGACCTCTTTTTCTTATGTTAATTGAGAGCCGAGTTGATTAGATAGCCACCTGTCAGTGACCTTCCTGGGTGGTCTAATCCCTCCTAGCCAAACTAGTATAGACGTCCTTTAACTTAACATCTGTGACAGAGTGAGAGAACATGTAATTGGACAGATATCACAAATGAATGTTTCAAGCACTTTTTAAGCACAAGCCCATTAAGACTAAAACTGATACCATATTATCTTTAATGTGAGTTGAGTGTTGTCCTGGCTAATTTCAGGAACAGACTCGGATTATCAGGACCAGACTTTAGTTCTTTAAACCCCTCCAAGAATGCCAACAAAGAGCTTTAATTTCCATCTCCTCTGTTTACTCCATCAGCCAACTACCTTGACAACTGGAAGTGCATCCAAGAGCTGAAGGGTAGCGACGGAGGCCCCTCCCCCGCCCTGGTACCCAGCATGACGGGGGGAATGCATTCCAGACAAGACTACCCCACCCATAGAGGGCGCAACACCAGCAGCAGTGCGAACCAGCAGCAGCAGCAGAATGGTGCTAGCGCCACCCGTGAGCAGAGCAATGCAGCGCAGGGAGGTCGTAGCAGGTATCCCTTCATGACCTTGTGATTGTGGCCCAGAATACCTCATGGTTATCAAACTCATTGCCATGGTAACGCTCTCAATTGTTGCCTGCCCGCAAGAGCAATGTATTGTCATTGGCAGTAAGAACCTTCTTGAGGGCAACCATTGAAGTGCATTGATGGTAGCTTATGTCCATTGCTTGTGTCCCATTTACATGCAGTACAGCTATTTACAGGACTATGTGATGTGTTGGACATTGGCATTCTTTGAAACCAGAAACTTCTGAATGCTTGAAACCTTTGTGAGTGGTTCATGGAAAGGTTCATGCTACAAAATGATTGCATTTCATCATGGACATTTTTGCAATCTTCTTGCTGTGAAAATGGCTATTGCTAAAAGTCACATGCGACAAAATTGATGTTTTTCCAGTCGATCCTATCAGGGCCCTGTTTCATCAATAACAAGTGTCATATTACTGTTACAAATTTGCCAACAGTCGATCAAATGCAATGATTTCAGTAGCTTATAAGAGTTATTGTAACTTGTTATGGACAACAAGCTTTTATGAAACAGGACTCATAACTCCCCTATAGGCTACCGTATGTGCTTTACACACTTAATGTTTGCATCACTTTCAAACATTTGAAACATGAAATCCACTTTTTTGATTTATTTTTTTTGTTGAAAAAATTGTCAGGATTAACCTCTTCATCTCCCGTCCTATTTGCTAAGACTAGTGATAGTCTATGGAATCTGATTTTTAGCTTTGTGCTCTACTCAGTATTTAAATCAGATAATTCATTTATAGTAGAAGAGGTCTCATATAATTGAGAATTAGGAAAGACCAAGCTGTTTGAAGCTATGATATTTAAAGTATTATTGTTTTATAATATTTGCTATTACAGTTGCTCTTGTTTTGTCATGCTTCTATGGAAGAAAAATAGCTCTTTTTTTTTCCTTCATGAAATTCATTTGATGAAAAGGGAGTCACATGTTGTATAATGGGGACATAGTGACACAAACTTTCTGAACTTTTAATCCATTACAGTTCAATAAAATAGTACATTTCCCTTGGCAAGCGTTTCAAGAAATACAGCTTAGATATTCAAGTTAAGGCTTACAAGTTAAACATACCTCAAAAGAAACAAAGCACTATATTTTTTCTTTCTATATATTTTGGAATGTATAATTCTTTAGCGCATTTTTGTTTCGTAGTAAAAATGAAAAAAGGCTACTCTATAGTTTTGATAACTATATTAAGAAAATATGTACTCTTCACGCTCCTTTGTTTATTATCAAAGTTTCATCTTGTTTGTACATTTCTTGTACAATACTTTGTTATATTTATTCATTATTTTACTTCCTTTATGTTATTTTCATTGTTTTCCTTTTCTCTCACGTACCATTCTGTTTTTGTTGTTTCGTATCAGTGGTAGAATGAACTCAATCACGCCTTCCAAATAGATTTAGGCAATGTATAATAGCTTTACAGCAAATGCTTATCATGGAAAAGATTCCATACGGGAATGAAATATCATTTTCAATTTCTGTAACCTTCATCCTGTGTACAAGTAGATACTCAGATGACTTTAATGTGGCATTCATTAATTAGATCATGTGGTACTTGTAGTTCCTCCTCCCCCCCCCCCCTTCCATAGATTTCCTGACTTTATAATATCTGACCCTATCACTTGAAATCTAATCCAACCTGCATATAGAAACTACACTAATGAAAACGGATGTTTTTTAAAATAAATTTGGGAATCCTCTTGATTTCCCCCCACATTTTACACATGTTAAATGAAAGATCATGGCCTTTTTGATTAGCAAGCTTTATTCAACAATCAACATAAGCTGTTGAAGTGTCAGATAAGCTTTAGGCAAGCTTCAATAGCTATTAAGAGCTTCTTAGATAAAGAGTAAAATCACACATTCAATTTAAAGCAGTTCTTAAAGTGAAGCGTTTGTTTTCATTTATTTTTGTTTGTGTGTTGCTCTGCTTCTGTTTACATTGGCGCAATAATCATGATATATTTTTAATGCATTTAAAGGGAAATCCAACCCAAATAGACATCTACTCTGAAAGAAAGCAACAAAATCTGAGAAGCAAAATGGTGAAAGTTTCAATTAAATCTGACAAGATGTAAGAAAGTTATGAATTTTTTAAAGTTGTAATCACTATACGTATGGGCACTTCAAATTGGCTGTAATGTCAATGTGAGGTAGTACCGGACTACTTTCCCAGCTTTTCCAACATATAAAATGATTAAATTAAAATTTGTCAAAAATTCATTGCACAGGAGGGTCTATTCTTTTTAGAGGACCTATAATAATATGCTATCTATAATATATTTGTAGCAGTGCCCCAAGGGAGAAGGAACTTACGAGAAAGAAAAAAAAAAAAATTGATATTTTTGTAAACAGCAAATGGGAGAGTTATCAACGTCCTACGTCTCAATCCACTGACCAAACTACCAATTTGAGATTTGCATAGATTTAGTTATCTCAAATTTCAAACATTCATAACTTTCGTACTATTGGTTTGATTCATTTCTAACTTTTGCCAATCTGTTTATTTTCTGCTTTCATACAAATCAATGCAACTTTAATCAGTTTTGACATAAATTTATACAGGAAGCAATAAAACTCCTTACTAGGGGGAGCCGGTTCTGGTTCAAGCATTCCCTGCTCATGGTTCGTTCGTTCGTGTCTCCTTAGATCAAGATAGTGATGTAAAGTTCCTTAATGCTCATGGTCTGATTCATTTATTGCTTACCGTATCATTGCTTTACTCTGTCAGTTACTGTTGATCAATGCAATATACCTGTATTAATCTTATAATAAACATACAAACTACATGTAATGGAGGTACCATTACCTATCTATCTATTACTTAGACTGGGGTTATAGGATATTGTGACTAAAACGCATAAAATAAAGTCGCAAATCATTTATCGCTATATTATTAGTAAACCTGATATTGTCGCAATTAATTCTTTCATCCTTTCCTGTATAGTAAGAAAGATCAAAGTTTTCAAGTATTATGATTATAAGTCATTACAGTTATAACACAAATATTTTATGCTTCAGCGTTTAATATAACAAAATATATGCAGCGAAAATGCAGGATTTCCAAGTGATGTTATATTTCAGCGAGGCTGCAGGCCAAAGTTGAAATATAAAGGCACAAGGGAATTTTTTTTTTTTGCATAGAACTACAAAATGCATGCAATATTTGTTATAAACAAATTGTGGGTATTTGTGATCTAATTTCTTGCTCTTTTGGAGTCTACTTTTGGAGAATACTTGCCGATGCACAAAGCTAAGACAATGCAAGCAATTGGTATGTGCAGGGAAGAGAGGTACACAGTCCTATTAACTTTTCTATGCGTTTTACTGTGCATAAAACAGTTGTTATATTACACGCTCGTGCACATACCGGTATAACAAATTGTGGAGTGTCACATGATACTCTTTAAGCCAATTCTCACAAATTTGCTAATTGATACCCTATTTTATATATGGTTTTATTGAATATGTGCATATTTGGTTTGAAATTCACATCAATTTGCTTTAAAAAAATGATTTTGTTTGATGGTCATTATTTCTCCATGAACTGTGCATTATTTTGCCACAAAACAAGCACTTCAAGAAATATTTTGTGTGTAAATATTGTCCTTTATGTCTACGAGGAAACATACTTGTTGTTAATTTTTTGTATAAATGAAATAAGTCGGGTGAATTTTTGCCTCACATGCAAAATTGTACGGCAGAAAGAGACGAAATTACCATCATCATTATTTTTGTCTGCGTATCCAAAGGATTTGTATAAAGATTTTTAAATAAAAGATGCATTGCGAAGATGATACATCGTCTCAAACAGTTGTTATTTAGATACACACTTTAATGTACAAGCTACTTACATACATGTATATACGTATATATTTTTTTAAAGGTATATTGACAAAGTTTTGCCCAAGGCTTATTAGTCGTTGAGGATTCTTTTGAAGTTTGGAGTTCGGAAAACCGATTTCAGTGTGAATCCCTTGAATCTACTGACTACTGAACCTATGACTACTCTTCTCTATATCTGCTTGAAACTCATTGGAAATGCATGTAGTAAGACATCTTCAGTTCACAACAGGTGGCTATTATACTTGAGGAAAACATTACTGGTAATTAAAACACCTGCAGTAAAGAGATAGATTTATACAAAATGGAAATGGGTAATTCCATAAACTAGGGACCCACTTTGTGACATTTTTGGTGTCCAACTTACATAAGACTTATAAAGTGGAGTGACATTGTTAAGTGATTCTAGGTATGAGGATGCGATATTATGCTTTGGAAATCACTTTACAATCTAACTCCAATATTAAAGTCTTTAGGCTCAGAGCCACAAATATGTGTTGGTTCCTTATATAAGTGGGACACCAAAAGTGTCACAAAGTGGGTCCCTAATTATGGAATTACCCAAATACAACAAACTTGAAGAGGAGGATCCAAAAAGCTACATGTACGGTGAAGATAGTTTGTTTCATGGAAGATAATCATTGCTACACTTGCAATTAGTATGATGCATTATTACCAGGACCCAGATCTCCTCCTATGTGCTTTATACACTTAATGTTTTGCATCAATTACAAACATTTGAAACTTGATAAACACTTTTTGGAAATTTTGTGTGAAAATATTGTCCTACTACAGAAAAGCTTTTCAATGAAATGTCATGAAAAGTTGGTGATACACAAATAAAAATCACCATAAACGAAGTCCACTAACTTTAAGGCGGTGAATCTGCAGCATTAAGCGAGGATCGTCTAAATAATAGAACCATTCAAATTTTGTATACCGGTAAGCCATAAAGTAGTTGCAATTCCAAGTGATCAACAAGATTATTATTATGCAAACTCTACTGGTTTGGAAATTAGAAAATCTTCAAAAAGTGTAGTTTTCACTGTCTATTTCTCTAGTATATATTTGAACTTTTTACCCCTATAAAAACTGCACAATTGTGAACTCGCCTATGGAGTTTGTGTAGTTGAGACATGCATATTTCCAATTTGACCAAAAATCGGTTTAGAACGCTAGGTACAATTCCATGTTTTTTGTCATAAATAAGTTTCTGGACACCAAATTTTGAGAGCAGAATCCCTTGTACATTCCAATTGCATTCATGTTTTCAGAAGAAAGAAATATGTTCTTGTATAATGCAAATTGTTTGAGTAAACAACTGAAATTTGCTTTGTGCACGCATTAACATGCCTATGAAGCTGTTTTGCTTGGCAATAATCGCATGTAGGTCAACTGGTCAAACTGTGTTGACCTTTCCATGCATATGTTAATTCCAAAGATACAACCATTTTTCAAGGGGTCTGGCATTAAAGGGATCCGGTAACTTTGTCTTAGATCCTTTAGAAATAATCCTTGATTTAGCTCATGCTGCAATGATAATAATAAACCTTTAGGTCAGTCAGGAACTCCATGACTTTTACAAGCTGATCGCCTGTCTGATTATCAAGATATTAATGATTGGAATTACAAATTTTGAAAACCGTTCACCGAATGGTTTTCATAACACTACAGTCTATTGGGGAAAACGAGTATGGTAAAACCGGTCACTCCAAGATTTTTTTCTTTTTTGAGGCACTTCTTGATCATTTTGAAGCGCGATTTTTTTTAGGGCTTCAATATTACACCATGTCACAGACACTGGTAACACGTAGGGCCGTGTATCTCAGATTTAACATTGTTAAACGATCCCTTTAAGAAGCGTCCGGTATTAGGTTAAGTGAAGTCATCAGAACTGCTCAGAAGACGATTGGTAAGAAAATAATGTGTTGAGTCAAATGAATTTTAATTGTAATGTTAAATGATGATAGTTTTGGTAAAAGTCAAAGAATAGAAAATCTGTTTCAAAGTCTCATGTTTGATAACTTTACAATCCTTCCAAAAGCTGTAGATTCATCCAAAGTGACACTATTACTATTGCAACTTTAAATAGAATTATAACTTTCTTATTTTTAATCAGATTTTGCTCAAAACTTCCATTTTTAAGGTTCCTCTCATTTTCTGCTTCTGTTAAAACCAGCCTGATATTAGGGTGGACTTCCCCTTTACCTTTGATATTACCACTCCTTGTATAAGATGTTTACATTCAATTTTCTATTCAATAGAGTTAAAAAATGTCCAGTCAATTTTGTACGGATATTCAACATCCATATGATAATTGATATCCACAAAGCAACCATAATGCTGCAATTACATTTGTGTCATTGCTACAAAAAGTGCATGTGCTTTTACATACTCATACCTACACTATGAAGCAACTATATGTGCATGTACAGTCAATCTATACACCATGCATGGCTTGTGTGAAACTTGTTCATCCTGTTTTTTCACTCACTGTTTAAAGCTTGAGCTCCATTAAATGCTTATATCCTCATGGTTTGCCAAATGTAGTAGCACAAAAAGACGCTTTCAGAATGTAAAATTCCCAATTGTTGAAAATCATAATTCTATGACATACCGGTAGATTTGACGTAGATGTAGGGCCGCATCATTAGGATTTGCAGCTGGTAAATACAAGTCCTACCTTGATTAGCCTTCAAATTCAAATATGTCAAATAAAAAACCATTCATTCACTGACATCAGCCCGAGTTGGTCAAATAGCCCGCTATTACTGATCCTGGAAATTAGCCAGATCACGAAATAGCGGGCTATTTGGCAGGTGAAGATGCAAATAGCGGGCTATTTGCACGGGAAATCTTCCCACGATATCTTGGGCTAAATATTTGCAAAATAGCCCGCTATTTGTGGTAGTCTTCACCAGCCAAAGGACTTGCACTATGTGTGAATCAATTGAGCAAATTTCTCAGGCTTGAGTTTTGAGCTGATGAAGACGGGATTTGTAACTTCGGGTTAATTTCCCGGATTACAAATAGATGGCTATTGGTTAACTTGGGCTGATGAAAACGGACCTATCGTGCCTTTTGCGCTCAAGACAAAAATCTTTTTCGGCCTCTATATTTTGCTAGGCTACTGTATAACACACTGACAGTGAAAACATAGGTAAAGAGTGTAAGAATGGATTTTGTTTTCGTTTTCTAGTATCGAGTGATGGCAGCCTTGTCTGTAAAATAAATATCTTAAACCATCTATAATTAATGCATACCAATGGTGACAGATTTATATCTGTGAGAGAGCTTTCCTGCAATTTATTGATGAAATCATTAGATTTAATAAATGTTTTCAAAACTTGACACTTTATGTATCCACAGCACCCCCTCCCTAAGGAAAGGAGAACAATAACATTGCCATAATGCTAATTCTTCACATATACTAATGACTCTCTCATTATAACCCTGGAAAACCATTCTTGACTGTACCCTTTTCACTAGCCAGAAACACATATTAAGAGCAGCATGTACTCTTTGTTATCCCTTTGCTTAATTTGACCATATCCCAATATATTTTCTGGACTGCTCATTACCTACATGTGTTTTACATCAAACGCGTCCCTCTATTCTCCCCCCCCCCCCAAAAAAAAAAAAAAAATGCCTGCTATTCCTCTTCCCATTTATTTTAACCTCTAGTATTAATTCCTTTTTAGAATGTTGCTTCTTTTATCTTCATCTTCCCCTATCGCTACTAAAGAATATACATGTAAAAAACAGAAACATTTTTGAAAATGTTGGAAGTCTTAGTGAGGGTTTTCATCTTCTCTTCATTTGGTTTCAAGTGAGGATTACGGAACGAGTGCCAGCAGAGATCCAGAGCCGACGCCCCTCTCCACCCCTGCTACCGTCCAACTCTCTTCATCTCCCCTCTCAAGGAGCTTTCAAGAATCTTTCCTAGCCTCGCCTTTCAGGCGCTTCAAGGAGCAGTCATCAGCGCTGTTCTCAGCTGAGCGCAACCTAGACCGACAGACATCAAATTTCTTCTAGGTCCATCAGATAGACCTGACCAGTCAGTCTAGATTGTACCTAATAAACCAATGGGAGGCCTACTATTCTACTCAATAAAAAAAAAATCAGAACAAAAGAGACCAGGGGGGTGTTTCACAAAGATCCTAAGTTGAACTTATCACTAAGTTGGACTTAACAATTATGGAAAGCTGTTAGCATCATTGAAAATATTTTGTAAACATTATTTTAAAACGCATAAAATATTGATTAAAATCATTCATATTTTCTATTATCAAGGAGATTTCATGTTTTTAATGTGGAATTTATGAAAAGTGTAAAATACTTCAATTTTTGCTTTTGAATATATTTTATTTTAAGGCTACGAATGGCTCTCCATAATATTTAAGTCCAACTTAGAGTTAAGTTGAACTTAGGAACCTTGTGAAACACCCCCAAGGTATACACCAAAGATGCCTACGGTACTAGTCTAATGAAAAAGAATGTTCTAACTTAAAGTTTAGATTACTGGTATGTCATTCCTATTGTTCTATGTCCATAAAGCTGCAAATATTGCCAATGGTACCAGTCTATTGAACCAAAATGCTTCAAAAGAGACTAGGCATTTCATTTGTCCTGTTCTGTGTCTGTTAGTTGGGCCTGGTCAAGAATACTCCAAAGATAAATGTACCAGTGGTACTAGTCTATGAAAGGAAAAAAAACAACAACAAAGATTTAAAAGTTGTGGGTATGTTTCCTTGGTCTGTTGTATAGACTTTGTCCATAGTACAGCCGGGATATTTCATTGTTACTTCTCTTTTGAACAAGCACCCCCCCCCCCCCCCCCCCGCAAAAAAGGGGATAATATGGGTAAAAGCTCGGGTTACGTCATTCTCACTGTTCTCAAACCCTCTAATAACGGGTAGTGCTACTTTATAATACACTAAAGACCAATAACAAAAGCACATATGGCTCAGGTTTATGGAGCAAGAAAATTGTCTCTTTTGATACATTTTTGTGAGACGTCATTATCCTTGTCATACAGGGTAACTACATGTAACCAAACATCTCAGTGATGACACTTTCATATTGACTTTGTGTAAAAAGGGGCAATTTTTCCAAGTATATTTTAAAGCCTATCTGCACTAGTTTGGCCATGATGGATAAGACCTCCTTGCGTGGTCACTGACAGGTGGTTATCTCATCAAATCAGCTCTCGATTAACATAAGAAAAAGGGGATCATGGGAGATCGACAGGTACCACTTAAGGCCCTTTTACACTTTCACGGATCGCATCACGGATCATCCCGGATCTTAATCCGGGGTGTTCCGGCGTGCGACACCACGATTTCTTCTCGATGCCGATGTGGATACGTTCCGAACTGGGTGTATACACGGGCAAGTACGGTGTCTCCACCGACAGACAAGGTAGCAACGCGGACCACGCCGGAAACGCATACGGAGCTAACACGGATTTCAAGGAAGAGCATGGAGGCTACTGGGTACTTTTACGGTCCTTACACGGAGGTGTACGTTGTCTATTGGGATATCTCCGGAATGTTGACGGGTGACTTGAGCTTGTAGGCGCTCATTTGATATACGGAATTTCAAACCCGGATGAAACCGGTGTTAATACGGACCTCCCGGTGTCTACACGGACTGTCCCGGATGTATTCGGCGGCTACACGGAGGTACACGGTGCCTACAGGGAAGAGGACGGATTGTTTCATCCGTGAACTCCGGGATGAAAAATTAAGCAAGCTTAATTTTTTCCCGGATATGCCGGTACGCCAAGGATCACGCCGGATGCCTCCCCGGTGTATACACGGTAATGCCGGAGATAACACGGATGATCCCGGAGCGACGATCCGGGATGATCCGTGATGCGATCCGTGAAAGTGTAAAAGGGCCTTAAGGCATTGGTGGCTGTAAAGAGGGTGCAAGTAGCTAAATGTAGTGCAGTCCAGCTTTAAACCTGTTTTTATGCAAAAAGGAGTCTCCTTTAAAAAAAACGATTTTGAAAGTCCAGAAATAGGGGATGATTTTTTTTACTCCACTATTAAACGATCATGCGTTATCCATCTGAGTATGCAGTGACACTACCGGGCCAAATCTGAATAGAATTCTAGGGCCCATATTCTGAAGTCTAGCTGGTTTAAGTCTACCGGTAGTCTAGAGTCTTGGCTTGCTCAGGTTTAAACCAAGGTTTAACTCCGGGGTTTAACTAAACCAAACTTCAGAATACAGGCCTAGGAGTTGGTATCCTGATAACTTTTTGCCAGATTACACATGGGGCTACTGCATTCACCAATTTATAATGCATTCATTGAAATATACATTTGCCTAGTGAGAAACTATTATGTTCAAGAGTGAGAGAGAGAGAGGGAGAAAGAGAGAGAGAAGGGTGAGAGAGGGGATGTCCAGAAAGAGATATACCGGTATATTAAGCAAAAATGAGAGGACGGAGAGAGAAAAAAGAATGGGGGATTATGTAATGATAGAGAAAGTATGAGAGAGAGAAAGAGAGAGGGAGAAAGAGGGAGAGGAAGGGGTGGAGATTTAAGAGGAAAAGAGGATTACTATCCATATATTTTTTTATTAAAGTACACTTGTATTTCAATCTACAGAACTTTGTATTGAAGCAATACGTTTATACATTGTGTACATTACAAAGGGAATTTAAAAGAAGTTTGCTGTTCACATAAGTCATGTTGAAAGAATTTCCAAATTAAGAAGAAGAAAAAGAATTGGATGTTGGCAACTGGAATATTTTAACACTTAACCTTCTGTAAATAGACTCTTTAATAAACCACATTCCATGGTGAAACATTGTTTAAAAGATCAGAGTGACATACAGGTAAGCTCTTTATTCATGTTTGTTATCTAATTACTAGTTTTCTAAAGTGAAAGATAAACTAAAAACTATTTACACTGATGGGTGAAGTAAATTATTTTTCTACATTCAACACAGACATAAAATAGAAAAAGAAGATTTTTATATGGAAATGAGGTTTTTGAAAGAATTTTGTTATTTCATTGGCAGGCTTATTTGAGTAAAGGTTATTCGTAACTATGATCTCGATACTGATGGATCAAGATATTATATTATCAATGTAATAATTGGTATCCAATGGCATTTATCTAAACCCTGAGTGTAAAGTGGAGGAGGGAGCAATAACAGTTGCAAAATCTGCAGTTTAGTACTATTTTTTAGTTACCCGTACCATATTTGACTGCATGTGCCTTGACAAGTGGGTAGTTTTTGTTCTTTTCCTTTTTGAACATGTATTGTTCAATAGAGAATCTTTAAACAATCATAATATACAAGTTGGTTAGATACCTGATATGGGCCTTTAATCTGAGTAAGTGAGATGTTAGTGTGCCTCTCATGCCACCTTCCATAAATTAAAAAAGTGCACATACTGGTGACCAACTTAAATCTGATAATAAATCTAAACTCGTTAAGAAAAGCATCAGTTAACGAACTTGCGTCTATTGCACTTTACAGGAATTCTCAACTCTGTTTTCAATATCAATTCCTACAGTTATGTGGCCAAATATGTGAAGGGGGGGGGGGGGGCTTTAAAACTGCGGAACAATAGAGCAATAAAGGGGACGGATGAAAGAAGCTTTTTCTTTTGCCCTGTGAATTGTTACATCTGAAAAGGTATTGTTCTTAGAGCATTCCTCTGGCAGATGGCAGGGACTTTCAAGCTCATAAAATCAATCTCAATAAATGTAAAGGTAAATCTACAATGTGGCTGTCATTTCATTTTTAAGTTTTGTTTGTCAGAAAAATTTAGGAAATCTTTATTTCTAGTGTCAACATTCTCACAGTAAAGCAATGATTTATACAATCCACCTTTGTTTATATGATATTGTCTGATTTATGGTCATTTGTAAGACACTGTTGATTATTAAAATCATGTGTGATTTGTATTTATAGACAGTGATGGATTTGTATATATACTGATTTCATTCTTCGAGTCTTTTTTGTGAGCATGATCTCAATATAAAAGATAATACCAGGGCCTTGTATTAAAAAGAGTTGCAATTTACTCAAATCATTCACGTCTCTTTATAAGACGGGGCCCTGGACTGCTTTATTTGGAAAATATTGTAGCGGTGTTTGCTTTTCTGAAGTGTATTGCTCCGTTAGTACAGTGGAATCTCATTATTCCAAACTCCCGGGTGCAGTGAACTATGTGAGCTAAACACCCTCGTTACACAAAGAGTCTGTAGTATCAGTGTTCTCTATAAGAAGTTGACAATGAAACATATTGCTTGTCATCAACATTATCACCTTTGTTAAATCATCATCATACTTGGGTATTTGTTGTATGTGTTAACCATGGTTCATTATCAAAACCACTCCTTTTGAGCAAATATTCCCCACTTTGATTGATTTGCTATTCTATCATCATTGTCATGGCAACTGAACATACCACCACCATCACATACATCATCATCATCACATGCATCATCATCATCATCATCTCCCACACCACCATCATCTCCCGCACCACCCTCATATCTCATCATCATCATTGACGACAGGTACAAGTTGAGGCTTTCCAGCAAATAATGATACCGAGAGACAGATATGGCATTTATTTATCTTATTTTTTTCTTGGTTGTTGTTTAACAGAAAGAGCTAGTCTATAGCTTTACTGAATGAAACATCTGTGGGGGTGGGGGCAGCAGACCTCATATAGCCCTGCATGTGTACAGTACAGATCTCAACATCAACATCATCATCATCATCAACATCAACATCAACATCATCATCATCACCACCACCATCATCATCATCATAATTATAATCATCTTCATCATCAATGTTTCATCACAACTAATTATGAAAAGCAAATCATCTTGAAAGCTTCATTCGACCTTGAAGTCACCCCCCCCCCCCCATCCCCTCACCCATACAAACATAATCATCTAGAGTAGAAACTCATCAACTCCACAAAAAATGAAACATAATTTGTTGACATCAGGTTTGATTTTTCTTCTTTCTTTCTTTCTTTCTTACTTTCAAGACAAGATATAAACGTCCACATGTACAAGAATTGCAGGTTTATATTTATACACTCATATGACAATTTCTTTTCCATCTTCGTACGAACAAAAAAAAAAATATGAGAACCACTGCATGCCAAAATAAGACCAGCCATTCTACGTTTTCTTCATCTCCGATTCATCTTCTACATTTTGAGACAGAACATATTCCAAACATCCAGCTCTCTTTGTGCTATTTACCCCGTTTCCACTTTATTTATTTAAAGGCATAAACTGATTTTCTTGATCATGTTGCAAAAGCATTCATACATGATTTTTGGCAAATGTGTTTAAAATAGTCAAGCCCATTACTTATATTAATTGTTTATCATGATTGCCATCAGTAGTTAATCATTGCATTATGATAAAATAATTTAAACCAACAAATTGTATTCTCTTGATCATTATCGTAATAAATATTCAACTTTAAAATGTCTGTTTCATTTTAAAGTTAGATCCCCTTTGTGAGGTTATGAGACACATTCATTACTATGTATTTGACATCTTTTTGTCATCATCTTTCATGATTCTGAATTTCTCAAATATTGATATAGTTTATCATTTCATTAGACCAAGGATCAGACCATATATTTCTCATATCCTATTATGAGCTGGGACGCTTTTGCAATGTAATATCCCCATTATATTAGGCATCAAATATAGTTTACCTTAAAAACTCTAAATACCCACCCTGTCAATGAACTTCATCCAAATATTTTGTTTCCACTTTTGGACCTCAAGACAGTTAGACCCGTTGCTATGGCAACAAATGTTCAAGACCAGTCTATAAAAGCCACTTTGCGCACTACTAACCCACAAGTGAGTAACCCTTGTATGATGGCTTGTCCCTATATAGGACAAGTCTATATCATTTGCTCCATTTTTTGATCCCTCAGTGCTACTACTATTTCATTCTCGTAATGTTCCAGCAATCCCCTTGTTCCTTTACCTAGGTTTATAATTGACGCATGCTTCTCTTCCATATTATAAACGTCTTGACTTATCTACATAAAAAAGAAAGATATTTAGCGAAATTTCACACATTTACTTGTATTTTAGTCAATTCTACTCAAAACAGAAGAAGAAAAAAAAAGGTCTATTGTTTGGGAATGATAATAAACTCATTTCTAATATACCTGTACAGAATTATATACAAATTACAAATGTCGGACGAGAAGAAATATTGGATTCCAAAATTTCCTCTGGAAATATAAGAGAGATATCTTATATATTGCCAAAAGCTTCTTTTTACAACCACAGTGTACATGACTACACATACATACACCATCTAAATTATCTTTTAAGCTGCTTTTAAAAGAAAAAAAATTGAGAAAATAGACACAGAAACAATAAACACACAAATCCATTAGATTTTCACCTCATTCCTCCCATTTTTGCTTGAGTTTGTTGATCATGAGTATCATGTACTACTTGATGATTGGTGTCATTCAACAGGAAAATGTTCTCTATTTGCTGCCGCTTTCATATGTTTGCAACAAAACTCATTTAAACGACACTTCAAATGTGCTTCAATGTGAACTTCTGTGTCACTGATTTGTTTTCTTCCTGTATTTACCGACACTGCAGAGATGTGTATTTAAAGGAGGGAAATATTTCCAACTTGACATATATCCATTTCTACTAAAACATACCAGTCTTAACAGTTATAATCCTTTACAACTTTGTGACACAATCAGAATTTTTAGAATGATATCAATGTATACAAGAGATTCCCCATACACAATAAGATGAACTTGTTTGGTGTCAAATTGCGCTAAGACACTCGGCTCTGTCCCCACGACAAAGCTAAGCTACTTTTAATATACAAATGAGACAGTATGACCTTTGACCTGTGTCACTAGGCAACGAAACCCGTGTCAGATTTCATCAAAAGAGAGATGGAACAACTGTATATCTTTAATCTGAAGATACGAAACGGTTCCGGAAACGATGTAAAACTGAACACACGACTACAGAGTAAAACACCCGCACTCGGTCCTGTGCATCCCAAAATGCACAGGCATACATACACACACACACACACCCACCCACCCACACTCATTCTGTAACATTCGCACAGAAATACAAAACAGCCGTCTTTTATCCGAACACATTTCTCTTAATACACAGGTCTGCTGCTTAAATGCATGATTACCAATTCACATCATAAAAATCTTGTCTAAAATCACGATAAACCAAGAGATAGTAGTAGTAGTAGTAGTAGTAGTAATAGCTAAAGAAGTAGTAGTAGTATTTTGTAGTAGTAGTATGTTTGTAAACTTGACAACAGTATTTTCTGTCCTTTTTTTTTTTTACTTCATACTTTTTTTTATCATATCTTATCAATACTGACACCAACACACATTTTTTTTGCTAGTTTGTAAATATCTACAATTCAAATCTTTCCTTTATCATTTCTCACATATAATTATAGGTACATAATTTCATAGAAAAAAGCTCAAAGAAGGGAAAAAATGAAAACAATGACAAAACAAAATATTACAAAGGTTTCCACTGCTTATTGATAGTCCGCTTCCTTCCTTCCTTCCTTCTTCTACATCTCAAATAAACACTGTACAAGTCAAGCCATTTTTTGAAACTCATTTATCAACCATTTGATCTCAATTTCTGATAAAACACACATAAGGCTATGACGCAATGTTTAACAAATCAACCTCTACGACAACCTGGGATATCATTATCACAATTGTATTTGCAGCTGAATTCTGGAGCTGAGTAATCTTAATATGAAAGTGCTACTATTCCCACAGTGAAGTTACTGGATTAATGCACATTTTCCTATTTATACACATTAGCTTGTGAACCACTAGTGAGTGGATTAACTTAACAGCTATTAAGAATAATAGCACACCAAATCTTGATCCTAATTTCAAGGGCGGCTTACAATTGCTCATTTGAAATAAGTTGTTTGTTAATTTGTTAGTTTGTGAAGGAAGAAGAATGGGGGGGGGGGGGGCTAGGGGCAGAATGCATAATCATCACCATCATCTGACATGGAAATAATACATGCATGAGTATTGCTATATCCTTGAATAGATGATTTGATACAAACGTCAAGAGTCAAAAGAGTTAAAAGATGTCAAAAGGAGGAAAAGTACTTATCTGTCATGAACAACTGTTCAGTTTTAAATATGTGGATTATCCAAATGTCTTATACTGGTATTTGCTCTTTTTTTTGCCAGAATGCAACCATAAACTAGCATCTTGGTATAGCTAACTTTTACCACAAAGGACCTGGCCATTTGATTTTATATGATAGCTTCATTGTAGTACAATGCAAACAGAGTTTACAATTTTCATCCAAAAGAAACTACCCCTCTCCTTTTTTTCTTGAGATGTGTTTGTATGTTTTGTGGGCAGGGTGGGGTGGGATACACATGCTGCTGGACGTTCTATCCCGTGTGCCGTTTTGGTTGATTTCTGAAGTAAACATCGCATGTCAATGGGGGCTAAGCCATTGATATAAATATAGATAGATGACACAGAGAAAAGACATATGGACAGATAAAGACATAATATTTACAGAATTCTGTGCTTACATACGCATTCCCTACAAAAAAAAAGAGAAAAACCAGGATCTATTCTTCTTTTTCTTCCCTTCTCAATATCGATATGAAAGAAACAGTATTTTGCTGAAAAAGCGCAATTATTTGTCATTTCTTTCACATTTCATGTTCTTTTTTTTTCTTCTTCTTCTTCAATTTCTCCTGGTTCTCATTTTGTCATTGTATGAATTGCCTTATTTCTGAAATATGTACACATTCTGCATGCTTTTAGTATAGTAAAAAGGACACAAATAATTCATAATGACATACATAGTATGGTCCTGGTAACCAATCTGAGGGTAGTAGTATGTAAAAACACAGACTTAATAATCAGCTGTGATTATACAAACAGACCTCAAATGCAAACAAAAATTGATAAGTAAATTTAAAAAATCTAGAGGAAAGAGAGAGGAAAACAAAGAAATAATATAAAAATACTAAGAGAGGGAGAGAGATTCTGCTTCTAAGATGTGTTTATGACAAGCATGGTATCCAATGAGTTTATCCTCTCTCCGTCTCTCTTATTCTTTTGTCTACAGCCTCCACTAAAATAGAACTCAATAAATGGTTTATACTGCTCTTAAAGCCTGTGACAAACAGTTATGAAGCCAGCTACAAGTAATTGCAACACATTGAATTAACAGAAGAAGGAAAACTTGTTAGGTCATCACATAATGTTCAGAAGTTGTAATAGTAATATGTTTTTTGTCTTTTAAAACACCACACACACTGACTCCAAACGACAAACTTCCATCTAAAACACCCACAGTATCTGAAAGAGATTGATTGATTTCTTGATGCTGTTAATGCTTTTTCCTCTAAGTTACTTACAACAACAAAAAATATTCAAACAAAAAAATAAAACTTTACAAAAAAAAGAAATGAATCTCCACATACTCAATTCAGAGCCTTTATACAGCCATTAGGTATGAAAAATGCTTTCCATCAACTAGTTTGTTTTTTCTTCACCTGAAATTAGAGTCCGGTGGAAGGGAACACAGGAGCAACTTTGATTGGTTTACCTTAAACTTTAAAATCTTTTTACAATGTTGGCGGTTTTATTCATTCTCCTCTCCTAAATCTCTCCCATAACTCTTGGTAATTCTAATTATTTCTCTGAATGCTGTCCCTTTTCCCTGTTATCTTTGTTAAGACGATGGCGACGACAATAACAACTAGTGCTGCTGTGATTGCAAAAGGACAGTCTCCCACGACCTTGGCGGGTGACCCAAGGGTCAAAGGTCACAGCAACTCATATTGCCGAAGATGCATCCTTTGGATGATGTCCCGACAATCGTCAAAGACTCGTCGGATGTTCTCTGTATCCACGGCACAGGTGAAGTGGGGGTAGCAGTAATGACGGCCGTCGCCGCTCGCTGTGCTGATTCGCTGCATAGGCAAGAATAGAAAAAAGAACATTAAAACAGTTTAGAGATTTGCCTTGTGCATTGTTTTCTTTTGTGATGGACAGAATGGTATCTGAGGGCTTGTATATTCGAAGTTATTTAGGATGTTGGTAATAAGAGGTTCCCCAGGTTCAGTTGCTAGGCAACTATGGGTACACATAAAGAAATTCCAAATTGAAAAAATCCATCTCTGGAGTGTGGTTTGTTTTAAATGCCGGCAAAAATTTCACTGATGTTTGCAGTGTAAATGCTCGCTCTCAAAGCATCAGAGAATTATTCCAGTTCTGGGTCACGTGACTCTCCTCACTAAAGGTTGGTTTTTCAAAATGGTTTTGGGGTCGAGCAAAATGGAGCTATTAAAAAAAAGCAGCAGAAAAAGAGAGAGAAAACGATTGAGTGGGTTAATGAATGACTCACCAGGAATTCATCTCTGATGAAGTACTTGGCTCGCAAGACATCCTCTGGTTCACCAGTGTCTGTAGCTGCTGTAGAGAGCAAGAGAGAGAGAAACAAATTATCATCCTTTCCTTAACAGTTTAAAATTCAGAATAAGTTTACACTACGTGTTAAGTTTTCATGTTAATACATGAATTCTCAGTACTCGGGTTGAAGATATTTCACAAAAAGGTGTGACCAAAGGTTTCATTGTATGAGACTTGATAGATGAACAAGTCAGAGTACTTCAGCAGAAAATGCAATATTTCAGAACACAAAACAAATTGTGTTCACTTGGTGGAGGAGAGGGAGAGAGAGAGGGGGAGGGGTCGAATGTTAAACCCTGTGTAGCAAGGATTCAAAGTTCTACGGCGTACTATAACAATTGACTACCGTAATTAACGTTGTATTAACCGCCCTTGTGTATTAACCGCACCCCTCTTTTTACTTTGTCGGCAGCAAGCCAGGTCCGTGTTAAAAAAAACCACGCGGGAAGGCCTTTCATTTAACTGCGAGTTGCAGCTGAATGTGTAAGATCATTAATGTAAATTAAAAAACAGTAGAGGACCTAGATTAGAACCTTGTGGTACACCGTGTGTAGGAATTATTATTATAAACTACATATTGAGATCTATCAGAAAAATTACTTTCAAACCAAGATGACAGACAAATTTGAGTGTTGTTCTAGTTTCCTAGTGGTGAGTCAACACACTGATTACTGAGCTGGGAGACATTGCCAGGCATAGCGCCAGGTGGAGGGGCATAAATCGAAACTTTAAAAAAAAATTAAAAAAAATTGGTGTACCGTGTATAAACCGCACCCCCGACTTTGAAATTTTTTCGGCGGCAAAAAGGTGCGGTTTATACACCGTTAATTACGGTAAAGCAGTATTATGCAGAAATTTAATCTTTAGCCATTTGATGTACATGTACACTTGGAACAGTATTCTGAACCAATATTTAAGCATTCCACATCACCCTGACTTACTGATATTAAAATGAATACCAAATTACCCAATACTAACTAGCATCATATGGAAGGGA
Source organism: Strongylocentrotus droebachiensis (assembly GCA_035222895.1). Taxonomy (NCBI): domain Eukaryota; kingdom Metazoa; phylum Echinodermata; class Echinoidea; order Camarodonta; family Strongylocentrotidae; genus Strongylocentrotus; species Strongylocentrotus droebachiensis. The sequence continues at coordinate 91,637 of JAVYIG010003764.1, read as the reverse complement.
TTTCTGCTGCTCAAAAAGACATTCAAATTGTCTGGAAAGGTTGTGCAACCAAAAAAGGGCACTGTGTCCCTTTGAAGAGTAGCATGGATCAATTATGCATTCAAAAATGTATTATGAGAAGCAGAGTATGCTGTAATACTGCCATTGATTTCCAAACGCAGTGAATCAACCAGAAAAACCAAGAGATCTCAAGATCTACCCTCATGAGAAAATGCTATAATCCCTGAATATTACATGTAGTTCCTTTCTACTTGTACAGTATGTGGTAAATCCATGATACATCATTTTCTTTACAACCCTCATTATTAATTTGTTGAGAAATGAAGAAATGTGCAAGTCCAAATGCATGCCATTGCCAAAACGTATGATCATGCTAAAACATAATAATAGAAAAAGAAGGAAAAAAAGAGCAGAATACTAATATTGCTATTAAAAAAATATAAAAAACAAGGGGGCCTCACTGACAAAAGAAAATCAAATATTGTTTTTGATGTTTTTAGACAGTCAAAACCTGTGGTTACAGAATTTTGTAGAGGTCTCTCATTAAGAATGTATGCATTCATGGCATAATACAATTCAGAATGTTTGACAGGTCCCAATGAGCCTGAAAGATGGACTAACACAATGTCAAACTTTGCAACAAGGAGATGAACGTGATCAGCTTATAAATTAAGTGCTACATGTACCTCTAAGGGGGCATTGCTTAAAGGCATCGTTAAACAATGTTACATCCGAGATTCATGGCCCTACGTGTTAATGTCTGTGATATGGTGTAATATCGAAGCCAAAAAAAATCGCGCTTCAAAATGATCACGAAATGCCTCATAAAAAGTTTTTAAATCTTTGAGTGACCGGTTTCATCATACTCATTTCCCCCAATAGACTGTAGTGTTATGAAAACCGTTAGGAATACGCAAAATTTGATTTCGATATTCAATCATAAATATCTTGATAATCAGACAGGCGATCGGCTTGTAAATGTCATGGGGTTCCGACTGACCTAAAGGTTTATAATTATTATTGCAGCATGAGCTAAATCCAGGTTTTTGTTTCAGAATCTGAGACAAAGTTACCCAATCCCTTTAATATGCTCAAGCGTTGATAACTAGTTATGCAGAATGATCCGAACATGATAGACAATGGTCGATGTGTGCTGAGAACCAAAAGGGCATTAAGTCCTATCATTTTACACAGAGTTACGTAAAACCATTGTGGCTCTCAGCAAATAATTAATTGCATTATTGATTCCTATGTAATTATCTAGATTAATGGATGAGTGAGCCAAATGTCACATACATGGCTAGGTTTTGTGAACAGCCATACTGACACTGACAATTATATACAGTATTTGGTCATCAAACATTAACATGATTATAATTTTAGAGAAGTAATATTTCTCAATCAAACATTTTGCCGATTATGATTTATATAATAAAAATCCTTTTTGAATAAAGTCCACAAATAAAATCATTATGACCCAAAAAGAAATGGCACACACTAGTTGCAAAGAATGTCTGCAAATAGGAGAAAGACAATAACGATCATAAGCCTTTTCTCTCTGTACATTATTTTGTCAAAGATAAGGCATCATGGCTAGGCTTAAGATTGAATTTTGGGTTAGGTTTAGGTTTATACTTAGGTACGATGTTGGGCCCGGGGTTAAAATAGGGACTTTCGATGGGTATTAGAAATTGAGAGCGAAGCCATTATTACAAGAGCATATATGCCATGCAGTCATGTTTGTTGTATTGTAGGATTGCTACAATGGGGTAGTGGATTACAAAGCAAAATGGCCGACGATTGGTTGGCATGGAATTGCTTGTGTAACTTACCATCGGGTGGGATTGTGTACATTGCATACTCGCTAAAGTAGTCCTCGATCTTGGACCTTCCTGCTTGGACCTTCTCAGCCAGTAAGTCCTGTTTGTTGAGGAAGAGGATCACTGAAATTGTCCGCAACCACCTGGAACAAAAATAGAAATTACATTGATTACTGGATAAATGTGAATGGAAAAAAAGTGAAATTGTGTGGATAGCTCTAATACATAGACAATTAATGGCAGTGTTGTATTAAGAGTGCAAAAGACCAGTTTGTCTATCATAGGCACATGTATGTACCGAATGACACTACCACGTATGCGCGCCTCCTTTTACAGGTGTGCACTTTGTGGAAACTATAAGGCCATGTTGCAAATATTTTCCGCTATTGTATGCTAGAAACATAGTTTGTCAGTATTATTTATCATAAAAATATTCAAAAAGTGGATTCAAAATGATCCTGTTTGCCACATCCTTGTTTCCTAAAATTATGGTTTCATTTTTCTTTGAAAATTCTGTCTATTTTATTTGCATGGGTCTATTTCAATATTTACAAATGTACCAAGAAAACTTCAATAATATTAACTACATGCATTGCATCCATTTTAAAGACCCACAAAATATCCCATCTTGTGGTGCTATTTGGGAATGGAAAAATGTGTTCAGAAAACATACATGTAATATAGAGGTACATGACATGCACTGATGGCTGGAGCAACATCAACAAGTTCAAAAACCTGTTTATGATAGAGTATCAGTGAAGCAAATTCTTTGCATTCACATACTTTCATTTTGTGAGTTTACATACAGGCTATGAGCCAAACCCCATCAACCCCTCCCCCTCCCCCCCCCCCCCCACTCCCATCTCTCTCTCTCTCTCTCTCCCTGTAACTTCCTCCCATTAAGAATGCCCAAGTTCTCCATGCATGAGTCACATGATCTACAATGAGACAGAGCTATGAATCATGGGATAGCATTTGTTTTTAGCTCCCTCACTTCCATTTTAAGTTTATTTTTCTGATATCTTGGCCTAGACCATCAGGTGGCAAGGCTTGTCGTCATCTTTATCAACGTGATGAGCAGTGACATGGCATCCGTTTTGGCGAGATTTGGTTCCGAACGATGATTCGACAGACGTGCGGTCACATCTCAATGCACCTGCTCAAAATTGTTATCAAACATTGTCCCCTCCCCCTTCGAAAATCTAAAACCTACTAGAGGCAAAAATCCTTTAGATCAAGATTCCCTTAGCAGTAGAACTTAATCAAGATCAAAATCTTTCAGCAAAACAATGCTCGATATTATATCACATGAAATGGAGTTGAGGAACGAGGCAATTCTATTTTCAACTAGGCATTTCTAGCAAATTTACCCCCTCCTTGGTACAAGATGGTCCAACAATGGGCTTAAACATTTAACAGCTACAGGTTTGAACTTTGAGTGTACAGGTTTGAAAATCAGACGCCGGTTTGAATTTTGAGTGTACAGGTTTGAAAATCAGAAGCCGTTTTGAATTTTGAGTGTACAGGTTTGAAAATCAGAAGCCGGTTTGAATTTTGAGTGTACAGGTTTGAAAATTAGAACCAGGTTTGAATTTTGAGAGTACAGGTTTGAAAATTAGATACCGGTTTGAATTTTGAGTGTACAGGTTTGTACTTTGAGTGTACAGGTTTGAAAATCAGCTTGAATTTTGAGAGTACAGGTTTGAAAATCAGAAACAGGTTTGAATTTTGAGTGTAAAGGTTTGTACTTGTGTACAGGTTTGAAAATCAGCTTGAATTTTGAGTGTACAGGTTTGAAAATCAGAAGCCGGTTTGAATTTTGAGTGTACAGGTTTGAAAATCAGTAGCCGGTTTGAATTTTGAGTGTACAGGTTTGAAAATCAGAAGCCGGTTTGAATTTTAAGTGTACAGGTTTGAATTTTGAGTGTACAGGTTTGAAAATCAGAAGCCGGTTTGAATTTTGAGTGTATAGGTTTGAAAATCAGAAACAGGTTTGAACTTTGAGTGTACAGGTTTGAAAATCAGAAGACGGTTTGAATTTTGAGTGTACAGGTATGAAAATCAGAAGCTGGTTTGAATTTTGAGTGTACAGGTTTGAAAATCAGAAGCCGGTTTGAATTTTGAGGGTACAGGTTTGAAAAATAGATACCGGTTTGAATTTTGAGTGTACAGGTTTGAAAATCAGCTTGAATTTTGAGAGTACAGGTTTAAAAATCAGAAACAGGTTTGAATTTTGAGTGTAAAGGTTTGTACTTGTGTACAGGTTTGAAAATCAGCTTGAATTTTGAGTGTACTGGTTTGAAAATCAGAAGCCGGTTTGAATTTTGAGTGTACAGGTTTGAAAATCAGCTACAGGTTTGAATTTTGAGTGTACAGGTTTGAATTCATTTCCAATCAAAATAATTACCGGTAATGAAATATTATTATTGGTCATAAAATGTGTTTGAAAGGCTTCAAAATATGGCTCAGAATGCACCTTAGTGCATCTAAGAACAGAAGAGTCTTTAAACAAGTCTTGGAGCCTGGCAAGCTTCATATTTATCGGTTCAAACTTGTTTCACGTTCCAATTTGACATCTTTGAATGTTTGTTTGTGAACAACCCTGTTGGTATCCACTTCTCACCCCCACCTCCAAGACCATTACGTTTTCCATAAAATGAACCAAGTACTATTTCATTGGGTCTTCGATTGAAAGACATGACACAGGGTTCCCTCAACTGTTTTGTGTCAGAACCAGTAGTGGTTAGAACTTGACCAGACCGGAATGATGACAAAATACATTTGGTGCTATCTTAATCTCTAAACAAATCGTTACATGTGATTGAGTATATTTTCTTGTACAATAACTAAAGTAAAAGATGATTCAAATAGGAGGAAAATTTGGATTAAAAGAACTTGACCGTTGTAAGATACAAACAAACCCAAACCTTCAAGACCCAGAAGTGTTATATATTCTGTATGACATAAAAGTGCTTGGGTATGAGCCAATCATTAACAGAAACCTGAATGTCCTCTGGAGTATGGACCATCATCATACCAAGGAAATCCTCCCGTCTTAAAACTTCTCGCCATCTACAAGAATATCTTTTTTGTATTGCTTTGATAAGCCATTGATGTCTTGGAAATAAACATGCTGCTGCTTCTTCCACAAGTACATCATAATTTCATTACTATAATTGAGATGATAACTATTTGTCATATAATGTAACCTATTGATGCCACAGGAGACTCCTCGTTCCCTTTTCATAATTGGAGGGTCTCATTAGACATCATCTCACACTAAAAGGATTGCCACCCTGTTCAAGGGAGTCTCAGGGTGGGTGTGTGCCTTTGAGGGATATCCTTACCTGTTATTCCAGATGCTCCTGAACAGTTCTAGTGACTCCCTCAGTCTGTTCTGGTTTGGATCTTCTCTCAACACCAGGTTGTAACTACTGCAGGCTACTACAAAGATGATGGCTGTCACATCTGATAGGGCAAGACAAAAAGTTAAGAAATGAATTTTTGAGAATATCAATTGTATTGATTGCAGAGTAAAAAAAGTACCACTATGACTGAAAAACATTAACAATAACAAAACTCAATTATAATTTGTGCAACAACTTTTTTTTATTGCATTCAAATGCAAGATGAAAATTCTCTTAATTAGAAAATTGAAAGTCTTCAACAATACTAGGAGAAAAAATAAGAAAATTAGTTATAAGTAATCACAACGACTAGTGTAATAATAAAAATCACATAAAGCTTGAAATGGGAAATTACAAATAAAAGTATTCTGACACTGAAATCTCTTTGAAATAAAAATTGAGGCCAATCTGACACATAAATTCAAGATAATTGAGGCAAATAACCAATTTCAAAATTTAAGGAAGGGAAACATTCTATTCCTTATGTTGTGCAGCTTAGTCAGAGCACTCTCAAAGTATGATGAATGCTGACTAATGTGTGAAAAGCATTACTTATTCATACTAACCCTACCATAATTGCCCCCTTTCGTTTCTTCTGAGAGCTTCTATAAACACGGAAGAGATTAAAAATTAAAGGAAAGGAAAATATTGCGCTCGATGTTACTCCGGTGCCTGTGACGCTTTCCGGTTCCAACAGGTAATTGTATTCCCACTGCACCTTCTATTCATTACTGGGCCATGATGCATGAAATATGGTACGACTGCTACCTGGTGTCAGTCAGACAGTCTTATCAGGGGGAGGGGGGTGAACAAGAAGCCCCTACCGACCCCCTAGGGTGCTTCAACCTCTAGCCCCATTTAATTGGGCAACTTAAATTTGCTGCTTAGGTGGAAGTGCACTTGCCAAATTTTCCAATCAAAGAATTTCAAGCTTTATAAATTATATATGTACATTACATTTCCAGTGTATTTGCAGAAAAAATAAAATGAATATTTGGGACAAATGCTGAAACCAAACTGTTTAACCAGTTTGGCTAGCATACTTTAGGAGAACGCCCAAGATATCCCTCCCCTCCCTCTCTGAATCTCCATATGTCTCAGTTGGGCAAAATGTAGTAATTTTATATTTTTATGCTTAATATTGCTTCATTTCCATTATCATGCTAATTAACACTGCTTCAATTTAAATCGTTCATACAAAAATAATGAATATTGCTTGATTTTCACATTATGGCATTTCTCAATCTTTTTTTTTCTTATTGTTTGTCCATAAGAAGTTTGGTCTGAGACATGCTCTCTGTCTGTCTGTATGTCTGTCCGTCTCTGTTTATCTCTCCTCTTTCATTCACTCTCTCTCTCTCTCTTTTTCTTCCTCCTCTCTTCCCTGTCTCACTTTTCTTTTTAATTACCTGAAAGGGCAAGGTAGAAAAGCATGTCTTCACGCTACAACTCACCCTTCCCTGCCTGTGCACTCATTTACTGTCACACAAGCACCACAAAAGTTTCCAGCGCAATCACGTAATTGCCCAAGTCAGTTAGTGTTGCGCATGGACAACATTGTTTAACCGTCAGATGCTTATCAACATCATCATGGAAAGCGTCTATTTTTAGATAGTAGTATGCTAAAAGCCAGCTGGGGGATCTTATATTGGTCATTTCTTTTCTTAAGTTTTTCTTTAGTCTTTTTCTTTTGAAACTAGAAGAAATCAATTATTGAAAGAACATCAACAACAACAACACCAATACCATGGCATTTAGGGAAACAATCAGGGGAGTACAGTCTTATAGAAATACATATTAGTGAGAGGGAATTACAGAGAGAGAAAAGGAGAGAGAGAGAGAATGAGAGAGAGAGGAGGGTGGGAGGTATTAAAAGCTCATCTCACTAATTGATTTCATGCAACCTTGTACACATCTATACATGTCTTTGGAATAGCCATGTTATGAATGGATTTCTAATAATGAAGGGGAAAAAGTGTTTATGATCAATAAATACAATAAAACTCAAAATATCACTTTGAAGGCCCATAAATAGAACTTAGTCCTCCTATATAGGTGTAGGAATGGTAGGCAGCTGTATGTCCACACCAAACTATCAAAGATAACAAACTACAAAACATTTGTATGGTAACCCTATACATGCATGATTAGAAGTGATATTTTTTATGTGAATGATGTTGTACCAAACTGAGAAAAGGGCATCAAGAAGACCACAAGAAAGCATCTGGGTCATCTATTGTGTACATGCCATGTAAAAGTGAGAATTGTACTTATTCTATCTTGATTGTATCTTGTGTGTATACCCTTATTAAAAGGCTGTATAACTGACATGACTTCACTGTAGTAACAGGTGTGACATGTGGACTTTAAGCAATGTTTACACAGAAAATCAATGCTTGAATATACACGAAACAAATTTCAATAAATAGTGAACAGCATACTTAACCACATTATGAAATATGCCTACAATGAGAATTGAGAGAATATATAATACTGTACGCATCTTTTATGATATTCAATAAAACACAGATGTTTTAATTAAAACCTGTTGGTATTGAAAGAAAGAAAAGAGTGATACAGTAGACTTATTTCAATTTAGGCATTAACATTAAAGGCTATTGTATTGATAATGTCATTAAAAGGTATTTTGAGAATGCTGCCAGCGACAACTCACACCCTTCTATAACCCTAAGGTAGATCATTTGATTGAACTTTGGAACTACATATTGTGAGGTTCATTTTCTGATGTAGGTCGGGCCAGATATACAGATGTGTGCTTATGGTGGTTAGCATGCCACATGACTTCTACACAAGCACAACTAACCTGAATGAATAATGGCCTTTCAAAAGTAAATTCCTTGTAATGTCTAAAAGAAATCATTTGCCATAAACGTTGCATGGTTATCAAATGTACTAAAGGGGAATCTAACCTTGATAGCAGACTACTCTAAAAGATTAAAGAAAGCAGAAAAATCAGAGAATACTACAAGTGAAAGTTTGAATGAAATCAGGCAAAAAATGAGAAAAGTTATGAATTTTTGAAAGTTGCAAGCACTATACTACTAGGTATGGGCTTTTAAATTGGCTGAATCTGTAATGTCTCTGTGATGTATTAGTGGTGGACAACATTTCCATTTTATTTGTTCTAACACACAAAATGACTAAAATTTCAATTTTTCAAAAATGTGTAACTCTGGATGGTCTTTTTAGAGTAGGGCCCTAAGGGTCAAGGCACTTGGAAGAAATTAGTAATATTTGTGTACATGACAAACAGGAGAGTTATCTGCCACTGAGGTCTCAATCCACTGACAAAATTGCCAGTTTGAGATTTGCATAGCTGTAGTGATCTCATATTTCAAACATTCATAGCTTTCTTATTATTGATCCTATTTATTTCAAATTTTCGTCATTCTGTTTCTCTGATTTTACTGCTTTCATTCAAAAGAACTCATCACAAGGGTATGATTGCCCTTTAAAAGGTAGCATGTCCCATTTGCGGGCCAAAAAAATGAAAAGGTTAAATTCCAACGGCATTTGAAAGACAATACTAATTTAGAACTTCCCTAAAAAAAGGGGGGGGGGGCTTGAAAATATCTTTAAGTGGGAAAATAACGACTATTAGTTGTCGAATCGACTTAGGAGCTATAGAGCCAGTAAGTAATAGTCTGATTTTTCAGACCATTGTACCAAATGGTTGTACGTTTTATGCTGCGTAATGATTCAATCAGTTTAATTTTGGCCATCACAAGAAGTGGGTTATTGATGTAGACAAATGCTCATGTACCCTTTACAGCTCATTTTATGTATGTTATTACCAAAGATGAAAAAAGCCAGTCAGTCCTTGCATAATCTGAATATTAGGACACTGCTCAAGTTTAAATTTCATAGATAGGACATACATAACATGTTCATAATTCCTGCAAAGTTCTACAAAATTTGATGTTGGCTGCAAAAGGGACATAGCATCTTTAAAGCCAGAAGAATTTCCACTGCACAAACATGATGCTACCCTAAACTGCTAACGTAGTCATGCCAAAGGTGTCTTGATGTGGACACAGCATCCCTTGGGAGCAGCTAACTACATCATCAAAATGCATTCCAAAAAATAGGGACCGCTGGATGCATCTGAGATGAAATATGAATATGAACACAGCCCCGCCCACACCCATCCATCTAACACATAATTCATAACCAACCGTGTATGTGTGTGGTTGTGTGTTGTATCTGTGTGAGCTTTTACTTTTAGCATGCCTAAGCTACATTCTCTATCCCCCAAAGTACCTGAGCCTATTTCAGAACCAGTGTGTCAATATTTAAACAAGTAAAATGGGAACTGAAATAGAAATTAATGGAGTGATGAGGAAAGAGAAACAGAGAGGAAGAGAGAAAGAGAAAGAGAAAGAGAGAGGGAGAGAGTGCACACCAGTCAGGGACAGAAAAGGATGTACATGACTTATTTCAGCAAGGCCAAGCTATAAATAGAAAAATCTATTATAAGCAGGGCTGAAAATGGGATGACTAGTCTATTTAAAGAGACCCATTTTCCATTTATAGCTGTTCTTCATCTCTAAGTAAAATAACTTTAGAAGATACAGAGGCGGCACTCTCGAGGGGGAGATGGGTGGAGACACAGTGACCCTTATAAATGCCTATATTTCCAGGTTGCCATAACCCATTAAAATCAGTATAAATGAATTCTTAGACCCCCCCCCCCCTTTTATCTAGGTAAAGACACCATCTTTAAAGGCACACTGTCCTACTTGTAGCTACTTGCTCCCTCTATATAGAAAACTTCCCCAATCGGTGCCTGTTGGTCCCCCATGATCCTCTTTTTCTTTAGTTAAATGAGAGCTGAGTTAATGAGATAGCCACCTGTCACAGTGACCTCGCTGGCTCGCTGGGCGGTTTAATCCCTTCTGGCTGAAGTAGTAAAGCCTGCCTTTAAGATGAATAATAATCATGATTTAAGGCTATTCTAAGGACGTTTTTGGCAGTCCTCTTGGACGCCATTTTGAAAATAACCATTTCATCATTAGATATCCAAATTTATTATTATATACAAGTTCTGTTTATTGTACATGTACGTGCCTGTGGTAACAAAACTGTTGAGTCGCTTATCAAAACAGCCCAAATGAGTCTCATAAAATGAGTAATTTCAGAATAATTTGCTAAAAATATAAACGTTTTGACACCAGATTAATGTTCATTAAACAATTATTTATCTTTGAGATTCTTAATCAAAGCATGTACTTTCTAGATATTTTTCAATTCAACATAATTGAATTCAGACTTCCTCCACCCCCCCCCCCCCCCCCCCCAAAAAAAAGCCCTGCTCCTCCTTCATCCCTTCCCCTCCCTAACATCTGACCTAAAATAGTCAAATTGATTAACCCAAGCAGCTGGTTAAAGAAAGGCTTCCATTTGCCTGCAATTTGGTTCACTTTAGGATAGAATTGGTTCAATTTTGGGAGCATCTGATTCGCATTACTATGGATATCCGGCATGGTCAAGTATCACCAGTAGAGGGCCTACTTAACTTTCTGAGTCAGAGATGAATATTAAAAGGGTTGGCCCCTTCCCCTGGTCCTAGTATTATCTAAGGTCCTGTAGTCTCCTCATCCTAAATCAACATTCAGATAAAAGATGGGTTTGCATCATCAACAAAATAAATGGGTCTGCACACTGTATATCCATTGGCTTAAAATCTTCATTTTGATTTTTTTCCCCCTCCTATTTCTAGTTCCTTTTTGTAGTTACAAATGTTTTTGTTTAATTACTTATTATTCCTAACTATCATTTGAGGGGTCCACAATTGTACAAGCATTGCTTTTTAGTGGACCTCTCTGTTTCCAATATGTATTCCTCAATTGTTGTAAATAAATGGTTATAATTGATTTGTAATGTTGAATTGAACTTAAACCACATAGGCATCACATAACTTTCAAAATGTCCGTGAACCACCCCCCCCCCCCCCCCCCCCCGCCCCCAACCCAGAGTTAGGAAGGCCAAAGCCAGTATCACATTAAAGCCCCACTGCACTACTTATAGCTAGTTGCGCCCTCTATATAGCAAACAATGCCTAATCGGTGACCATTGGTCCCCCATGGTCCCCTATTTCTTATGTAAACTGAGAGCTGATTTGATGAGATAACCACCTGCCAGTGACCATGCTGGGGAGGTCTAATCCCTCCTGACCAAACTAGTGCAGAGGGGCTTTAACCAACAAATGTAGCAAGAAAAGAAATAAACTAATGCTCCCAATTTTTTTTTTAAAGCTGATCAATCCAGCCATTATCCAATCATCTTGAGTGAGATAGAGATTGCTGAACCTCCATCACTGTGCACATGTCGCACTACAATGATTTGTGCTCAAGCTAACTCCCAATGTGAACGCGTCTCTGACCTTGCTCCCTTTCATGCAGTTGGCTGAAAAGTGAGCCTATGAAAAATAGCTTGTTCAAAGTCCACATGACAGGAGTGTACCTATGCTCCCCATGTATGACTATAGTAGGTCCATGGTATGACTAACAAACAGCGCATACAAAAAGTGCAACTTTGGCTCTATCTATTTGTCTAGAATGGTCAACTTGAAACTTTACAGCTTAAAATTTGACAATAACATAAACTTTTTTTTGGGGGGGGGGGGGGAGAGGTTGGAGTTGGTGGAGGCTTCCTTGTTATTTAAAAAATTTACATGTAAGGCATTGAATACAAAATCTTTCCTTCTCTAAATGAATGTGCTTTAAGCATAAGGGCAATGAACTATAAATCTCCACAAAATTATTCATAAGTTAACTATCAGAGAAATTATCCTACAGTCCTCCACTAAAGGGATCGTTTAACAATGTTAAATCTGAGATGCACGGCCCTACGTGTTACCAGTGTCTGTGATATGGTGTAATATTGAAGCCCTAAAAAAATCGCGCTTCAAAATGATCAAGAAGTGCCTCAAAAAAGTAAAAATCTTTGAGTAACCGGTTTTACCATACTCATTTTCCCCAATAGACTGTAGTGTTATGAAAACCGTTCAGCGAACGGTTTTCAAAATTTGTAATTCCAATCATAAATATCTTGATAATCAGACAGGCGATCGGCTTGTAAAAGTCCTGGAGTTCCTGACTGACCTAAAGGTTTATAATTATCATTGCAGCATGAGCTAAATCAAGGATTATTTCTAAAGGATCTAAGACAAAGTTAAGTTACCGGATCCCTTTAAACAGTGATACTATTTAGTTCTACACATGCATCTTGAAAAGAGACCAAGAAATATTGGATTCCCAAATGTTCTGTACAACTACATGTTTAAAGGGTACCAACCACCCTCTAATATTTCAGTCTGTATGTAAGTACTTTCATGCCATAAATCTATGCTCAAAACAAGAGCTTTCACATATTACTTCTATATAGAGATTTTCCAACTTTAAATATACTCTAGATTAACATAAAAGCGACTTGTAAGTAGACTACTTGACGCACACATACACGCTTGCATACAATAGGGCCGGCCCACAGGGAACCCAAGTCACACTAGAGTTCTATGGGTGCCGTTTTATGTTTTTCTTGATTTTCTTCATACTCCTTATCTGTGAGCAGAAAGAAGGCCAGGTGAAGTTTTGTAAAGATTGATTTGATACATTCTAGCTGAACTCAAATGACATTTTTAGGTGATTGGTATACACCTGAAATGTGTGACAAAGAGAGGTGTTAGAGCCTGAACCAAGGGAAAACCACCATAATGCAATCACTGTTTAAATACCCTTCAAATCCTTTTCCTTTGAAAGTAATATGATTTGAATTTACCATTGAAACATTGGATCCATTTTCTCCTTTCGTCTCTCTGTCCTCCTACATCGAACATGCTGTTGATTTAAAAGAAGAAATAAGAAGTGAAAAGAAAAGATCTATTAGCAAAAGTGCAAGCTGCCATAGAACTTGTACCAAACTGGGAAAACAATTTTCTCTTTCTAGGGAAATTCTGTTTATTAATGTATCCTGTACGACATGAACTTTTTCCCACATATTATATTTCAAAATGAAATAACTTGATACGATCATTTAACATTGTTACTGACACCAAAAAGAACCATTTAGGTAGTCAATTGTCTTATCAATAGATTTTCATCTTTAGATGAAATAAATGGATAAGTTAGTGGAGTAAGTTTTTTCAATTAAAAAATGAGCTGAAATTTCAGTGGTTTTTCAATCGATAATTTATCCTTGCCCTGATCGTTTTTTAGCAAAGGAGAAGCATTATCGGCATCAGCATTGTGAAAAATGTTCCTGCTAAAAATCAGTCAAACTCTTGTCATTGAGAATAATTGCACTGAAAATATGTTCATTAGTTATAGGACGTTGTCTGCTTATGTCTGCCTGGTGTTAAGTCATCAAAACATTGCTAGATGTTCTGGCGTAGCGCTAGTATATCCCAGATCCTTCTATTTGTCTGAATTTCTTTGTCCGATACGTAAATGACCTAAACCTTATACGATCGTCATATGCAAGCTTGTTGGTTTCTAGTGATAAAGTAATGGCTGTGCTCATAATTTTAAATGAATGTCTACTTTAAAAAAGTTTCTACACATATTTTTCTGTCCAGTCTTTTTCCCCCCATTGATTTTGCCTCTCTGGTTGATTCTGAATTCTTGTATTTAGTCAATCCCACCCATTCCAATCTTTTCAAGGAGTCTTCTCCATTTCCATTCATATAATTTCTGTCAGGCAGTGACTATCATCTCTTTCTCAGAAGTCAATGTCACAAAATGACATGAATCTTTTATTTGTTATTTCTACTATCAATGTTAGAACTCTTCACCAGTCTTGCTAGCAGTTTAAATGCTAACACCTTTACAGAACAATTTTCAAGAACATGATTTCATTGTTGTAATTGCTGGAATGATGGTAACTCTGTTAAAATTTGGCAGCAAAACTTACTGAAAGTTGACTTTGTCCACTTGGAATTTTGTTTCAAAGATTCCAGACGTCAAGACACGACACCGGAGAATGTCCTATTCACGAAGAAAAAGTAAAGATAAAAAGAAAAGATTTTGAATAATGAATTCTATTACTTTATTAGCACTGTAATAAACAGATACTTCAATAGGCTTTTTTGTAATGTAACCATATTTATGCATATGCATTTGTGAAGTGCCTCAATACAAATCATTTCATTCACACGTTACAAATAAATGTATCTCAATAGTCAGAACCCATTGCATAACTTAGTTGTAGCTAGATAAGACATACATTATGGCTTGTCCTACATGGCAACACATAATATATGCAACTTGCATTCTGACTATATTGAAATACAATTATTTGTATTCAGATGAGTGAAATAACTCATATCACGACACTTATATATAAATCTGGTTACATTACGAAAATTGCCTATTAGAGTGTCTGCGGAATAAAACGAGTAAAGCTGTTAAAGACAAAGTGAATTGAAAGTTGAATGCTTTGAGATGAGTTCCTCTCTTCCATTATAGAAAGAAATCAATGTTCTTTTGATCCAGGCATCTCTTCAATATTAATCCAACACTTCTTTTCCCAGAAAAGCCGCACATTCTATGTTATTTCTGTACTCGTTTGAAAAACCATAAACTTTCCAAGATATTTCAATGATTAATATATTACCCATCAACAAAATAAGACACCACAAAATCGGTTAATAACTTTTGGATAAAAGCCAGCATTATATGGAATTCACATTTTCCTTATAAGCTTTTTGCAATACCCGTTTAATCCTGCAGCATGCGGCCGCTTAGCAACGAATCTAACAGTGGTGACAAAAATAGCAAGTATCAAGTAAAATGTTAAATTAACGCCTACCCTTTTCTATCAATAGACCTTTCCTAAATCTATTTGGAATGAGATTAGAAGCTTAAAATAGATGATTTCCATACTTCTGGCTCCCGGTTTAATGCCCTTAAAGATCGGAAGATACATGTACTATTTTGCAAATTCCTGCATTTTGTTATAATCTCTGAAGAGATTTCATCAACAAAAGGCAAACACATAAACTTCCCCAAACCATCATACTACCTGAATAATTAATCAAATCTTTATTTGATTTAATTATCACAATTCAAAGAAAAAGAAAGGAAAACATAATGAAATATATCTCAATACACTTTGTATAAAAGACCTGCCAAACAAAATAATAATAATAATTAATAACTGGAAACAGGAACTTTACATGGACCAATACTACCAGACAGATCAGTGACCAATCTAATAGCAAGGAAGCTTTTCAGAGTGTGACAGAAAACACTTGTTACTATGACAACAAAGCTACTTCTGTCAATCATATCACTCTCTACTCAGTGGTAGATTGCTCTTTAGCATTTATATTACTGTAAGATCAATCTTAGACAACATAATGAGGTGACCCAACATATTCTCTGGCAACACTTGCTCCGGGCTTTTTATTTCATCAAATATTAGGTTAGGGGTTGCAATCGGGTTATAAGTTGAGAGGATTAGGAATATCACAAGGTGCAGGGTTGAAGTTTTGAACATAGTTGGTGTATAAAATTGAGCATTAAGCAATTGTTACCGGAGGATGTGTCGTAGTACTAAAATGAGATCCGAGACTTACCTGTAGGTCGGGAGCATAGTCTGGTCTTCTTATTGTATCAACTCTATCTAAAAAACTGTGAAGGGAAAAATAAAACAGAGGGAGAAGAAAAGAAAAAGATCAT
This sequence comes from Strongylocentrotus droebachiensis, assembly GCA_035222895.1. Taxonomy (NCBI): domain Eukaryota; kingdom Metazoa; phylum Echinodermata; class Echinoidea; order Camarodonta; family Strongylocentrotidae; genus Strongylocentrotus; species Strongylocentrotus droebachiensis. Next base: position 75,710 of record JAVYIG010003764.1, on the reverse strand, counting down.
TCAAAACGTGTTCACTGAGATATTGGTTCCATTATCAATTCTTATTAACTCAGAATCATTCCTCGTAAATGAAGCTGAGTATGCTATTTAGGAACCAAACATTTAACAAATTGTATTTGGAAAATTGGGAGGTAATGATATTATATTTTTGATAAAATTCCAATTTCTTATTAATACTCCCTCATGGTAGATAACAAGACATAATGAGTGACTTTGAAAACAATTAATTTACATACTGATTACAATCATAATTTTATTATTTATACATTTTCTCCTCAATATATCAACAATTACAAATTTAAAAAATGTGCAGTATACAGTCCCTATTGTCAGAAAGCTTTGATTGAATGTTACTAAGTTACACTTAATTTGAAACTATTGCACAAGGTCTTCCAGGTGCATTAAAATGTTATATTTCCGACAGTTCCAGCATGATGCACTATGGTTGATGCTATATTCTAATTAAACAACTTACAATAATTTTTGCAATCTTTTTTGAAAACATACCGTAACCCAAAGCAGAATGATGAAAGAATCAATTCATAAATTGTTATCCTTAACCTTTCTTAAACACTTTTTTTCCTTTTTTCGTTAAAGATTTCTTGATTTTGTTATGTCTGCCACCTTCTCCCTTCTTGTCCTCCCATGTCTCTTTCTCTCCCCCTCCTGTTCTCTTTCTCCTCCATCTCTTTCTCTCTCTCCCCCATCTCTTTCTCTCTCTCCCCCATCTCTTTCTCTCTCTCCCCCTGTTCTCTTTCTACGCCCCCCCCCCCCCATTCTCTTTCTCTCTGCCCTAGCTTTCCCCCTCTCTTCAAATTTTACCTATTCACTGTTCTATAATTTCATGAAATTGTATTTCCACATATCACTAGAAGAAGCAACATAGGTGATATTTTAAATTCCTCTTTTCCCCTAAAACAATAGTGACAAATTCTGTCTACTGCTATGTCCTCTGTTCTGCACCATCATTCAAGAATCCTTCAATCCTTATTTTTGTCCATGAAGTGTTATAGGGCAATCTAACCCTTGTAATAAGTTCATTTATAAGATAAGCAGAACAATAAGATAAAAAGAATGGCGAAAGTTCGAAACAAATCAGACAAATAAATAAGAGATTTATGAATGTTTGAGAAACAAGATCACCCAATCTATGCTAATCTCAAATTGGCAGTTTGATCAGTGGATTGTGACGTAGTCACAGACGACTCTCCTGTTTATCGTGTACAAAATTATAGTTAATTTCTGTTTTTCTCCCAAGTGATTTCTCCCTTGGGGCATTATTATAGGTCCTCTACCATACATTTGTGAAAAATTGAAATGTTGGAACAGATAGGAAAGTCTTCTGCCACTACATCACAGAGACATTACAGATTCAGCCAATTTTAAGAGCTAATATAGTGACTATAATTTTTGTGTCCGATTTGATTGAACCTTTCAGTCTACTTCTCTGATTTTTTTTCCGCTTTCCTCTAGGGTAGTTTGCTATCAAGTTTGGATTTCCCTTTAATATTCTTTTGCCAGTGACATTGTGAGAAAAGTAATTACAGCTGAGGTGTAAGTTGTACTAAACACTGAAATACTATTTCCTCCTCACAATACCATAGCAACTCAGTTCTAGCTATATGAGACATAGCCTTATCAGCATAATATTTACGTGAATGGGCCAATGTCTTTAGCGAGAGCAAGCAAGCAGGCGGGCGGGCGGGCGGGCCATGGAAAAAAATGCATGCAACTTTACTACATCCTTCATGTGTACAGCACATGCCCTGTGGAATAGCAAACCTAGGCTAAAAATAGATTTGAGGAAGAATAGTTGCTCATGGTACAAACTAGTTTGTGCAGACAGCCCATAGTACAGACAAACATTGCGCTCATTGAACTGTACTCTAGTGCAGTGTAACTTTTCTTGTGATCAAGCACTTGAAAGTGTGCCTAATTGAATATTGACCATGAAATATATACCCATTGTGAGAAAAGGGCTATGTTGTGGAGAGGAATTTCAAGGGCATGCATTCAGAGGCTTCATTTGTTAACAAGAGGTATGAATTGGTAGACTAGCACGCAGTCATCAGGAATGGAGGGAACACACTGGTTGCTATGCTAGGCGGAGTGTTATGTTGATCACCGTTATCAACATTGAGAATGGGAGGTAGGGCGAGACTGAAGGGGGAGAGAATGAGAGACAGATTTGATGGAGAGGGATGGAGGAGAGGGATGGAAGAGAAAGATGGGAGTGAGATGGGAGAGAAAGATGGGAGTGAGATGAAAGAGAAAGATGGGAGTAAGATGCGGAGAAAGATGGGAGTGAGATGGGAGTGAGATGAAGAGAAAGATGGGAGTGGATTGGGAGAGAAAGATGGGAGTGAGACGGGAGTGAGATGAAGAGAAAGATGGGAGTGAGATGGGAGAGAAAGATGGGAGTGGGATGGGAGTGGGATGGGAGAGAAAGATGGGAGTGGATGGGAGTGAAAGATGGGAGTGAAAGATGGGAGTGAAAGATGGGAGAGAAAGATGGGAGTGAGATGAATAGAAAGATGGGAGTGAGATGGGAGTGAAAGATGGGAGAGAAAGATGGGAGTGAGATGAAGAGAAAGATGGGAGTGAGATGAAGAGAAAGATGGGAGTGAGATGAAGAGAAAAATGGGAGTGAGATAAAGAGAAAGATGGGAGTGAGATGGGAGTGAGATGGGAGTGAGATGAAGAGAAAGATGGGAGTGAGATGGGAGAGAAAGATGGGAGTGAGATAAAGAGAAAGATGGGAGTGAGATGGGAGAGAAAGATGGGAGAGAAAGATGGGAGAGAAAGATGGGAGTGAGATGAAGAGAAAGATAGGAGTGAGATGAAGAGAAAGATGGGAGTGAGATAAACAGAAAGAGGGGAGTGAGATGGGAGTGAGATGAAGAGAAAGATGGGAGTGAGATGGAAGAGAAAGATTGGAGTGAGATGAAGAGAAAGATGGGAGTGAGATGGGAGAGAAAGATGGGAGAGAAAGATGGGAGAGAAAGATGGGAGTGAGATGAAGAGAAGATAGATTGAATTGAGTTTGGGATTTGATAGACAGATGGGACAGACAAGAGAGATTGAGGGGAGAGAGGGGTGGGAAAGAGAACTGATATGGAGATGGAAGAGAGATACTGAGCATTTTTAGGGAAACGAAGGGAGAGAAAGATGGGAGCAAGATGGGAGCAAGATGGGAGTAATGGGGGAGATGGAGAGGGTACTTGGAGTTTTTTTTGTATAAAGCAAAGTGTGAAGGCATCGGGTCAGTAAGTGGACTAACAAAATGCACACAGACCATGATGGAAAAGCAAAAGGCCCCCCCCCCCCCCTCCCCACCAACAAAACGTAAAAAGACTAATCACATAAATCATCCCTATTTTCACGAAGTGACGGTAGTGAATGAAAATCGCATACAATTTGCGTGTGGATTTTCCTCACTAACGTCACTCCGTGAAAATAGGAACCAAATATCAGTTTGAAATATTCTAGAATAAACTTGATGCTCATGAATGGTAACAATATATTCAGAGCCCAAAATATTCTTCTGGGTGGATGGAAGGCAGGTAATCAAAATTTAGGGGGGGGGGTCCTAAATATATCAAGTTTTATATTCTCATATCATTGGAACTGAAAGATAATGTGATATCAATCATTGCAACAACAACAAATAAAATTAAAGAACCTAGATTTATATGACAGTCATATTAGAACCCACCTCCCCCCCCCCTTTTTTTTTGGGGGGGGGGGGTGGTTGGTGATGGCGGATGTTGATGATCAGAACACAGAAAAATCTTACAGATGAAGTGATGAATACATTTAAGTTACAGTTGAACTTATCAATCAGCAGACTGTCAGAGAGAAGGATGAAAGGACAGACAGGCAGATAGAGAGAAAGACATACAGACACACACGCACACACAGATAGAGAAGAATGAATGTGTAAAGGACAGGCATCAGGAAAAGAGGATTATCTAGCAGAGACAAGCATGTGTTTTTTCTCACTGGGTGCCCATTATTGAATCAGTCGTTGTGTTGGCTCCAAAAATAGTTGAGCAAGACTTATGAGAAGGAGGGAGAGTGGGCCGGATGGATTCACCGTAAATATAATCATTGCATATATGTTTCTATACAACCTCTATATGAAACAAATCTATTCAGTCATCAAGACCTGAGAAAATGTAAGTTTATGACATTTTCTGTACTGAGCAAAATGGAGAGGAGCTCGCAAGATATGTCACAATGTTGCCAAATTCATAACTTTCCTATTTTCAATTAGATATTGCTCAAACTTTTACTATTTGTTTCTCTCATTTTTGAGCTTTTATTAAAATGAACTTAATATCAGGATGGACTTCCCCTTTAAGGTTGCAATTAGGTTTGGTTAGATTAGGTTTAGAGTTGGGGTTGGATAGGTATAGTGTTGGGTCCAGGGTTGAAGTATTAGGTTGAGTATAGGAAATTGCTGCAACCAGGCAGACCACCAGTAATGAAAACATTTCAATGCAATGCAAACAGCATTGTCTAGAAGTTATTCTGATTAGTCGATGGTGGTGTAAATAGGAACAATTGTGTATTATGAGGTTTCAGAAGAAATTGACCAAATCACAAATGATGACACAGATATCGGTACATATAGGACTACACAAATGTGAAATCAGAATTTTATCTAAAACTGTAAAGTAATAATAATCATTTCCATAAGACATCGCTACAATGATGCTTTTAAACAAGAGTGAAAACAAAGCTCAATTTTTTTTCTCCACTTCCAACAGAACTCAGCATTCTCTTTTAAAACGTTTCAAAAGGAAACTGCATGAGGCAACTGGTTCCTATAATAACACGTCAAGGGTATGACATTGAGACAATTCTGACAAAAATAGTATTGAAACTATCAATTTCCAGGCACTCATATGAAACTCATTGCTACAGAATAGAGAACTGTAAAGATACAATTATATGGAAACCAGCTTTTTGTAAAATCTTGTGTTCATGCTAAAAATAATTATTAGATTCTGTTATTTCAGACAATGTTTCTATTGATTGACAGCGTAGCTCAGTTAAACATGTATGCCGGGATATCCATCACAAAAAGTGTGAGTGAAATTTAGTTAACATTTCATACAAAATAATTATCATTAATTATCAGTCATGTAAACATTTAAGTTTCATATTTTTCTGTTTTTTTCCATTTGGCAAGTAAACATATGAAAATGGCCATCATCATTCACTCACTTTGCAACAGGATCTATTTTTCATTTTATGAGAATAGATACACTGTACATGTATGTCTTCCTTTAATTTCCTATTACTAACTCACCCAAATTATCATATGTATTTGACATTATGATATTTCAGCTGTACATCTGAATGTAGTTACAAATGAAGCTCAAGATTTGCAATATCATCCCAACTTTGTGTGTGTAAGCACACCAAAAATCCTTTATTTGCCAACAAGAGATCACAAGATCTTGAATTTGAGGGTCTGTGCTTGCAAGACTAATCCCCTAGAAAGGGCAGGGCACTCCACATCCACTTCCACTGGCAGACAAGGTCGCCTAGCATGGCCTGTGCTATTTTTAGTAACAGGTAGAGAGAAAGAGGAATGGTACAAATGAAGCATATGGCCCTAGGGGCATGCAGCTAGCTTCCATAGCATGATTAATATCTGGCACCTGGGAATGGTCATACCATGGCTCCTCATTTACATTTTCATTATCTGGGGAAAAATTTGCTAGTATCAAGAACATGGAAGAACAGGCATATTTTGTTAATACGCCTGAAATGGGCTATCCGCCGTATATCTCATTTATGTATGTATTTGTATGTTGTGATGATTTTATACGGAAATAAAAACAAACAAACAAACAAACAAATACAAAAATCCTATGACAATATTGCGCTCAGCCAACAAAATAGAAGGATTTCAGTAGCTTACTTATTGATTATTGTAACTTGCCAAAGTTGCAATTGATAACAAGTTTTATGGAACAAGTTTGCAAATTGGATTGTAGATAAAAAAGGAAAAAAATGATAATTCAACTGCATCTCCAATATGTCTGTGCATGAATTATTCTTGGAATATCATGACAACAAAAAGTTCTTGAGATATTGAGATATCGTGAAAATGAGGCTAATGCCTGTAATTTTCATGACTTGACCTCTATGACCTTCGACCTGCTTACTACAAAATCTAATCAGATTGTATTCCTATGGTGATACATTAATACATACTATCACCAAGTTTGAAGTTCACACCTCAAGTGCTTCTTGAGATATTGCATTAACAAGTGGACAACCCAAAAATATAATGCTTCGGGAGGAGTCCGGCACCACCTTTGGTAGGCAGAGGCATAAAAATGCCATATGAAGTCAGTGGATATCATTAATCAATACAAGAATACAATTGTACTATAAATAGACTGCCTCTGGACACTAATGTGGTATTCCAATAATTTTTTATAAAATAATTCCATATGAAATCACTACATAATTAAGCATTTTTCAACTAGGGTGCGTGCACCTTGCCGTCGCACCCTGGTGTGCTGCAAGACGGACACCTCTAGGGGTGCTGTAAGAGAAATTTTTGAATAAAATTTTGTGAAAACAAAACATCAGAAATCGCTAGAGTACCGTATGTAATTTCATATTGAAATAGGATTTTAAAGATAACAAGTTGTCTTGCTTCCTCGTTCGGCTTGCTCGCTTGTAACACACAGAAATAGGATGATTATAGGCAGCCAAAGCAAAGTGCCTGAATATCCTCATAGTAGTGTATTGAGGAGACCGAATATATAATTTTGGTATTCATGTATATTCATTGGTGAGGTGCCAGCATACATTATTGTATATCTTATCTAGTGTGTTGATTACAAAATTATGTTACCATATATAGTATTCCAATTATAATCACACGATATGAAATCATTAGATGTTATAAATGCACACAATCTTGCTATGAATAGATTGTTCCTAGAAGAACTTCTCGTATTCCAAAGCTCTATGTTAAAATAATGCGATATGAAATCCTTAGATGCCATTACATGTACTGCATATAACCTTACTATATATATAAATCACCCCTGTACAGCCATGTGGTTTTCCAGCGTTTTACTTTGTGAAAATGTCCTTTGCATTTTGTTTCACAGAAATGCAACCACATTGAGGGCAGGAGAATTAACATAAAGCATGAGCTTGTACTAAAAATGACTTTGAAAACTCACACCTGGGAATGAAATCATCAGAATCTATGATGGTTACATTCTAAGAAATGATGTTATATGAGTCTCTCATGTGAATTGAGAACTACATATTATTACTAGTAGTGTATTTCCATGGACTTCATATCAAATATATGCATTTTCACTGTAAGATCTTGAATTGAGGTACTCCTAAACATTCCGCGAGGGAATTTACCAGGTTTATAGGTCTTTACCATTACATAAATGAACAAAGGTTACATGTATGAACAGTATTTATCATCTTTCTTGTGATGCCTGTATGTTTATCTTGCAAGGTTCTCTAAAAGACATTTTCTTAACTAATTTTTATTTTTATTTCTGAAACGGCAAATATCGGATTTGGATTTCAACAGAAAGTGACTTTTACAAAAATTGAAGGGCACTGCAGAATGAAACAAGGATATTCCTGTACATTTTCAATTTTCATTACATGCATGCATTACAATGTACATAATACACACCTTTCAAGATCTCAAAGTTTTTACATGTATACTTCTCACGTTTTTACTGTAAAAGTGGCAATATTGGTTAATCTTTTACATATGTAGCATATGCAGGGTTTTCTTTATCTTCTTCAGTTTCCTTATTAAATGCAGCACGGTGGCATACATTCTTACTGTTGTTGTATTCTTATCAAATCTAGATTTTGGGCGCCCATGTGTCCCATGCAACTACCGGTATTGGTGTCGAGCCCTGAATACACTTTCTTCTATGTAATTTCAAAATTTGGAAACACCAAATAATCTATAAGTTGTATTTGGCAGTGTTTTGTTGACCTATGTTTGTCTATCTTGAGTTTGTTGAAGTAATCTGACTATTATTTTGTTTCCAACCCTGCCCTACAGGTCTCACTTTGATGTCCTTTAACTATAGAAATAGAGCAAGGTCTTGAATTGATACCTCTATAAAATAAAGAACAGGATGTGCTTTATTAGAAGGCCAAGTTTTAGGAAATTCTGATATTCCTTTCAGAGAAATTTCCACGAATTGTTAATCCTCTTTTTGTCACCTTGTACAATATCTTAGAAGTCACAATGGTTTAATAGACTACAGACTTTCAATGCAATTTTTTCTAAAGTAACAGTAAATTGATACATATTGTTTTCAGTAAAATTGTGTCCAAGAAAAAAACCAATAGGATTAACAAGACTTTATTATACTGCCGTGTATACCTACAGAATGCATTAATCATTAAATATATTTCAGCAATAAGTCATAATACATTCCAGTCCGTTCATATTTAACACTAACATTTCTTATTTTGACCAGGATATTCAAATGAAGAGCAATAGGCCAATTTTCGTAATGTAATAAAATTTAAAGCACAAATCTTTAATAAGTGCCTTGTTACTAATTATTTTATTCACCTGTTACATATTCATATATTTCAATAGTCAGAACGCGAATCGCTTACATTTTGCGTTATTAGGTAGGACGAGCCATAATATTTGTCCTACCTAGCAACAATTAATGTACATGTATGCAATTCGCATTCCAAGTATCAAAATAAAATTATTCATATTCAATTTGATTATTAGACAGAAGACTTCCTTTTTGTTTCGTTGATTATATATCCAGGGGCCTCCACCCACCCTCTTGCATTAATCACTTTGTAGGCTCCCTACTTTGTGTTTCTAATAATAGCAACAGCAGTTCTATTTATAGCACTGTCCATTGATACCACACACTCAGCAGAGCTGTAGCTAAGCCTGCAATGCATACATCAAATTATGGTGGGTGGCTGGCTGGCTGTATGTAGGGATGGTGTGTGTATGTATGTATGTAGAGTGTATAGGTAATGTGTGTGTTATGGGCTCTTCCTCTTCCCTCAGCCCAATGCATCATACAATGTGCACGGAGTATGGATGGACATGCAGTGTGTTGGTGCTTGTGTGTATGGCCGGTCTAGTGCATGCAGTTTGTGTGGCCATACACTGAGTGGAATCTCCCCTCCCTTCAGCTTTTTTTTCTTCTTCTGGGTAATGTAGACTTCATGGATGTGAATCTCCATTGCACTTCATAATTCAAGTGCACGATGCAGTCCAGTCGCTATCTCTCTTTCTATCATTCTTACTCTCTCTTTTGCTCCTATGAAAATTTAAGAATTTGTCTCATCAGAATTAAGTGGTCTCTTTTTATTATTAAAAATGAATGAAATAGGCATGATTTTAGTCTAAGATAAGCTGTAATGCAGCTGCAATCCTGGGCACCTTTTATTTTTCAAACTAAACAGAAAAATACCAAATAATTTAAAACTAATTTATACTGCATTACCACCACATAGTAAACCAAAGGAAGATTTCCCTTGGCTGTATCGTCTGTACCGATAAAATCACAAAATGCATCACTGGTTTTACAGCATACCATATTCAGATTCTGAAGCAAAAGTTATATAACAATATCAGTGGCACCTCATGCTTCTTTCATCACTTTAAAAAACAAAAAACACTGCAAAATTGCCAAAAGATGGGTTTAAAATGTCCATTTTGGAACCCCTACCCCCAAAAAGAGTAGGCCTTACAGTTTCACCATTTTATATATTTTGTTCTTCATAAAATTGGCTTTATTCAGGTCTCACAAAATCAGGGTTGCCAATTTCTGGGAAATACCAAGATTTCCTGGTTGGGGGAGAGAGAGAGGGAGAGAGGGGGAGAGGGGCTGTGGGAAATACCAGTGAATATCAGGAAATAACAGGAAATGCTCATATGCGTACTAATGATATTGTACAATGGGAAATCTTGTGGGGTCCCCTCCTATTTGCCCTGTACTAAAAAGCTTTTTTTTTTTAATTCCCTTCAGAAAATGTCAAATCATACATTCGCCATTAATAAAATTATTCTGAATATGTATTTATGTCGAAAGGTAACAAAAGGAAATGTATCTAGGCAACTTGATGTGAAAGAGTTCATCTCAATCGCATTGCCCCAGTGTATTGGCAGATTTAGAAAAGAAAGGAAGAGGCAAGAGAGAGAACGATAGACACGAAAATTGGAATGAATACAGAGAGAGACAGATGGAGAGAGAGAATGAAAAAGAAAGAGGAAAGAGAAAATTCCTTTTTAACTCTCAAAAAATATCTGTAGGCACATATCACCTGCTGTTGGTACGCACAATAATTCTTGAAAACCCCCCCCCCCCCCCCCCCCTCTCTCTCTCCCTGGATTAAGCTTCTATTACCATAACAATAACAAATATTCACACACACAAATGCAAGAACACATAGCTCTTCATTTTTTTTCAGCCTCACCAGTGTTTTGAAGCTGAAAATTATTTGAAAAGAACATTAAAAAATCATATGCTTTGAAAATGCTTTGTGTGCGACCTCACTTGCTATTTTCTACAGTCATTATCTTAATTAATTATTATGCTAGAAAGAGTGGGGATAGGGTGTATTATCATAACGACAAGCGTTTTATACATCCACATGATAAATAAAGCAATGATTAATGGCGGTTTGTGCATCACCGTGTATACATTCATCACTTGCTGTCAAACAACCCATAGGCCATTGAAAGGATCTTAACAACTTGACCAAAAGCAAGATAAACAAATTGACAAGTGGTACATATAATACCCTTTTCTAACTGCACTCTATCGGAGTCACACCGATGAAAATACCGATTGAATTTTCCTTATGTAAACAAAGGTGAAACCGCAGTTTTCCCCCTGTTGCTTTCTAACTGCCGGTGAAATTCTCTCGCTGTGGCGACCCCATGCCGGAAGTGAAGAATTATTGCGTAATTATTAAGCCCGCGCTCCATCTAGCTAGCATGCAGCATGTTCAACCATAAGTCAACAAACACAGCTGGTTATGATAAAGCGCGCGTATACTGCGACCATTGACCATTTTAATCGCTGTTTTAATCGCCTTTTTCTCCCGAACGTTTTCTAACTGCACGTTTCATCGGTGTCACACCGATAGAATGAGAATTTCTCCTGCTCTTGAGCAGGAGAATTTAATCGCCTATTTCTCTTCTTTTCATCGGCTATTTAATCGCCTTTTTCTCCTCTGTTGCTTTCTAACTGCCACTTTCATCGGATGCGTCCGGATGCATCCGATGAAAATCGGTGCAGTTAGAAAAGGGTATAAGTGGTTAACAAAAATAATGAATAAATAAAGGGAAAAACAAGTCCTAGTGTCCAGAAAAATTGACCGCCCCTATTGCTTTACTTTTGAAAGGTTTAACAAAAACATTTTTTTTACGGGGATTCACACTTCAATGAATAAAGTTATACTGGTTTCACTTTCTATTTATAACAGTAAGCATCCTAGTCCCAAATACATGTACAGTGTACATGCAGATTATAGGACAACCTGAGACCTCTAAAATCCTGTACCTGGTATGTAGCTTGTCTAGCTGGTGAACCAAAATGAATGGCCATTCATGAGTGAGGATATTTGAATGAGACAACAAAGAATACATCATCTATTCAGAGCCTAAAATACACTCTACAATACATGAATATGAACTAAAGCCCTCTAGATTCTCAAGAGTAAATATTCCTGGAGTTGATTTGATCTTTCCTAATTCAGAACAAAATGTTCATATTCCAGGATAAAAAACAGACAAGGACTTTAGGAACATCTAACTACAGTATTTCAGATGATTTTACACAGATCTTCCTTATTTACATGTAAGTCTACATCCTCTCACAACACCACAAAGAAAACATCTATATAATATATATGCATAAGATTTTCAAATCTCCCTAAAAAAGGTTATTAAAAAAAGTAGGATGTGTCTACCTTTCAATGAAAATGTATAACGTGATACAAATCAACATCCAGAGTTCGCGCAACCTTCTCTTTGCAATCGTCAACCAATACTCTTTTGATACATGCACTGCCCCCCCCCCCCTCCCCTGTTTATGAGCCAAAATAACCATAAACCGTATTCAACATCAGGTGCAAGGCAAACTGCCTTCCGCCTTATAAAAAAAAGTTGATAATAAAAAAAATATATAAAAAAACTGAACATCAGACAGAGAGAAGAATGTGTATGCTTCGCAGCCTGTAGTGATTATGTCCTGTTGCCTAGTTATAGTACAAACCTTCCCCTCTGCCTCTCTTTTAATTGATCATGAACTTTTTTATTAACTCTGTCCTAAATATATCCGACACATTGACGTAGAGTCATAAAATACTTCTACTAATACCAGAACAGTAATCAAATCTCAATTAGACACGTCTGTTACAAATGCATTGAAAAAAGGAGAAGAGGAAATGCACGATAATAATAGAAGCCAAAGCCTTTTAATATCAATAAACAAAACAAAACAATATGTATTGGCATGGCGACAGCATACCAATTTTCCCAAAATAGTCCACTGACTCATTCCAAATCAACTGAAAAATATTGGATATACCACAATGCAGACCTAACTTATCCCCCCCGTTTCATTTTTTTAGTGGCATATGAATATGGAGTTATTAACTTCTGAAGAAAAGAATGTGTAGGCAATGTTTTTAATGAAATACTATGTAATTCCATATGTCCCAATTTTGATCCTTCCCCCCCCCCCCCCCCCCCCCCCCATCCCAATTAATAAAATTACAGGCATGGTCTCTTAACCTATTTACTATGTTTGGTATATGAACAGTGAAAAGAAAAGAGAGAGATGTACTGCAATTAAGTCAGTTATCATTATGCCAGACTACTAGGACTCATTATAAAAGAAAACCTGTTTGAAATAACAATTTAAAATGATTAAAGCAGATTAGAGAAAGAGAAGGAGCACCATTTTCCTAAATGTAGACACAAGCGTGCAACACATGTCCCTGTATGTATTAATATTCATACTTTTGAACGTTGTCGGCATTGATTGCGAGCCTTGCCTATTGATCGGTCGCCAGGAGAAGAGCACCATGGCAACACTTCCAAATAGAAACCAATGGTATTATTATTAATACCATCAACACACACACATCATCCTATACTCAAGCTACACATCTACATCTTTCTCTCGTTCTCTCTCATCCTCTACCATTCTATTATCATCCTCTCCCACTCTCTCTCTCTCATCCTCTCCCATCCTTTCTTCACCTATTGTTCTCTCCAACATTCTCAAATTCTCTAATTCTCATCTCCTCTTCCTTGTCTATCTCATCCTCTATTATCATCTCTTCCTCTCCCATTCTCCCTCATCCCCCTTTCTCTCTCACCCTCTCTCATCTGCTCCCACTGTTTCTCATCATCTCCCATTCTCTCTTTCTCTCCCTTTTTCTCTCTTCTTCTCTCTCCTCCTCTCATTTTCTCTCTCCTCCTCTCCTTTTCTCTCTCTTTATATCCCATTCTCTCTCATCCCTGTATGTTATTTTCTTCTCTACCTCTCTCCTTCCTTTTGACACAATGTTAATGTATATACTCTATACTCAACACCTTTCCTTATGCATTTTCCCACACCAGTTGCTACACTTCTCTTGAGTGTTCTCTCACATTGTTTTCTCATTTGCTATTCATCCATCTCCAATTATAGCCTTAAATGGAGGTATTTTGTCTTACATTCTCTTCAATTCTTTTAACCCCTTTCCTACTATACATGTATAGTCCATTACTATCCCATTCAATGTTTGCCTCAAATTTCAACATCAAACCATTCAACCTCTAAAACAACTTCAGTAATTCATTGTAAATTGAAAAACCACATCACTAAGCAAGAACATTTGAGCCACAAAATGCAGCAATCACTAGGACACAATTTCATGTGGGGTACCTGCTTCTTTGTAGTAGTTTAGTACCCTTGAAAACATCAATTATTTCAATCACAACTTGTGATCTAACTATTTTGCAGCAGGATACATGTTCATGGAATTCATTATGAACCATACAGAAGATATCCACCAGGAATACACTCAACAACTTGGAAATATACCTACTTGCTAGACTCCTAAAGATACTTTCAAGAAACCATTACAACCGTCTCTAAATGGGGGGGGGGGGGGGGGTATTTCATTTAGAAGGTTCAAGTTAAAATATAGGTACTTTTGTATTTTTACATTCATTGACAAGAACAATTAATCAAGATAAAGTACATTGTTTAATTACTGAAGAGTGTCAAAAATATTTTCTTTGTGGTCCACCAAAGATCAATTATTATTCAAGGTTTCTTGTGGTGTGAACACACCTTTCATGCTCTACATCATGAAATGAATTGCAGGCATCTAAATATTGACCCTCCAAGTGATTTAGGGCGTGTTCATGCTTCACTTTTTCTGGCCAGAATCAGGCATCTGTTACGCGTTTAGTTTAAAACACGGTTGCGTCTTAGCTTACTTTTGTAGAATCACCGAAAAACGGCGATCACGATCGCCGATCATAAACTCACAAAAAGATGCGTTTACAATTTGTAAACGCGTTTAAATGGGGTCAACGCACTGACCTCTAGTGGGTCTACGTAGCATGCACAGTGAAGGTCACACAAGGCCACACAAGGAGAATTGCCTGGATGAGCCAGAGAAGTAAGCATGAACAGTACACCGTGGAACTGCGATCACGATGAGCGTTTACGATGAGCGTTTCAGATCGCTCATTCTACCTTCAAAATCAAGCATGAACGCGCCCTTAGATAGGACATGGGGATAAAGAGATGGTCAAGGTAATCAGCATCCAACAGTCCTTGACCTACAAAGAAAAACCTTACTGGTATCTCAAATATGTTGTTATGTTATGTTGAGTGTCATTTTTTCTTGTTACTTCTAGTTTTTAAGTAAGTCATCATGGATACACTTTCTATTGGGAGCCAGAAAGACGCTAATTCTGTGTAAAAAGATACAAGACTTACAAGTTACTGCCCTTCTGGCTCCAAACAGACGACATTGGTATGTTGAATGGTATCCTTTTTTCTTTCTTTTTTAATGCAGTATGCATTTTTACTGATATATAAACTTAATGTTTGCTGATTCCTCTTCATGACTTGGAGAATATTTTTCGGTCAGCATATCAACCCCCAATCTCATAGCAAATTATCAGAAACATACATGAAAGTTGAACATATCTGGAATAACAAACATAATGAATAAATTAAATATAACCCGAGGAGACAAAAATTGAAATATACATGTATTAGATGAGCGAATTTCATTACAATTCTTCTTCTGTACCATCTTGCTGTCTGACTGCTTTTTGTCCTGTCCCTATTACTTTCACCTTTTCTTCTCCTGGCTTGACATCACCTCACACCCTTCCTTTCATCACACCCACACCCATTACTCTTGAAACTATTCCATTCCTCCACAGACTGACTGATGTAAATAATTCATTAACATGGATTGGAATAGCTGCTATTAATAGCCTGGATGCAATCATGTAGTATTCAAAAAGCATCTGGGGATGAACTGGTGTGTGAATTTCTATGACATAATTTGCAAACAATTCACATGCGCTTTTAATTTTAACCCACAATCCTGACATCAAACTTCTCGAAACAGGTTAATATCATAATATTTCTTGAAAATAGACAAAGGTAATATTGCAGATTTTACTTTTGCCAAAAGAGAAATATAGGAATTACTGTGCTACTGGGGGTAACATTTTCTACATGAAGCCTAAATACAGTGTAAAATAAAACAATCTTGAAAGACCAAATAGTATTTCCCATTTGCAATACTGGTTTGATCAGACAAAAATCTTGAATGCAAAAGCACAATAAACCTAGTATGAGCATTCATATTCAACTCATGATGATGTCAATGTACATGTAAAAGGTGCAACATTGCCTTATTCTGTTTTCAAGGAAATGTGACTCAACTGAAGACAGAAGAACGTGTACATGACTACATGTAGGCCTCTATATTTGAGGTTTGACAGAGAGTATGTTGTTTCTATAGAGCTCTGATATTAGTGGTTAGATTTATTGAGTCTATCAAGTTAGGTTACAGTAAGAACTGAATTATTGGGAGCTTTTAATTTTCAGTTACATTTCAATTAATCATAACCATCGCACATTTCTCTCATGAAGAAAAAACGGATTACATTTTTTCAATTTTTATCCTTTTTTCTCTCACCAAAACAACCCAGTCAATACATGGGAATTGCACTATTCACAAATACATTCTTATAAAAACAATTCTCCACTGGAATATAATTCTCTGGACAACATGTATTTCTCCAATGGAATATAATTCTCTGGACAACATATATTTCTTAAGCATTTTGTTGAAAAAATGGATGAATTCCCAAAACCATCGGAATTACTAGTTGTTTTTAACTGCTTACAATTTTTAAACAAACTGCAGCACACTGGCACAACATTTTTCACATGAACTAGTCTTTAAGGTGGGGAAGGAACATGGAACTTTTTCTGTACAATCATTTTATCAAAGTCAGGGACAGCCAGCTGCAGAAATAGGATTCAATGGAACTACTGCTGCGAGTAGTACATGCACGCTTTTACAAAAAGTGTGTGCATTTGCAGTATGTACGTATGTATACACAGCACCGTGACACACCCATTACTTACAATGTAGGCCTACATGTACATAGCTGCGGCGCAGTGCAAGCCTCATTGGCATAATGAATACCTATCTCGCTATTTCAGGAAATTGCATTGCTATTTTTAGAACGGGAGTATTGATCACTTGCTCATGCTATAATAGGGGTTGGGTGTGGGGGAAGGGTGGTGTAAGGGGAAGGGTGGTGTAAGGGGAAGGGTGGTGTAAGGGGGGAGGGTGGTGTAAGGGGAAGGGTGGTGTAAGGGGGAGGGATGGTGTAAGGGGGGAGGGGTGGTGTAAGAGGGAAGGGTGGTGTAAGGGGAAGGGTGGTGTAAGGGGGGAGGGTGGTGTAAGGGGGAGGGTGGTGTAAGGGGGAGGGTGGTGTAAGGGGAAGGGTGGTGTAAGGGGGAGGGTGGTGTAAGGGGAAGGGTGGTGTAAGGGGGGAGGGATGGTGTAAGGGGAAGGGTGGTGTAAGGGGAAGGGTGGTGTAAGGGGGAGGGTGGTGTAAGGGGGCGGGTGGTGTAAGGGGAGAGGGATGGTGTAAGGGGGGAGGGATGGTGTAAGGGGGGAGGGATGGTGTAAGGGGTGGTGTAAGAGGGAAGGGTGGTGTAAGAGGGGGTGGTGTAAGGGGGGTGGTGTAAGGGGGGTGGTGTAAGGGGGGTGGTGTAAGGGGGGAGGGGTGGTGTAAGGGGGGAGGGGTGGTGTAAGGGGAAGGTGGTGTAAGGGGGAAGGGTGGTGTAAGGGGAAGGGTGGTGTAAGGGGAAGGGTGGTGTAAGGGGAAGGGTGGTGTAAGGGGAAGGGTGGTGTAAGGGGAAGGGTGGTGTAAGGGGGAAGGGTGGTGTAAGGGGAAGGGTGGTGTAAGGGGAAGGGTGGTGTAAGGGGTAAGGGATGGTGTAAGGGAGGAGGGGTGGTGTAAGAGGGAAGGGTGGTGTAAGGGGGGAGGGGGGGTGGTGTAAGGGTGAGGGGTGGTGTGAGGGGCAAGGGGTGGGGTGAGGGGCAAGGGGTGGGGTGAGGGGAGAGGGGTGGGGTGAGGGGGGAGTGGTGGGGTGAGGGTTAGTGTTGCTACAGAGAGTAACTTACTTATAGTCTGGGCTTGGAGACGAGATAGAATATATAGGCTTACATGTCACAAGCCATTAACTGAAATAGGTTTGGAGTATATTTAAAATATACGAAAATCTGCACAAGTATGCAGTCTTCAAAAGTCACCTTTTCAGAATTAAAACCCAATTTTCAAATCATTTTACATCTTATTCAATACTATCTCACGCCATGCCCCCACGCCACGCCCCCCCCCCCCCCCCCCTCCCAATTTTGTCCTAGAAAGCAATTAACTGTCTGTGGTGGTGATTAATTTTATTTTTGTTGATGCACTTAGAGTGTACTAATTTATTGTGTTCTTACATGTATATCAAGCATTTATTTTTGACTGCATCTCATCTAAAGTTAAAGGAAATAAAATTGGTGTTTAGGCAAGTGTTACACAAATCCAGTTGGCAAGATATGACCTAGGATATCAACAAATCTTATTGGTAATCTGTGATCTGGCATTACATAGAATTTATATCTCATAGAATCCTGAATGTTCAACACTACAAATGACTTATATCTACCAAACAATGATGGTAGACAATGTTTTATGCGCATAGCTGTGAAATGATGAGCAAAGAAAAGTAAGAAAATTAAAACTAGCCGACCTCACCATGTTCATGACACAGGGTCTAAGTTATGCTATTTCACGTATATCTTTCTTTAGAGTGAATGTCATTTAAATCAAGATTGGATTCATCTGAATTTGAACATTTAACTAGCCCAAGTTACCAACCAGTTTCTCTTGATATGTACATGTTGTTATGTAATTCCAAACCAGAATCAAACATTAGCTTTAGTCCGTATTGGTGCTGTATACATTGTGGAAAGCGTGTATGAAGTCAGTTGCATTTGGGCTTGTGGTAAGAGAAGGGTTAACGGTCGACAAATCTTTCATAGAGTAGCTGACAAACGAAGACATACTTGACTGCTCATCAAGGCACGCCAACATCCAAAGATGCTATCTTGTCAGAGCACATACATACAAACAACAATGCACATTCATCCACACACACTTCTTATCTCACCATCTCCCTCATGGCCCCCTTGCTAAAATTAGACACACAGAGATATGCATGCGCTAATAGAACCAGATGAAATTAGAAGATATGATGCAGGCGCACAATGCGAGGCAGCGCCGACCTTTCTCCTCGCTAGTTTGCCGGGATGACACAAGATGGAAGACTAAGGGTGGAAGGGGAGGGATAGGTTTTTATCTCATCCCCTGATGATGTCCGGGAGAAAGATGGACAGAATGAAGAAGAGAGAAGGAAAGGAGAGAGGGAACGCATGGGTTGGCTCGTCGAGTATGCCTAGGTGATATGACACAGACTCAGTCTGGATATTGCAGAAAGATGTGAATGATGGACAAAAGAGAGAAGGAAAGGAGGGAAGGAGGGAGGGAGGGATAGCATGGGTTCACTCATCATCCATACAGTATGCTTAGGTGATAAGACACAGACTCAATCTGGACATTGCAGAAGATGTGAATGATGGACAAAAGAGAGAAGGTAAGGAGGGATGGAGGGAGGGATAGCATGGGTTCACTCATCATCCATACAGTATGCTTGGGTGATATGAAACGGACTCAATCTGGACATTGCAGAAAGATCTAAATGATAGAGAGAATGAAGAAAGTGAGGCAGAGAGAGTGAAGAAAGCGGGGCAGAGAGAATGAAAGGAGAGAAGGCATGGGTAGGCTCATTATTAGAGTATGCTTGGGTGATGAGAAACAGACTCATGGCCTGGAAATCGCAAGTGATTGACAAGACTGAAGATATTCTAGATTTATAACCGATTCCATGGAACTGAACCTTCCCAATCACCATAAGACAATAGATGCATTCCCAAATACAATATCCATCTGATGATCTCAGAGCACTTCCTCACTACTCAATGATCATCTCAAACATACTTATTTACTGTTCTCTCAGAATCTCTTTTTTTTTTCTCAGTCGAAGATTGATTTTTAAAATTTGGAGGGGAAAAAAAGAGCATTTATTGATGGTTTTATATATCTAAAAAAAAGAACATGGGAATGTTCTACAATGCATCAAAATAAAATCAATGATCCAACAATTGGTCACCCTGTAATTGACCAATTAAAAAAAAAAACAAGGCAGAGATACAAATTATTGATTATTAGGGCGATTTTTTAATTGGATATTATACCTGTATGGCGTTATTGCTGTCTATAATGATTTTCCCAATTATTATTTTTCAAACACAAGAAGGCAATATCCTTGACACACTTTTTGTCAATGATAATCATTCATCAATCTCCTTGAACTTTCCAATGCTTTTCCTAATGCTAGAGTAGATTACATGCTGAAGCCAATCCCAGAAGTCATTTAAAAAAGTTAAATGGTACCATTAATAGAATTTATAGAAATGATAAATTCTGGCTACATGTACATGTACATCCAAATGTTATAAAATTGGCTACATGTACATATTCTTTAATAAAAACAAGACAAAAGTAGACTACATGAAGATCCCTATACAAATTTGATCTCTTGTTGCCAATAAATGATATCACCCGCAGAAAAAAATGATGCTCTGGACGACACAGGCTCGACAAAAATAACTTTTCTGTTCTTAATATAGTACCAGGGCCCTGCTAAAGGGATAATACTGCCGTGAGGGAGGATAATACGATGCAACCCAAATTTAGAACCATCATCAGCCCCCTTGCTAACTAGTAGAGCCAAATATAACATACAATGTATTAGGGATTCCCAGGGGAGAGCTTGATAAATGTATTCATGCAAAGTGTACTTATTTTCATAACTCCAATTAACAGAATCCCATTGGGATTACCTTTGCAGTTTGTCATGAATTTATGGGTAACAAAATAAGAAAGGGGCTATCTTCAAAGAAAAGACTCAAATTACAAAAATAAAAGTTACAGCCTTAAAGGGAAAGACGATATAGACCTAATAATACCATGAAGAATGATACAAGTCTCATTAAAATCCATGATCACATAACGAAGATATATCGACTTTTTTATCGAAAATCAGCCGCCCCCCAAATGCAATAGCGTTACATGGGCATGAAACGATCGCCAAAAAATAACCGATAGTATCGAAATTGTGACGTATGTTGCGAGCTGCCTTCTTATTTCGCAGACATTCACTTTCGCTCGCGGTACACTGTTATCGCACTGACACGACGAATCATGGTCTTTTGCCAAGCAATAGGTTGCTATAATGACTCCTCTAGGACAAAGGGTAAAAGTTTTTACTCAATACCGGACCCCGTGAAAGAACGGGAAAGGTGTGCAAAATGGATTGCTGCGCTGAAATCGGCGAAATTCAACTTGAACAATTACCAATATAATAGAAATCATGTCGTTTGTAGCGACCACTTTGAACCACGGTGCTTCGAGCATGATCTGAAAGCGGAGCTATGCGGTACAAGACCTCGAAAAATCCTCAAAGATGATGCTATTCCTACCATTTTCATACATCGAGGACCGGTTAAGATGCGCACATCAAGTGAAAGAAGGATTTCTGGAAGACGTACTAAACAGGTTCGTTATATTAATTATCTTTCCGTTTTATAATTTCATTTTACCGGGCTTCAAGAATCAACCTCCCGCTGTATATTTATACTGTGCAGCACGCGCGGTTGTCGTCTGCTAGTGCTAGCTGGTACCTTCCAATAATACTAGCGCTATAAGCACGGAGAACTCGCCCGAGCCGAGACGGCTAGGCTTCGTTCATTCTTGCTTATTATAGATGCACGATGCACGCACGTACGCGTGCGCATTTGACGACGAAACCAATTTAAAAATTACACGAGTTTTGTTTTGTAGACTCTTTTTAAAATTTATTGCAACAGTTTTGTGAAAGTTAATAAATACAAGTTTATTTAATAATTATTTTTAAATTACATATAAGTTTAACAGTGAAAAACAAAATGCTATTAAGCATCTTACAGATCAATATTCCTGTACAAATTCACCGACCAATCAGAATACAATAACGGCCAGCTCGCAAGATACGTCACACCACGGCGGGTCAATTCACAAAATGGCGATCCCCAGTGACGGCGATCACAGGGAGAATGCGTATGTTTCAACTGTGATTCTACAGCTAAATCCTGTCTTTTCTAAAAAATAAATGAAATCATTTTACATGAAATTTTATGGAGATTTCGACAGTATAAAGAAATTTCTGGGGTGGACTATCCCTTTAACGTTTGAGGAGGGCAATGGATCACCTTATTTGTGATGTCATACATTACTTGCAATGGATTCTATGGAATGACAGAATGATGTCTTTAATCATTAAACAAACATTAATATTAATTATTATAATATGGGGGCAATTGGCTTAGATTTAAATTATTATCCATTGGTCCATATCTACTATATATATCTGAGGCAGCACAACCTGAATTGTCCTCTCAACAATGAATTTTAAAGACTAGAATATAAAAAACTCACGCTGCACCTGTTATAAATCATTTGTAATATAGAGAATTAATCAGATATAAATCTATTAGATGAAGTTTATGCACGTCACCAAGATAAAATGCTTGCCCGGAAAAAGACATTTCCGACATTACTTCTCTCACATAAATGTTACAATATGGAACCCTGAGACAATACAAGCACTACAAAAGCGCTGTGGGTTTTCTGCTCTTTCCAGCAACCATACATGTACATGCATTTGGTACTACTCATTAGCTAGCCACAGTGAAGCTTTCAGATTACAGGTGATCTTTCGCCTACTTTGGTTTCATCATGAATGACCCAAATTCAGTACGTGTACATGTACATACAACTGAAACCCCCGAGACAAAAAAAAATGTTTGCACAGTATGTTCCGACATCGCACTAGCTACGCTGGCAAATTAAAAACTGGAGTACATCTGTCATCAATGCAAATATAACGCATACTGTATATGATAAGCACAAAGCCAAATTATTGTATATTTACTAATCAAACTATCAACTAGAATAGTCCTGATGCCACACCTGTATGCTTCGTTTGTACATGTAAACCTGTCGTTTCTTAGTTCCTATATCTTCACACCACACTCTCTGCATCCAGCGCCCGAAACGTGTTGGCAGTAGAGCCGCATACTGGTCCTGTTTTGATAGCGCATCGTGAAATCTTAACATCTTTCCAACCATTCATCCTCATCCTTCTCATCATCTTCCTCTTTCTCTTCTTCCTGATCCTCCTTCAACCACTACAAACATGAACTTGTTCTAATTTGTGCATCAGAGAAACCTACTCCTTTCTATTAAACCCTATTAGAGTTAAAGGTGAAATGGATACTACAATGTAAAACTGCACAAACTTATTAAAAACACTTCATTCTCTCTTTCTTTCTCTCTTTCAAACACATTAATTTCCACACCTGCAAATTGTATGGCATGCAATGCATTTAAACGCATTGCTGTAGTCACAGTGGAAGAGATGAAAGAAAACCAAAAAGATATATTGTATTAGGGGTGGAAAAGAAATGCTCTTTGATGAATTTTGGATTAGGGTAATGTGAACTTTTTAACTTGTAAAAGGGTGCAGTGACTGAAAAAAAAATTGAAAAATGCTGATCTAGTAGATTAAAGACACCAGTGATTTGTGAATGCATTTGATGGCATTTGATTTAACCCATCATTCTGGCAAATCATAACACGCTGAAAGCAATGGTTTGGGTGAAAGTTAATAAATGGGAAGGACTTACTATTGTGCGCTATCTATAAGTTGATATTCGTGCGACCTGTCACAGCAGCCTTGAACTCCAGCATCTATCCATAAATGTTTTGTGTGGTCCCAGAATTCCTAAAACAGAGGTACAAAAGAGAGGAGAAAAAAATAGTTAACACATTTTTTGTAGATAAACTTTCAGCTATCCTGTAGGCCTATTAAATGTACATGTAGATACATGGCACGTATTGATAAAACAGCAAAGAAGTTAGAGTAGGTGCATGAACAAAAGGTTCATTGTATTAAGTCTACTGTCAATTCAAACGAAATATTGATGAAATTAAACCTAGAACTATTTGTTGTTAACCAAGGTTTTTCACATAATGAATATAGCATACATGTATTATTACATATAATATGTCAGACAGTGAGCGGACATGTAGATAAGGCTGAGTAAAATTGAATCATGCATTTAGTTTCTTGTCTCTCTTTTTTTTTTAAAGATGAGGTTCCACAATACTAATGAATAACTAAGAATCAAGTTTACTAGCCTAATGCTACATCAATTGGTCTGAATTACTGTCTTGGCAAAAAAAAAAAAACTAAATAGGAGAGTAATTGAACATGAACTAATAAAAGTCATTCATTTTAAGCCTGATGGATGTCTTTTGATCTTTATATTAATGATATTATGAAATGACTCATTAAAGTTAAAATATTTCATGAAAGACAGGGTGCAAATCTATTGCTTTCCTACAGAAATCTCATCATTCTTTCCTTTCAATCCACAAAGCAATGCCAAGCTTTGCTTGTTTTAAATCTCCATTCAAGAAAGAAACATATCTATCTAATTTATAATTAATAGGTATACACTAGTATTTATTAATTGGTTCAGATTCTAATGCCATAACCGGGCCTCTCTTTATTTTGCACAGTAACCGTGTACTCTCGCAACCATTTTGATGCCACAACAGATAAGGCTTCAGTAAACCAAATCCAAATCAGGAGTTCAACTTCCTCGTTTGGACTTCCTGCATGATGCTAAAATTAGCAGCATTTTGGATATTAATAGATGGGAGTGAATCTGAAACGAAGCCCAGGGCTGTGCTGCCTGGCGAGGGAGGCTTTGTCTATTTACGGACTATCATAATTCATTGAGTAAACTATCCCAGGGTTTTCGATACCTCATCTATGGGACTCAAAACCAAGCTGTCCTAATTCAAAGACCTAGACGAAGAAGACAAAATGTTCAACTTCTCAACGCCTCATGACCGACACTGAATTTACTGAAATACAAACAATGGCAATAGAAAGATGGGATAGTTGGGGCATTATTCCATGACTGTTTCTGTTAATTTTTACTACATGTACATATGCATAAATAGTAAACTTGATAAAGCAGTAAACTAGCATCAACTTGAAACTTGATGCATATACTGTCATTTAATAGGGATTGGGAAACTTTGCCTCAGATTCTTTAACAAAAATCCTGGATTTAGCTCATGCTGCAATGATAATTATAAACCTTTAGTTCATACATGAATCCCATGAATTTTACAAGCCAATCATCTGTCTGATTATCAAGATATCTATGATTGGAATTAGAAATGTCAGAATTCGTTTTCTAACGGCTTTCATTACACTACAGTCTATTGGGGACAATGAGTACGGTGAGTACGGTAAAACCGGTCACTCAAAGATTTTTACTTTTTGAGGCACTTCATATTTTGTAGCGCTATTTTTTTTTAGGGCTTCAATATTACACCATATCACAGACATAACACGTAACATTGTTAAACGATGCCTTTAAGTAAATGTTTGCAATTTTGAAAGCTTGCCTTTGGAAGCTACCTCACATACAGGACTGGCAACATGAAACTAGTAAATAAGAAATCTTACAGAGTTTATCGCTAGGCACTATTTAAAGAGGATGATAAATTGACTTGAGAATGGATCTACAGTATGTTGGCATGTTTGAGGTCTCTGTACTATCCTACACTGTATACCTTTTCATCGTTGCTATATCAGGCAAACCCAATGGTATGGTATAGCTTGAGGAAGAGTAAGAATGGGGCATGCTCTGGTGAATATCCATTAATTAACGCCATTGGTGTTAGAAACAGAGCTGGATTAAGTAACAGAGAGCTTCTCGTGTGATTTCTCTTATTATGACTAAGACAATGAGTATCATTAAAAATGAATAAATAACCAACATACTATGGAAGTTCTATGCTTCTTAACGACTTTGCATGCATCATTTTTGTAAGCAATCTATCGTAGCTCAAATATAGACTCAAACTGTGTATGCTTCCATATAGGATCTTTTCACAAGAGATAACAGGTTAGAAGTGTGGTTTTTGAAAGCCACAAAAATAGAACAATAACCAGAAGGAAATGAATAAAGTAAGGCCTGGGTGTGGTTTATAACCTATTTTATACCAGAAACACACAAGGAAGCTGTTAACAGAAAAAGAGCACTATATACAGTGCGTCCCTGAAAAAACGAAACCGAGAAGTATCGATGTTTTATCATAACTTAATCACAACCATAATTAATGAATGATACATATTTGGAAATCTTAGAGTCTCCTCTTTTAGGTGATGCTACTCAGATGATGCATATTTCACGCATGAGTGATTAAAAGCAATTTAAAGGAAGGAAACCAAAAAGACATTTGGCGGGCGGTATCTGAATTTCGAAGAAAAATTCACATTTCTAGAAAGTTGAGTTTCTGCCCTTTCATATGACACCTCAATCAGGAAAAATGAGCGAGGAATAACAAAGTTCTGTTTGTTTAAAGTAGCCCTTACATTTTCATAATTTTAACAAACGAATTCGTTTTCACTGGGTGCCTGCCGTAGCAAAAAGCAGATTTGACAAAAGACTTAACTCCGTTTCGTTGACAACCAGCCATGCATGAAGACGCTCGTCTACGGCTGATTGTCAACAAACCGGAGTTAAGTCTTTTGTTAATTTCGTTTATTGATACGGCAGGCAGCCAGTGAAAACGAATTCGTTTAATAAAATTATGGAAATGCAAGCACTACTTTAAACAAACAGAACTGTATAGATGAAGCAGGGATGACACAACTAAATTGTCATTGTTTAAATTGAGTTTGGGCCAAGGCTTCTATATTAGAGCACACTAATCCACTGTTAAATGGTCTATTGGTTTAGTCTCCCACAGTGGAACCCTGTTGTGTTGCTAGGTAGGACAATCCATAAGTTTGTCCAACCTGGCAACAACTAATGTATGCAGTTGGATTCTGTCTATTTAAATACTACTATTGTTATCAGATGAATGAAATAGTTTGTATAGAGGCACTTCACAAAGACGTATGCATTAAATTTGATTAAATTACAAAAATGGCCTATTTAAGTGAAACCTACTTTTGTGGCCACCTACATGTATGGGCGTG
This sequence comes from Strongylocentrotus droebachiensis, assembly GCA_035222895.1. NCBI lineage: Eukaryota > Metazoa > Echinodermata > Echinoidea > Camarodonta > Strongylocentrotidae > Strongylocentrotus > Strongylocentrotus droebachiensis. The sequence continues at coordinate 48,867 of JAVYIG010003764.1, read as the reverse complement.
TTTATGCTTCACTTTTTCTGGCCAGAATCAGGCATCTGTTACGCGTTTAGTTTAAAACACGGTTGCGTCCATGCTTACTTTTGTAGAATCACCGAAAAACGGCGACCACGATCGCCGATTGTTAACTCACAAAAAGATGCGTTTACAATTTGTAAACGCGTTTAAATGGGGTCAACGCACTGACCTCTAGTGGGTCTACGTAGCATGCACAGTGAAGGTTTGCGAATCCAGCTGGAAGACCAATTAAGGCCACACAAGGAGAATTGCCTGGATGAGCCAGAGAAGTAAGCATAAACAGTACACCGTGGAACTGCGATCACGATGAGCGTTTCAGATCGCTCATTCTACCTTCAAAATCAAGCATGAACGCGCCCTATGATTACATTATTTTCCGACATTTTATGTGTCAGAGGACTTTATGTTTGCATACATTAGTGTGTCTGAATATAAGTTTTAAAGCAATACTACAGAGAAGTTAAATAAAAGTTGTTTCCAATACCCCTCCCCCCCCCCCCCTTTTTTGTGTATGTGTGGTGAGGGGAGGTGGAGGCACAAACTACATGTTTCACTAATATGTCTTTCCTAATATTGTACATACATGTACAAAGTAAAGATAGCAATGCAAACATAATTTTTTCATAATAGTCATCCACAGCATCAAGTCCATATACACTACATGTATGTGTACATGACATGTATACAATGTTGTCATTGTCAGCTTCCAGTTATGGGTGTGGCCTAAATGGAGTCAACCAATCATATGATCTGAAACTGTCACAGGCTTACATAATGCCTGCATATGCCATCAATTAGCAAAGTAAGGCGAGAGAATGGTAACAAAAAATTGTGTTTGGAATGTTTGTAAACAATTTCTGCTTACCCTTTACACCTCTTATGTATGGCTTCTATCATCATAGGGATGTTTATTTCCATGACAAAATAAGAGGAAAAGTTCTATGACCAACAGGCAATAAAAACAAACAGATTTAAAATATATGATACATAAAAAACATTTTTTTCTCAAGGACACGCAACATGTCATTGAGGAGTGCCAGCGGAGTCACGTTGAACAGACATGAGAGCTATGCAAGAACCCACTATTATTAATATTAACTTTAAAAGTTTGGGAACTTCCACAGATCAGTATCATCTCCCATTCCTCCTCCCTTGCCACTCAGATTAATCAAGGGGGGGGGGGGGTGGGTCTGTACTGATCTGGAAGATATATGATTGGTGGTCTCACATCTGACTTTGAGGCAGGGTTCGCTGGAAATACCGGAGCAGGAAAGAAAGGGTCTCTGTACAAGGCACCCCTGTTTGAATTAAAACAATTTGAGGGTCAGGAATTAAAATTTGGGGGGGGGGGGGCATGTGCATGGGGTCTTTGTTAGCATGGAGACATGTTTTTACCAGAGGCAGACATTGTGTCTCGGCACTGATTTCCCAACCATCCTAAACCATACCAACAACTCCATTGATTGGTTAACTTTGAGTTTAATTTTACAACCTATTGTTCAATCATTCACACATTTTGTATGGCTTCTCATTTCTAATCTTTTGACCTTCTCCTCAACCTCTGAAGTAAAAAGTCAAAACAATATCACACCTGCAAAATGATCAAGTACAGATTCGTGTTACTGCGAAAAAGATCTTCATATCCATCAAATTAAAATCTGAATAAAATATCAAAGGTTAATCGTTGTTGCGTGACAATTGCTTGTTTGTACATTTATAGTTGCATGGTTTCTGTTTACATCAAAAATCGCATGATCTTAAATGTCACGTTTCTTCTACGTTTTTCATTGATAATTTTTTTCTAATGAAGCTAAAGGTTCATGTATATGCACGTGGTAATTGTTTTGTATCTCAATAGACTTGTTTTTTACAAGACTTAATCACTATGCCAATTATCTGCATGCACATTTCCATGTTTTGTTGTTGTTTACAGTCTAGGCTTGCTAAATATAAAACCCAAGGTTGTTTACTGTCCGAAAAGTATTTTGTTGTTTACAATATAGGAACAGAAAATTAGTAATTAAGAGCAATGTCATGAAATGAAAAAGGAACCCAGGATAACCTCATTATTTCACAGATCATTAATTCCAAGACTGCAGATTAATGTTGTTTGTTATTTACAAATTTATGCATATCATTTCAGTCCCTTGGGTTGTTTACACCATGCATTTTTGTATGACTTCTAATTCAATAACAACATTTAGGAATACAAATTCTTAACAGTATACATGTAAGTGACATAAACTTCTGGCAGCAAAAATGAAAACTGGAATGAATTGCATTGAATATGGTATCATTTTTTTTCATGTGTATCAAAAGATCTATGAGAAAAAAATACTACACTCATCTCATCTCATTTTTCAGCATACCTAAACTTATTCTTTGGGGTGATGTTTCCTTTAACCTGAAAATGCACCAGGCAGGAGTGACCTTATGGAACAGGTGGATTTCCTAAGCAATTACAATAGATGCTGTCCAAAAGAAGAAAAGACATGGTCTTCAAGCAACCAACACAAATTTGTCAGAGATCTTTAACCTCTTGTATCAGGTGTTTGTGTTACAGACCATTTACAATTAATGGCCAGAAAAACAATGGCAGGAAAATATACTCAAATCTGTCATGAACTAAAAGAAAATGTAAAAAGGCAAAAACCAATTCATGACCCATAATTTGTAATGTATCCTGGTGTTATAACAAATCTACAACTATAAGGCCTTTAAAAAAATGTTGTATTGCCCTTTGTGATCTACCCAAAATCTAAAGATCTATGGTTGGCTTTAAATTAAAGGTTTTTTTTTTACCGGTTTTTAGAAAAGAATATGTTTAATAAATAAGAAAATATGTATTAAAGCATATAATCAGCCCAAAGAGGGGGGGAAAGGAGCAACAACCCCCCCCCCCCCCCCCCCCAACAAAACAAAAAAACGGCCCTAACGACCTAGATGCTGGCACCAAAAGGGCAATACAACATTTGTTTTACGAGGCCTAATGTCAATTTGTACTTGGGACATACAATACATCAATTTTCGGAGACACAAACTGTACAGTTGTTCAGTAAATTATTTCTTTATTTTATTATTAATTATTTAAGCTGTTCCTCATCACATGATAAGAGTACATATCACTATACCCGACAATGTCACAAGAAACTGTTTTTAATACTGCACTGAACATCAGGCATTATACACAAGTCTCATGAGTTCTTATACCACACCCAATGCCAGACGCTAGGCCCTATACCAGTATGTAAAAAAAAGAATGTCACTTGTGGGTTCATTTATAAGTCACAGACTGAAGTTGGTTCATACACCCCCACAACCCAAGCTGACCTGGTCTGGTCTACCTAAATGTACTCCACCATGCACTCTGCTACACTCCCAGACATAGACACCAAGGGAGCCTTGGAATAATGCACCATGACATGGGCTAAAAATAGAATTCATTCGCTAGCCCATCCACATTGATCAGACCTGGCAGCCACAGAGAGCACTCCATTCAAAAGCTGCTGCATTGTCTGGGCTTCAATTGAAAGGTTTGTCCCAAACTGTAAGCGGGGGATTTCACAATACATCGTGTAACAGGCTTGGGAGGTATAATGAAAAGGTGAGTGCTTCTGAATGGGGGAGAATTAAATACAGAGACAATAGGGTGTATGAGAGTACAAGATACAAACAGCAACCAAAAAAGGTAGTATTTGGGATTCCCAGCTTATGTGCACGTACACACATAGCTCACCTACAAAAACGCTCACAAGAGAATCGTTTGCGTGGAAGTTTGACTACAATATAAAAAGTGAACAGAGTGCATACACATACATACACATGTAACAGCACCAAATGAATAATGAGTATTTTAGCAGATGCCTTTTATGATAATAGATGTAAAATTACACATTCTAAAGCCAAAATGTACTACTAATAATAGGCCTACATGTACATGTAGGTAATAAATGTACTGTTTGTAACAATTTGTTTCTATATATTTTAGCACATATTGGCTACATAATTAAATTGCAATAAAAGAATACAATAGGATCATTTTCACTTGAATATCCATTAATTGTTTGTATTTATTAGATTAAGTCAAAAATATACAAGGTAGAAAAAAAAACAGAATGTGAAGAATTTGAATTTGAATCTGATTAACCTGTCATAATGAAAATTCTTCTGCTATTGGTAGATTGATACACAAAATTGCAAAAAACAAGCTTGACTTAAAAAGAAGGACACACAAATCAAAAAACATTAAAAAAAGGGGGGGGGGGACAGGAGTTCAGTACATTTACACATACATTGGTGTATATCTACCACCCAGTCAAATAGCAGGATCCACAAGAGAGATAGATATTACTAACATGTACATGGCCGCGTATTGCATTAAAGCATATGACACTCAAAGCCTAGCAACAGATTGTATCTCAGTAAACACACATAGCTGAGAGCCGCAGACATTTAATATGCCAACATGCGACTCCACTAGACGGGTTTGATGAATCTCATCAAGCTTATTAAAATCCTTAAGGGAACATCTATGACTTACCCACAAAAGTAGAATGTATGTAAACCATATTAAATCTTTTCCCTCACTTTTTTTCATGCATACATGATAACATGATCATGAAATCACTTGCAGTTGTAGTGATATATGAATTTTAATTTAATAGTTCATCTATCTGAAAGCTAAAAGTTTACTATGTACATGTATATGTATATAAACATTACACTACTCAGGGCTGTCGTTTAAAGCCGGTAACCGGTAAAACTTGCCGCCTATTCACTCGTTTCTTACCGGCTATAATTCCTATAATAAACCTTGCAAAAATCACAGAAAGTAGATCTAAATTAGGCCTGAGTCATGTCGGGATTTTCATAAACCGGGTCCCGACGGCCTTGTACCGATCGGGACCCGGTGTCCCGAAATCAGCTCGCAGGATTTGTCACTTAATTCTATAAAAAGCGCATATCATCAGTATGTCCCTTAAAAGTGACCTTTTTTATCAATCAAATAAATCAACACATGCATACCTCCGCTCAGATCGGTATATTCTTCCATTTGACATTATTTTCATCCATGATTGGCGATGTTTAGTGCCATTACCGTGCCTCTAAAAGTAAAAAAACTGGGGCAGAAATAGTAAGACAACATTCGAGCCGCCATTTTGATTTATGCAGGTTGAATAAATCTGGTCAAAAAATATGAATGTTAGAATAATAAAACGGCTTTCTAAAAAATTCTTCTGTACAATATACCGATCATATAATATTTTAAAGACAGAATAAATATTTATCTCTTATTTTAAACATCGCACGCTTTTTTTTAAAAGCTGAAAATTACTTGGTAATCACAAGAAGTTTCGATACGGATAGCTGTTGCAAGGCAAGTTCAGACTAGTCTCGGAAAAATGCGCAGTGCTCAACGTTAGCTGTAATGCGTGCCAGAACGAACCCAAACAAAGACGTGATCGTAACGAGAAAAAAATCATTAAAAACTACAAGAGCACAATTGGAAAGATAACTACTGCTCAAAATTACCATAATCAGATACATAACTTGGACAAAGAATTCAATAATCGCCCAAGAAATGCCACAGAAATTGTGATAATCGAGGAGTAACTGGGTACATATTTATCGCAAGGGGCCGGCCTGCTGCAAATACTCGAATCCTTTGTTATACTGCTTTTTACCGTAGAGGGCGGGATTTGGTTTCTAGCCTCGTGTTCAATTTAAACATGTATAATTCGGACATCGCAGCAGGCCCTTCCGATAATGATTGTACCTATAGTAACTCCTTAAATATCGCTATTTATGTGGCTTTTCTTGGACAACTATTGTATTCTTCCTCCAAGTTATGTATCTGCTTACGATAATTTTGAGTAGTTGTCTTTCCAATTGTGCTCTCGTAGTTTTTAATGATTTTTTCTCGTTACAATCACGTCTTTGTTTGGGTTCGTTCTGGCACGCATTACAGCTAACAAGGAGCACTGCGCATTTTTCCGAGACTAGTCTGAACTTGCCTTGCAACAGCTATCCGTATCGAAACTTCTTGTGATTACCAAGTAATTTTCAGCTTTTAAAAGAAGCATGCGGTGTTCAAAATCAAAGAACAAAATATATCTATTTTGTCTTTTAAAAATTATTCGATCGGTATGTTGTAAAGAAGTACTTTTTAGAAAGCCGTTTTATTATTCAAACATTAATGTTTCTTTCAACCTGATTTTATTAATCCTGCCGAGAGACCCGCCCAGTACAGTAGCTAGCTAGCACTAGCAGCTGGCAACAACAACCCCATGGGGCGAACTGCTTTGCAACCCATATTTATATCAGCAGTTCGGATTGATTCAGGATGAGCTAGAATATGATTGGTAACAATTAAATACTTAAGTTTTAAGGTGGATTGATTTTAGTGGTGTGCAAAACTGCAATTTCTTACATATTTCATTATTTTTTTCGGAGCGTCGGTTCTCAAAAAACGAAACCGGGACCCGACGGCAACGGTCGGGTCCCGGTGTGATCGACCGTACCGACTCAAGCCTAATCTAAATCAATGCTAATCCAAAATTTCCTTAATTTCGTCCAAGATATAATTAGTGCCGCACATACACGGCCGCAGTCGACGAAATCCCTTACGATCACGAACGCGACGTCGTCCGTACTTACCTAGACCTATCTATCTAACGTTACATCGCAGTTCTCCCCCCACAGCGCGGCGGCCAAGCCCGCCCGTCCCTACCCCATTGCGATCCCGATGTGCACGCGAGAAGACGATGCACTGCACAAAATATATACACACTAATCATAACAAAACTGAAGCTAGCTCGCTGTAACCAAACTATCCGTTGCCGATTTGATATTTGAAGATCACGGAAACCGGGGCCTATACACGTGCGTGCAATGTCTAGAGACAACGTACTTTAGATTCTGAGATGCGCAAATCGGCAACAGAGTTTTGAACTCGGCTGAGTTTAGGCCGGCCACGGCCAACCCGGTACCCCGGCGGACCCCCGCAGCTAGCTCGCATGATATATGCAGGCTCGCGCCATCGAACTCAAACCAAGTAGAAGGATTGTGCTCCACACAAGACAAAGAACTTATGAAGGCTCTTAATTTATCAGAGTCCTCTGGCTCAGAATCTGAACCAGAAGATCTCTGAAATCAGAATTATTCTGGTGATTGGTGAGAGTCTTGATGTACATGTAAGAAAAGAAATTCTGCAAACAAAATGACATTGTATAGACAGACAGTACATATCTCCCAAACTCACACTGTCCTGAATGTTTACGATTACAAATTATAATGCCTGGCTTTAAAGATGAAATTTAATTCGTCACACAACACACCTGGTACTGTATGTACATTTTGGACACTCACGCAGTGCTGAGGTCTACAAAGGACAAGATAGACTAAAATAGAAGCCAATCGGTTAATTCATTTATTTTATTTTCATTTATTTCCTTAAAAAAGTTGAATAAACAAATATACAGTGTCTTCACTTTGTCAGGAAAAACAGTGATATAACATTATAAAATGAACAGGAACTGAAGTAAATTCTTAAATGTATTCAATAATTTCATGTCAAAAAAAAATAATTAAATGAGAATTCATATGGGGAGCCAAATAAAAGTCACAAGTAAAAAAAAAATCAAAATCTAGCCTCTGCTGCCCATTATTTAAATACTGTACATGTATTCAACAAATCATGATGTAGAAAGATTGAGTATGGTGCATCATCTCAGTTTAATTAAAAATTACAAAGAAATGGTACAAAGTGATAAATAATTATCAACTTAATAACTTTTCTTATGAGTTTAATGATTGTTCATGTAATATTAAACATGAACAATATGTGTGTTTATTACAATATACATGTATGTGTAATACAAGGTAGGAAAGATAACTACAAATTTTCTTCTTAGGTATGCACCAGATTGCACGATTTCAAGTGGAAAATCCCAAAAGGTCCCTACCGTGGGAGGGGGGACACCCCCCTCCCACACCCTCCCCCCCTCGGTCGCTCCGCTCCCTCGCAGTGATGGTACCTCCTATAAAATTCAAATTACCTCCTTCAAAAATAATTAACAAGACCCCTGACTACTACTAGTTTAGCAAGAGCACTGCATAGGAAAATAGCAGATAGGACATATTAATTACCAATATTACTATGGTTGTAACACAATTAAGAAATCAGTCATTAGAAACTTTTGTTAATCGCTGTATTGTACATACATTTGTACAAGTACACTTGAGTAATAGTGAGTGTATACTTGAGTGATAATAAGTGTACACTGTCCAGTACTGTACTCAGAACATATGGAACCAAATATATGATATTCTTATTCAAAGAGGCCATTGAGCCACAAACATTTCCTACCCATTCAATAATGTGATGGTACTTGGCAAACACTCTTACAGTCAGTATTCCTATACACTTAAAGACTATACTTTATTTACCTAAGAGTGCACAACATGTTGTGTACATTAATCTGCCAAAAGCCTACATGTACAGTTCTGAGAAAATCCTTATCCACTTTAAACAATTGTTACTTGAGTTTGTATTTGTACCAGGTTGTGTGGGCTGTGACCATTGGCAATGGCTGATGTTCCGGACAGCTAATTAACCAGACAAGGATAAAGGAGAAGTCGTCAATATGCCCCCCCCCCCCCCAATGAATTTTATTTTCTGATGGAACACACTTAATAGCTGGAGCAGCTTTATAGACCTAGAATTAAATTTAAATATTTCTTATATACACCCATTCCATGCCCCTTTTAGAATTCTATTAAGATTTGAAAATTAAATATATTACAATGAAAACCACTAACATAATGTTACTTGGCAAATCTCTTAATCTTAAAACTTGGGTGAGGAAAAAGGAAGGAATCAATCATGTAATTATGAGGTACCCCACTTTAGCAAAACAAAAACTTGGATCGAACTTCAAAAGTTGATCATAGGGGCTGATGAAATGGTTATACACTCAGTAATCCCTGCACTTGGTCTGGGGATATTGAAAATGATATAAGTTAAAAGCTGAATAGTTAAGTCAATGTTGGATGCAAAAGAAGAGCAAAACACACCCAAAATGTATAAATTTTTCACTTAAGACCCGGGCCTTGTCTTATACAATTGGTTACAATTCCTATAATTCAAATTTTGTTAGAATCAGACTAGCGTAAATCTATGTGTATAAGACACACCCCTTTTTTTTTTTAAATTAAAAAAAAAAAATGCTTTTGGTTTTGGTTTTTTCCCCGACTCTGTATGCACCAAGCCAGATCGGATCACGTTTTTTTTCAGCGTTCGGAAATCCATGCAGGGAAGGACTTTCATTTATTACGAGGCGCAGTTGAAATGTCACAAATAATAGTAACAATGTTGTTTTTAAAACTAAAGATGACAGACAAATTTTCCTCCGAGTCCGAACAGAAATTTGGACAGGCTAGTTTTTTAAGTGGTGAGTGAGCTGCAAGACACGGTGAGCGTCGGCCAGCAAAGTGATATGTGAAGGGGCATAATTTTATTGAGACTGAAGAAAAAAAAAGAGAAAAAAAACTCTTCCCTTCATATTAGGAACGTAGGTTAACTTCAAATACCGTTAGTATATCCCATTCTTTTTTTCACATAATGTAATTTATGTTGAGGCACAGGAGACAGAAAAAGAGGGCAGATTATAACTAAACTACACATGTCATCAAACAGTTAATGACTACAATTTACATTGACATTGTGTTACTAGCCAACGGGGAAGGAGAGGGGGGGGGGGGGGCGGAAGAACCTCCCACTTAGTACACATGTTAATGGGACAATGGAGAGCCAAGGACAATGGGTAACTTACTAAGTACATAGCAAAGGATGACCAGTCAAACATACATTGTGTCTGGAGGTCAATCATAAAGACACTTCTTACTGCATGTACATGTACATACAGCTTGGTGTGAAATGCAATGCCCCCTGTTGAATGAGACGTGGAGAACTGCAAATGGTAATATTCTGCAGTATTCAAAACTGCACTGTAACTGTACATATGCTTTAAACGCATCCCGAAATGGGGTTTAGGAAAACTTTGGCTCAGTGGACAGGAAGAGATCTCAAAGACAATCTGTTCCAGGTTCTAACAACATTTATAGCGATAAATACAGCCCGCAAGACTCATCCTCAATCACCAAATCCCATTTATAGGACTGAAGCCAAAAATCCTATAATATATAGAGAGAGTCACTGCCAACTTCTTACCGCAGGGGTAAACCAACAGCTGCCTGCTACACAAGTTATTCAATATTCTTCTACTAGAACCATCATTACGACTACTACTGTAGTACTACAACCTGGTGATCAACAAACATATTTGGTGAATTACTTTAGACGTTGCCTCGTTTTTGCAGAATGCTTGACAAATTTGTTTGATCAGATATTGAAATAATCACAGTGACATGTGCATAGGTTATGTAACTTATTCGTAACTTTGTACTAAAAAATAAATTCACACACATATTATAGAGCTTGCCAGCTTCTATGCACTGCATCACACCATACATGTAGCACAGAGATAGATATGAACCCATACCTGACCCTTTGGGATATCCTGGGCAACCTACATAACTAGATGCGACATCCCACTGATCTTTCTTTGGTACAATACACATCTAAATATAATATCTGCCCAGGTACGGCTAGGCCAAATATAGACACTGCAACACCTGATGACATATGGACAGCTGATTAAAGGGCACGTACACTGCAGGGCAAAACTTATATTTCATTTGAGAAGGCTAATTTTAACTTGGGATTCATGCACTACTACCCATTGACCTATAAAGCATTTTACAGTGTGGTCCCAATTAGCTAGAAAACTTGTCAAAGACTTTGTGAAGTTATGAACCCACTTGCAAAGATTCTAGAGAAGCTACACACTTTTTAATACCTTTTTTTAATCAGTTTTTGAGATACACGAGTGCACACACTTTCAATTTTACTGTGCTTGCATTGTTGTTCGGATGGTGGATATTGGGGCATATACCTCCATTTGAACAAGTTTAGATCTACCTTTCCTGCAGGTGATTCCTACAAACTTTGTTTAGAATCCAGCCGTGGGTTTTCATGAAGAAGAAAATGTGCAATACTGCCAGTGAGGAACCTGGGAGAAGTGCCCCCAGATCCCCCCTTGGGGATACATACCTCATTTAAAGAACTTAAGATCTCCCTTGCTTAAGGATGATTCCAACCAAGTTTGGTTAAAATCCGGTCATGCGTTTTGAGAAGTTGAAAATTGAAAAAGTACATATAGACGGACAAAAACCTCAATTGGCTCAGGTGGGCTTAAAAGCTATTAAAACTTAAGGCTAGATGTCTTTCGCTTTATTTTATTTTCTTTAATTCCCTTTCCCATATGACAGAAAATGTGAGTATCTTACTACTATAACAGATTTTTATTTTTGAAACTTTTCCAATGTAGTGTACATGCATGGCACAAACCAAATGCTTGGTTAGAGGTGGAAATTTGAATGAGTAAGTAATTTCTTTCTTTTTTTGTTTATATTTTAATCCTTTATAACAGTTTTTGAGCGTCAAGTCACGCCTGGCTGGAATGCTCCCCAGGGAGTGAATATTGTGCACACATTGTGTGCGGGCAAGCACTGAATCCAATGACCGGGGTAATATCTGTAAAGCGCTTAGAGACGTCCGAGATGTATTAAGCGCTAGATATAAAAGCTGAATATTATTATTAATGCTTCAAAGCAAACTGATTCATGCAAATAGATTGTAAGTTTACTTCCTCATTCCTCAGTTCTAAAAATGTTGTGGTAGTTTCTGACAATTAGTTTATTTCTGTGGTTATCAGTGTAAAATAGGCTCGAGTGCATGTAAATTATATGCTCATTTTACACTAATAGCATGCAACACATAACATGGAAGTGAGAACAGTCACGTAAGCCAAAAACGGGAATCATTCACTGGTCATTTCGAGAGCGAGCAATTGCTCTCCAAAAAACTGGTAGAATTTGGGTTATTAATTTGTTTAAAGACACACTCATACGAGGTGAGTTTTTTTTGTGTGTTTAGGGGTACACTGTAGTTGCCCAGCAACTTTCAATGAAACTCCAGAATGTGAAGAAAAAAAAAAAAAGATTTTTGTATGCACTGTAAATGCCTCTAGTGATACTACAAGGAAGGAGGTTTAGAGACAACCACCAACAATTTCTAACATCTCTTGTTGGTATATCTGGGTACAACTAGGGTTTATGAACTGACAACCAACAGCAGCTCCTCTATTTTTCTTTAAATCTGTTTAATTTCAGTTTTCAAGAATTTACTATTTCCATAGTAAAACAAATAATGATTATAAATGAATAACCTGCAACTTGATCTATAATAAGCCTATCTGCAAGCCTTTCGGTTTCATGAATCTTCTTTTCTAAATATCATGCATACATGCATATATTGGACCCTGTTCTCACTCAGTTCCTAGACCGATCCAGGCTATGAGTGAGTGTGAATAGTGGTCCAGGAAGCGATCATCTGGACCGATCCAGAAGACCACCTTGTGATGTTGTTTTCTGGACCGGTTTGCTTCCTAGATCACCCCAGACCGGTCTAGCATGCAGTGTGAACATAAACCGTGCCAGGAAGCGATCCTCAACCGGAAGTGAGTGTGTTTTCGCGGGAAAGTAATGAAAGAGAGAAAGAGATTACAGTACAAGAATTAAAAAAACAGAATAATATAGAGAGAAAATGATAGAATGATAAAAACAAAGAATAGCATAACAAAAGGTGATAAAAGGAAGAAACAAAGAATTACACAAGGAAAGATAGGAAGAGAAAATAATTGAATAATAAAAACAATGAATAACATAAGAAAAGGTAAGAGAAGGTGATAGAAGAGAAAAAAGAATAATATAAAATAAGGTAATAGAAGGAAGAAACAAAGAATAACATACATGGAAACACAGAAAGAGAAAGTGATAGAATAATAAAAACGAAGAGTTACATAAGAGAAGGTGATAAAAGACAGAAACAAAGAATAACATATGGATGACAGAATGATAAAACAAAGAATAACATAATAAAAGGTGATAAAAGGGAGAAACAAAGGATAGCGTAAAGAAAGATAGGAAGAGGATATAATAAAAACAATGAACAACATAAGAAATGGTGATAAAAGGAAGAAACAAAAATAACATGAGGAAAGATAGAAAGAAAAAAAGAATGATAACAATAACATACAGTACAAGTCAGACATGATAGAAGAAAAAAGAGAAGAGAAAATGATAAATACCGGTACCAGAAAATTTGAAGATAGAAAAGAAGATGAAAGATGGAAAAATAAAGAATAACAGAAGAAAAACAGCAAAAGAAAATGATAGAATATATAGCAGAAGATGAAGCACTCTATTTGGTTTTAAATTCCGCAGGAAACATTTCACTCTCTGACCTTTGCTACCCCAGCAACAGGAGCGGTCTAGCTCGTTTCGCAATATACCATAGAAACAAGAGTGGTTTAGCTCGTGAGTGTGAACATGAACGAAGCGTACCACTGGAGCGATCCAGTGGATCAGTCTAGCTTAGATCGGTCTAGGAAGTGAGTGAGAACGGGGTCTTGATCTACTCCCACAAGAGGTGCCCAATACATGCAAATTGGAATTCTTACCTGGCAACCTGCAAACATTGACTAAGCATGTACATACATGTGCATACACACACCAACACCCAACAATACACACAGTGGTTCTATTAATAGACCACAGAGAGATATTTTAAGAACTGGTTGCTAAATATAGATTGCTAATTGCCTTAGTTCTTGGTATAGGGTGTTGGCATCGGGTATTTCATTAGGTGCTCAGTATGCAGAGAGGAAGCAGGAAGAGCTATGAAGTGGATCAATCATTAAATTGTTTAACACTCGCTTTTTACCCTTTTCTGATACTAACCATATAAGATATTCCAAAGGATTGTTTTATCATGCCTCTACAAATGTATATGTTTGTTTTTCCTTTTTTCTAACAAGCACACTGAAAGACATTTATAATTCTGTGTTTTTTCTTAACTGCAACTTCACCAGCTTCAATTTTTTCCAGAAATTTATGGGAGTTATACAATTTTATTGGAAGGCAGAATAAAGAGTATGGACACAAAAATCTAAATTTAGAAACTAATAAGCTATAAATGTGTACAAATGATTCAATTTACACAAAGAGTCACGAGATATAAGTCATTAATAAGGCAGCATGACAATGATCCTCTTTCAGTGTGCGGTCAGTGATTAAAGAGTGTAAGCAGTTATACATGTTTATTCATTTGCTGAGCTATGCCATCAGCTATGGTGCTTATGTAGGTACCCGTCTTTAGTTACTCTAAAGGCTTACCAGTTATAAGAATGAAACTATGATCTCTAATTAGTATTTCTCAGTAATAAGAAAGCAATTTTAGCAATATTTCATGTCTCTCCAGACAAGCATGATGGTACATGTAAGTCCAAGTTCCCATCATTCTTTTTTTCATGTGTGATGTTAAATGATTATTTCATAGTAATTTTAACAATGACGAGACAGCACAGATTACATACATGATGTAAAATATGACAAAAAGAGCCAGAAAGAATCCTATTAAAAGTGTCCATCACATGCACTTACTTCTGGGTAGTCGAAGTCTGGTGAACTGGAGACATCTTGAATATAATCCAACCGAAATTGGTTCTGAGGTTCTGCTAGTTGAATAGGCGGTGACAATGTGCTCATGGCCCCTGTTATTGTCTGCGAGGTAAAACAAAAGAGAAGACTTGTTAATACTCTAGAGAATGCTATAGTAGTATACTTTACTTAGTTCTTATTTCTCATCACCTCTCTACTCATTCAAAATATTTTCAATTCAGTTCCTTAATCACTTTATAAAACTGAAATCATTTTTGGAGTCAGTCAGTATTTCTAAATGATATGAAGAATAGTAACATTTATACACAATTCCAAGTTTCTTGGCAAACCCTGATCAGGGGCCCAATTTCTACAGCAAATATGATCTTTCATTTCACCGAATATGGATTCAACTCTAAAGATATTTCCTTATAAAGCTAAATATTATGGCAAATCAATCAGTCAATCACACATGATTAATCAATTTAAAACCTCTATAGCTTATTCGTACATGTACATGACGTATGCTAATAAAATGTTTCAGGATCAAATGGAAAACATTTGAAAACAAGTTGTAATTCAATTAACAATCTCAGACTGGCACAATTTGGTCAACAAATTGAAATAAGGAAGCCCTCAAGGAAATTAAATGGAGAAGAAAAAAAAAATCCATGGGTATTATTAATGATTTTGGTATAAACCTATGAGGTAAAAAGTGTGCATACCGGTACATAGAAATAATAGAATAAGGTACAATCAAAAACTTGTATACTTACAATAATTGCATCTCGAATATTCCTTCTTATATCTTCTATTTTCTTCTTTCTTTCACTGCAATAAGAGAGTTGACAAGTCAGAATAGATTGTGAAAAATGTCAACAACAATGTCATATTCTAATTTAAAATTTACGACAAAATGAAAAATACAAAGCACACTCAACCCCTCCCCTTTTCTTGTAGTTGTGCTGGTAGCCTGGTACTTGTAAATGTCTTATAATAAACTAAACTGAGTGGGCGAGATCAATTTTTATTTTTATATTTTTATAATTATTTTAACCGCACATTCACTAAACAATGTGTATATATCTGCGTACTATTGACTGTGCGCATCAACCCACAGTGCGTTAATCTTCATTTCATGAAGCCTGCACTTTTAAGGAAGAAGAAGAAGAAGAAGGGTTATATTATACACAAGAATGAGGGCAAAGGGCAATTAGCCCTATTGTGGGCTAAAAATAATAGGTAGCTGGTCGTAAAATCACATTCAAGTAAACCAACAAATTTTCTAATCTTGTTTTTTGGATTTTACAATCCATGAAAATTAAAATGCCCCCCCTTTAAATACCTTTAGGTTTAAAAAAATGAATATACAGAATTAAAAATATCATTTTTATGGCTCATTTTTATGAAACACTAAATGTGATATCCAAGTCCATCATGGGCATGACTTCTGATATTAAAAACTAAATGGATGCAACAAATTGTGCTAGCTTTCAATTGCAAAATTTCCTCCATTAACATCATTGTAAAGCATTAATTTGTTGTAATAAAGAACACTCATTCATCAAACAAATTGAAAATGTCCAGGTCATGTCAATAAAATTAACATCCCAGTGATAACCAAAGTCTAAATGTATTAAGGGTCATTTCATTTGCATTTAATGTACATTTATATTAGGCCAAGCAATGTCAAGCTTGTTTTACCTCTTTTTTAAATCACAGGTGATATGACCATAATGCACTACTTAACAGTAAACTGGGGAATTCCAACAAAATCAACAATATTCACACTGCCAAGAATAACTGTATGCAATCCAATTTGCTTCTCTGAAAACCTCTCAGTAAATACTTATACTCACACACTTTACAAAGACAAAACAAAAATGTAATTTGATGAAGTTCCTTTCAATATTAAACCACTTCACTACTAGGTAATACTCAAAAGAAATAGATTATGGATTTAACCACACATTTCAGCCAGATCATATCTGAGTAAATAAGCATGTTTTCAGGCACACATGTGATGTTGCTAGGATTTTCTTGAAAAGAGACTGATGTACTGTAGATTATTGCGAGTCAATTCCAGTTTACAAAATCTTTCCTGAATTTTGCTTGAGGAATAGCAACACACATTATATTTGTGTCCTTAGGACAAGCAGCACACAAGTAAAACAACCATTGCATCTATTGTGAATTGATTCAACATTATTAAGATAATTATGTTTTGAGATAAGATTGTGTTTTGAAAAATTCAAGATTAATATTTTTCAGAATAGCTTGCACTTTGTCATGTGTGTACTGTTTAGTGTACATTGTATGTGCAATTGGCATTAACAACAATGATGCATGTACCGTGGACCAACTAGCAATATATACTGTATGTATGGCATGTGCGAAGGACAAGGCTGAAATAAAAGAAACATACATGTACATGTATAGTATATATGCAGTATGAATACCATTATGAATACGGTTTGAATACCATCCTGGAATATTAATAACAATATCGATGCAATTAAATGGCTATACAGCTACATGTACCGTAGTACTTCATTCATTCCCTAAAATTTAAATAGAGATCTAAAATTACAATATACAGACATGGGCACTAATTCAGAATCGTATCCATACTTTGACAGGTCTGTAACTCCTGCGTGGAGATACCTTTTGGGCATTTCGGGGGCTAATTCGCCCCGAGCCCCGTGTATTTTTTCCCCTGCTTCACAGGCTCTAAGACGTAGTCCTATAATGTCCACCTTCCTTCATTCAAAATTCACTGCACGTGATATCGTGTCATACATTGCAGATATCAATCTTAACATGGAATGCAGATACCCTACTAAAACATACAAAAAAATCGACTAAATCTTCATCAATTGTTCAAACAATGGTCATGATTTTAAAGTTGTCATGTTTCTTACCTGTTTCGTGTCAATTTTCTTATCTTTTTGGGAATATTTTTCCCAAAAATTAAGACTTATATACACTTTCTCACAGGATTCACGGCAAACTGCTGCACTTTACAATTGCATACACGTACTGACGGTGGGTACGGGCGCACGCACGTGTTTGAAGTTAGTAACCGTAATGATGAATTGCTTAAGATTAACTTAATGAGGATCTAAGATTACAGTCGCTAACTTCACGCATGGCCTGCACTGTCGGTATGGTATGCAGCAGTTTGCCGTGAATCCTGCGAGAAAGTGTATAGATTAAGTCTTCGTTTTTAGGAAAAATACTCAGAAAAAGATGGTCGATTTCCTATGTTTTAGTTGGGTATCTCCACGCCGGAGTTATGGGTCAAACTTTGGATATGATTCTAAATTAGCGCCGAGACATGACCTGAGGTAAATTCTGAGGCTTTCAAAGCCGGATGTCTGTAGGCCTATACAATTACACATATTTTAAAACTTTACACTGAAAAAAGAAAAGAATCCCTGTAAAGACTACATTGTGTAATGTTTTTTGTCACAATGTACATGAATAGGATAAACGATATTTACAAATAGGGTAAGTTGAGGGTTAGAAGGTGTTCTAAAAATAGCAAATCTATAATTTAGTATTTACATTTGAAAATGATAACAATCAATCTTTGAATTGATGAATCATGAAACTAGGCAACTTACTCTGGTGAGAATCCATCTACATGAAGAATTCTCATTTGTTTCACGATGGTACTTTTTCCTGATTCACCAGCACCTTTACACATAGGAGGAAGAGAAAAAGGAGAAATATTAAGGGGTGGGGAAAACAACATGGTGGAAATGTACGATCCACAGTGTTGTCGAACCGAACGGGTATTGACATGTAAACTACAACTTCAAGTGCACGCACAAATAGTATACACGACTCGCAGTTTTCATGGAAACGATGGCAATACTCTTTGACACAATATCATATTTTACGGCTATGGTTCCACTAACCAAGCAATAATAGCCGATGCGTTGCTCTGTATATTTGCTTGTCCTTCTGGAGTTGCTTTTCAATCTTCTTGTTAGCCTCCTTTCGCTTCTTTTCTTCATCTTTCTCTTCGCTTGACAGGCCGTTCCCGAAGCAACCCATCGCACGCACGTTGCAATGCGGCTAGCCGACCCGTAGCTAGCCGATATGACAACTCAGAATCAGTGAGTGCCGTTACGGGCACAGCACGGCTAGTAACAAGAACACACAATCCAACAAAAATGGTGCACTAGAAGCACGGAACAGCTCCTCCTGTGGCTAAAAATCCGTAGTAATAAATCCAAAGAAAATGGTGGACGGGTAGCACCGACTCCTTGGGTAAAAAGGCGATGAAATCGCGGAGAAAATCAGAGTTAACTATAACATTGAGTACGAGTCTTCCAGTAGACTTTAGCGAGTATATTATGTGCACATAATCGCGATATCGGATCATGTCATACATGGATTTCTACACAGCAACAGTGCATGCATGCAGTGTGTAAATGGTCGAGTCGAGTGTATGCATACACACAGTGCTATCTCTACGTACAATACCAGGGTGCGGTTGCAATGCATGGCATTATGGGTAACCCCGTATCATTAGCAATTACAATACCTGTAAAGAGAAGAACGGACGGACAAATTACTGCTATACATTATTTTGTTGTTTAATTAAATCCAAAACTACAGTTCATCACAATTTTGCTGATGAATTAATTATCACACTCTGTATTATGAGAGCCTTTTGCCTGAAACAACTTCTCTTAATCACGTAACTTAAAATCAGTTGATAGTTGAGCTCAATTAAAACTCTCCCGTCTATCTTGATATCAATTCCATTTATCAACAAACATATAAATACGGTAATGATATAAATATGAATTCTTCATTAGATCTACATTCTTAA
Organism: Strongylocentrotus droebachiensis; assembly: GCA_035222895.1. Classification (NCBI taxonomy): domain Eukaryota; kingdom Metazoa; phylum Echinodermata; class Echinoidea; order Camarodonta; family Strongylocentrotidae; genus Strongylocentrotus; species Strongylocentrotus droebachiensis. The sequence goes on along the minus strand of JAVYIG010003764.1, from coordinate 29,384 downwards.
TGCAAATAATTTTCAAAAATCTTTTTCAGAATAAGCATTTTCACATTTAAAGGTAGTACTTGACTTTTGACATATTCGTGAAATAAATTTCTTTGAATTTGACTTAAAATGCAGGAAAATGAAATTTCGGAATAGTTTTCAGGAAAAAAATATCAGCGTACAAACAAAAAAATCTTCATTTTCAAAAAGGATATTTAAATAATTGGCATTACACCGCTGTACGAATAACTTTTAAAACACTGGATATTAAAATAGTAATTTTAAAGAAATTTCATGAGATTTTCTGTCAGAACATACATCAGATTATACTCTCATGATTTAATTCCATTCAGATTTTCATTTCTCTATTCCAATATAGGCCTATAGCCGAAAGAAAATAATCAAAATGCTGATAGGTTATTTTTATTGTTCTAATCGGGCATCATTGTGGTTTATCATTAATACCAAAAGCAAAGAAATCATTTTGGCGTATCATCACCAGTGTCGACACGTTGCTTTTGATTTCCTATTTTCTTGATGAATATACAAGGCGTAGAAATAGTGTATGCAATACTAGCGACAACCCTGACCAACAAACAAAAACAATGACACCCAAAAAAGAATATAAATGGGTCTAGTACAATAACAATTTCAAAAGGTGCGAACGAGAGTGACAACTCCGACACAAACATAAAACGTCAACAGAAATCAGAAAAAAGCGAAAAGAAAAACAAGAAGAAGAAGAAGAAGATAAAAAGGAGGAAATTAAAAAAAGACATGGAAGAAAAAAGTTAGAAGAGAAATACAGGTAGTTGTTAATAAGGAGAAGAAAAGAAGATAAAGAAGAAGTTAAAGGAGAAGAAGAAGAAGGTAAATGAAAGGGAAATGGAAAAGAAAAAGGAGAATACAACTATAGTTGTTCGTTAGTTATATTCATTTTAATACGGTGAAGGAAAAAAAAGGCTTTCAGCCGCAAGACTGTTATTAAGCAACCGTATAACTTATATTCTTACACAGTCACCTGGATTGAGAGCGTTAAAAAAAAATCGAGTCCAGTGGCTCGGATCAGAACTTTGATTACGGAGTTGATCCAGACTCAGGATACCTCAGACATATTCATTTAAAATGCAGTGTTTATGCGGATACCTTGATCCAAACATTGAGTAGCAACTCAGTGGTATCGGGGAGGGGGGGGGGGGGCACCGGATACATGGTTGACTGGATAATGTAACTGGATAAAAAGGCTGACAACGATTATGGGGACGGCATGGAAGCGAGCACTGTCACCTTCCTTTTTCAAGTTCGTTACCGGGTTCGTTACCCATTCTCCCTTTCTCTCTCTCTCTCTCTCTATTTGTTTATTTGTTCAGTACATTCATTTTTTTTTGTGGGGGTGGGGTCGTGCCCGCATGCTTCCATCTAACAACCATTTCTGGAAGTTGTTTCAAAATAATTATGTTTACATGCACTTATGTTTATCTCTTTTCTTGTTTTTATTCAAACTATTTTCAACTATTGTGTTTTTAGGGGAACTTTATTACTCAAACCAATATGGAAGGGTGTTAATGGGTGTACAACAAATTTTGTTGGGTACATGAGGGTACGTATAGACCTATATTGTCATGTATCAATAGAGAACAATAGTCGACTGCCAAAATGTTTCAAATTATGTTAGTCGCTGTCGACACTGTAGCTATTATGCTCTCCAGGAATGTCGACTTTCGAAATAATCAAACATTTAAACGCCCCTACCCTTTTCAACAGTCGTATATCGGACACTCTGTACATAGAAATCTTAGAAAAATGCAAGAAATGTAGGCAAAATACTATTTCAGTTCAGCAAAATCGCCTGCCACCGCCTAACAAACCTATAGGCCTATATATATTTATTTTTTAATGAAAGAAAGGAGTTGGTGTGACTTTATAAGAGCTGGATAAGCTAATGCTTTGCTTTCGATGGAAATACATTTTCAACGTCAATACAAAATTTGGGGGTAAGATAGTTAAATGTATTTTTTGTTCAGCCACTTCTCCATAACCTCTGTCATGCTTCAAAGAGAACGCCGATTCATCTTTGGGTTCGAGAGGGGATTTAAGTAGAGCGGGGGGGGGGGGGAGGCAATTGCATCAATATAAAAAAAGTTGTTTTCTTCTTCATAAATATGTCGATTCTGACAGAGGATTTTTCCTAAATTATCATCACAGACAATTCTCTATAGAAAGAAAATAACATGTGGTGTCAAATTCTTTCGTTTCTGTCCCTTATTCATGTCCCATGATATTCTATCAAAATATAATGGGCAATTTCAAAAAATACAAACAAATGTAGTTTCATATGACTCATTGATATCAGTTAAATTTGAACTGCTCTAAACCATCGGCGTATTCAGAATAGGATGGAGCCGATGAACCCCCCCCCCCCCCCCCCCCCCCACTGATTGGACTGAAGACCCTCTAAAAATCTGCACTTGCCTAAGTAAACTCGTATTGCAATTACGTCACGCGGAATGGCCTTAGTCGCCTCTCCTGGAGGGACCGCCCCCACCCACTGTTTATCAATATCTGGATAATTATGCCACATCCTATACGTCAATGTTATGATAGTTTTACATACTTTAGTACCAGCTTCACACTTACTCAGAAATGTCATTCCTTTTTTATTCGATTTTTGTGAAACTTGGCAGCCAAGCTTATTAATCATAATAGTCTATACCAATACGTTCACATCAGATTGAGATAAGCTAAACCAGTGTTTTCCAACCTTTTTTTTTAGTCATGGCAGTGCACCCTTTTCGGAATTTAAAAGTTTCGCGTCACCCCAATCCGCCTATCCCGAATCATTACCGAAGATTTGTTTTCCATTCCTCATTAACATACAAGTAGGCGTACGGGCACATCTTCGCGTTGGGGCAGACGCCTCTTGCCTGCATTTTTACCAAAATTATCTTGTTTGTATTAAGCGAACGACCAAGGCATTTTCAGATGATTCATCAATATTATAATGTAAACAATTTGATTTTACCCCAAATACATTTTTGTCATACTCTATTCCTTCCAAGTACGTTTTTGACCACACTCTCAGACTCTCTCACCCTTTCTCTTCTAGTTAGACCCTTTTGCTTCCATCCCCCATTATCTCATCTACCACTTTGCACTTATTACCATCTTCCAACAAAGTTCTGTGTTTTAGATTTGCCCAACACAGAGTATGTCGGTCGTTATGACTAACAAGTGACCATCACCTTTGTTTGGGGGTTACACTTCTCCCCCCCCCCCTCTCCCCTCTCTCTCTCTCTCTCTCTCTTTTCTCTCTCCCTCTCTCTATCTCTCTCGTTTTTATTTCACCTTTTACTCTTTCTTCACCATTCCTTATTCCTCATAATTATCCTTCTCTTTCTCTTCCAGTCTTTCTTTCTCTCGACCCCGCCGTTTTCTTACAATCGCATATCTCTAAAATAAAGTCATACATCTATTTGAAATGCAATTTCTCTTCTTCATAGTACTACCACCCCTCTCTATAATTTATACTCTCTCTCTCTCTCTCTCTCTCTCTCTCTCTCTCTCTCTCTCTCTCTATCTCGCCACCACCGTGTTTATGCCTGTCTCTTCCTCCGTCTTCTCCCGCCTCTCCCTTTCTCTCCCCCCTCTCTTCACTATCATACCGTTTTACAGCGGACTGCTGTCACGAGTATCATTTTGAGGCATGACAATAATGGCTACCATTGTCATCTCTTATTCTGTCTCGGTGAGCTAATCCAAACCGAGTTATAATTAGCATCGCCGTTGCTATTTATACTTTTTCCACTCGACAAAATTGAGAATAAAAGCTTTATATAGAGTGACATTATAAATGCACCAAGTGAGAAAAATTCGCATTGATCTGCACCGGTCGGTAGAAAATTAAAAACTAGGTGCACCGTCGTTTTTGTGTTGGGAGGGGCGGTGAATGTATTTCGGCCAATCATAATGTAGGAATGTGTTGACATTATATACTTTCCTCTCCAATATCGAAATGTAAAGCCCGTTTCATCAACCGTCTGTATAATTATGATTGAATGTATGGTTTTCATTGAATATCAATAAAAAAAAATCTCTCTCTCTCTCTCTCCCCCCCTCTCTCTCTCTCTCTCTCTTTGTTATTATAATGCGCAATTTTGTATATCTATATAGAAACTGTGGCGCATCATAATCAGTTATACTAAATTGCGCATTATAACAAAAAGTCAGCCCTTTACTTTCCGATTTTAGTCCCCGTATATGCTCCTATTAAAATAAACATTTATATAAAGCTGTATTATTTCAGTACTAATAATAATTATTAAATTATTATAGATATATATATTTTAAACTAAAAGTGTATGAACCTGAACTATTCTGGATCGATTTTTAGACCATATGGGCACCCAGAAGCGAACATTTTCACCTTTTGTACCTCAAGGGCTTTGTGGACTAAACCTCCGCCTGGCCCCTTTATAAAGCCTCCCCTGGACAACATGATATAGGGTAGAGATGCATGAGTTTTTCCACTAAAATATGATTTTCCTCCTCTTATAATTATTATAATTTAAAGGAAATAAATATTAATGTAACTGAACCCCCCCCCCCCCCTAACCATTTCACTTTTGTCCTGTTTTCGTGTACGTTAATGTATACGAATTTTATCGAATTGTTTTTACAGTTCTTATATTATCAAAATAAGCACGTTTCTCCCAGTATCATTTATTCATCTAAATTAAAATACTATAAGCCTAGAATATTAATGAATTTCGTCCTTTGAACCCCAATCTACCCGTCTGTTTCTCAGTGTGGTTCAGGGCTTGGTCCAGGCGCGTACGCAGGGGGTTTGGGGTTAACCCCCCCCCCCCCCCCCCACCTCAAAAAAAAATTATTGTAAAAAAAAAAAGAAAAAAAAAAAGGGTTTCTTTGGGTGCTAAAGGAGGGGGAATGTGTTCCTCCCTCCCCCCCCCCCCCCCCCCCCTACTCAGCGGCTGGCTGAGTCGTTGCGAAATTTTCGGCGCGATTTTCAAATTTTAAAACACCCCCCCTTGAAAAGATCCTGCATGCGTACGCCACTGGCTTGGTTCCTTGGTCACCATCCGTCATCTACCCGAACATAGTGTGTGACAATTAATATTCTTCTGCTGCAAAAGAAAGCTTTACGCATAATATACCCGAGCTGGTTATCGTGACCATGCTATCCCATTATGTGTTAAACTGAAATGCTCAAAGGTTGATGATATTAACTTTATCTAAATTACCATATTTATATTCCGTTTCAATATCACATTGTTACCTACTTCATTATCTTCAATGTTCCAACCTAATAACATGGCTCACTTATATTCAACAAGGCAGTCATTGAATTGACAAATTGTGGTCAATCCTCATATTTATACATTAGCCCAGAAATCAATCAGACATAGGGACAAGATGTATGTAATTCTTTACCTAACAACATCCGAAATATAAAATCACCAAACTCCTTTAAAAGGGCACTCAAATGTATTATCATATTACAGATGTAAGATATTATACTTACATAATTATATTCAAATCTTGATATCAGTTCTCATTATATCGAACATAAATTTAGTTCTATAAGACACTTTTCTAGACTTAACAATATACCTTTTTTCTTCTTCTTCTTGTTCTTTGTAAATAGTTCACACCCTTTAGGAGTGTCATAAATATATTACATATTTGAAAGGTGTTGTAACGATTCAAGCTCTATGCTTATGTTTCATCACCTTTGTGTGTTAATTCTTTAAACTGTATACCAGTTGCAACTTGTCTTTGATAAAACATTGTTATATTTTTTTCCATGTGAAGTCAATTCAAATCGATTGTAAAATTGAAAATGATTTGTTATATTACATTCTTTTTCATGTGATGTATAACTCCAACGAATTGTGAAATTGTGAACATGCATGCTTAAATAAATAAATGATATAGTTCTCATCCTTCCCCTCTCTTCCTCTCCCTCCTCCCCCCCACCTTCTCTCTCTCTCTCTCTTTCTTTCTCTCTCTCTCTCTCTCTCTCTCTCTCTCTCTCTCTCTCTCTCTCTCTCTCTTCAAAATCTCGCATAAGTTATACCGGTTTTCTCAAGTATATACTAGGCATTACTTAATCAGTTGTATTTAGAGGCACGATTAAAATAACCACTAACGTAAACCAAACTCTAACCCTAACCCTAACCATACCTGATCACACAGTACTGGATGCAAAATATGGTATGCAAATTAGCTATCTTAGCTACATTACGTTATGGCTATTTATAGAAGCATACCTCCACGACTGATTAAACAATGCCTACCATTTTCTAGGGAGAGCACATTCAACACAAAAGCATTTGCGATTTATGGACAGTGTTCATTGTTGCAAAGTGGACTTGAAGTACGCCATCAACGGCGTAATACAAGATAGGAGACACGGGAGTGGTATTATAATGTTGAATTACTGTCCAGTGTCCCGTCTTATAGTTATAAAGATTTGCGAATCGCAAGTCCTTTACTCAATCGCAAGTTTGCAGTCCCGTATCTCATTATGTACATAGTTGCAATAGATATCAATCGCAAATAAGTTGCGATTGATATAAACTCTTTATGTTACAGCCCCCAGAATTGAGAGTTGAGAAACCGTTTCCTTGTACAAGACATGTACTTTCATCTTCACGCAAACTAATATTCATCTATATGATAAATCTCGCCTTATTTTAGATCTCATTTTAGATCTCATTTTGCAATTAACTGAAGCCTCTCGGTTGTCATCAGACTTTTTAGTTATCAATTTTTCCCTCAAAGAATACATAATTTCTTTGAATACTTTTCATTACTATAAATGAGGATGATTGCAAGGTCTTAATTATTACTCTTTTGATAAGTCCATTAGCATGCGGTCGTGTCTCCAAAAGTGCTGACAAGCCCCCCCCCCCCCCCCCTCCCCCCCCCCCCGCCCCCGCGCCCCACATTCACCATAATTTCCAAAGTTTGAAACATCATAGACAGTCATCCCCTGTCCCCTCAAAACAAATTTCAAAAGGTTCTCATGTTTTGCCCTGGCACATGACTTGTACAAATTTCTATTTTGCAGATAATTTCCCCATAGTCAACTCCAAGCGTTACGGAATGACATTTTCAGACAATTTCCAATCTTGAATAAAGAATATTATAGATATTTTGATTAAAAGATCTACAAATTATTATGATGCATTAACTATAATTGAGGTATTTTCATAACATTGGGGTTCCCTATCAATTTATCAAAATTATGACATATTGACTTATATAGGTTTGTTACGGGATGACATGTATTTTTTTGTTATTCCATAACAAAGCTATTAAAATTCAATATTTTATGGGGGAAAAAATAATTTAATGATAGAAAATTCAACTTTTGCGTGAGTACTTCATTTAAATATCATGTAATTTTTAGATTTTTATCAAAGATAATGTCCGAAATTTTTCATATTTCTTTGTGTTTTCAAAATTAAAAATTCTCTGTCACCACATTCTCTGTTTCATCGATTTTAAGATAATACAGTTAAGTTCCATATCAAAATAAGTAAGATTAAATAATTAATGCCAGAAACTTATCGTCTGCGTTTAGTAAGTATTGATGAAGGATTAACTCATTTACTTTTCTGTTTTGAAACATATATATAAAACTGTTTATGTGATTATAAAAAATTACAATTTGAAATATTTTTAGATTATATAGACATCAATTACAACATGACTTTGTGGGCCCTTCCACTTAAAATATTGTTCATTGATAATTAATGAATAGGGAATGAATAGGGAATATTTTAAAACGATTCTTGAAGAAAGATTATCACTAAAATACGTGAATTAAAGAAGATTGTTACAATATATCATAATAATGATTTTACATTGAGATTAATTACATAACTACAGATAATGATAGGTTGTTGAATAACATTAATTGGAACAGATACGAAGATTTGTGTCACCTATTGGTCATCTTAGTAGAATATAATTAGATAATATTTTGTGATTATGTTTTTAAATAGAAGGTTTATATATACATAGCATAACAATTTGCATAATATGAAATACATTATACACAACTGAGAATTGAGCATAATGAAAATATGATATCTGGTCGTCCCTGTTTTTCAATAAACTATTAACATTGCAAGATACTTGATAAGAAAACATAAATCTTTCTATTCACAGTGAGGCTATTGTAAAACCGCGCTGTTACAACAAATAGTATAATTCGATCGCAAAGAATTTCGGGAAAAATCAATCTAAGGCGATTTCAATATAGTTTTGTCCATCACCCATTGACAAATATGTGGGAGACGCATTCCTTAATCCCAACATGATTTTTAGAAGATAGACAAAATGGTTTTGAAATTGCCTTTGATTTATCTAAATTCTTTGAGATAGCGTTATGATAACATGAGAACATTTACCAATTTTACGTCATTTTATCTAACAAATACAGTGGTGTATCCAGCATCGAGTCGTTGTACCCCCCCCCCCCCGTTTGAAATCTAATAAAATTGCAATGGTTCTTGGTTCTACAATATCCAGACTATTTGGGGCAGCAAAGCTTGGTTTAAGGGCACTTTGGTCAAGTTTGGTCATTTGTTTTTCTTCAGGAGAGTGTTAAACAAATTTGTTAGTTTTTGTTGGTAATGCACGGCCATCGTTAAATTATTCATTCTTTATACATCAAATTTTGTTCTTCTCTCATCTTCCTTTTCAGTATTGGGGATATTGTGGTTTTATTTCATTTTCTTTATTTGGTTATTTTTTGCCGGTCTCGTAGGCTGTCGGCGGTCTTTGGACTTTGTGTAACTTTGGGTTTACTAGGATGACCCCGAGACACATGAGATGTTTGCACTGCTAGCGGCGATCTGGAAGGGGGGGGGGGGCACATCACCTGGATTATTCAGTTCAGTTCAGGGGACTCGTCTCCGGGGCATATTGAAAAGAATGTAGCCCCCAAAACAACAACATCAACGAACAAAGAAGACTACAAAACAATTTATGCTGTAAAATATTCTAAAATACAAAGTAAAGGGCTACTAGGGCTATTAATTTCCATTCAATATTGAAAATCTTCTCGCTTGGTTGCTTCGGTTTGCGTCAGTTTGCTTCAACTCACAATCTGCGCAGTCTTCCAGATGTTCAGTTGGATGTTGGTGGCACACTCATTAGCCCTCCAAAAACTATAAGAAACCTTGGCGTTGTATTTGATTCTTGCATGTCGATGTATCACCATATTTCTCACATCTGTAGTATGGCTACGTTTTATTTAAGGAATATTGCAAAAGGTTTATTGACCAGTTTGCCTGTCATATTGCTGTGCGTTCTTTAGTTGTATCCCGTATCGATTATTGTAATGGGCTTCTCTCTACCATTCCCTCGACTAAATTGGATCGTGTGCAACGGCTAAAAAATTGGGCAGCCCGATTGATATTTCAGGTTTCTAGGGACCATCCATCACGGCCACTCATTACATTGGCTTCTTTTAAACAAAGAATAATTTTAAAGTTACTCTTCATTGTATTCAAATAGAATTTCAAAATATTCAATAATCAAGCTCCACAATATTGAGATACCTGTTTGAATTTATATACACTTGCCCAGTGGCGGATCCAGGGGGGGGGCGGGGCGCTCAAGGGGGCGTGCGATTTATTATATTTTAGAGGGCCCCCCAACAAAAAAAATTAGTGCTCACTACCCGCAAAATAATAAGGACGTTGATATATCTATTAAATGCTAAATTTCTGTGGTTAAAGGGAATGCAAAGACCCATCCCTGCTCAGTATCTACGGCTTCTCGAATGCCCCTTCACCATCCGCAATGACAAATTATCGCCGCCCCTGACTTGAGTAAAAAAATCGATTAGATGGGTGCGGTACAAACTTGGGTACGAATGTGCATAGCGCGGGAACCTCGAATGCATTTATGTGTGAGAAGTTTTGCGTGTGCTCTGGGTCCGCTGCAGGCCCCCCAAGCTCCGCCATTTTGTCCGGATCCATTAGAAGCCAAAATAAGCCACCTTGCATAATTCATGAGCCTTATGAATTATGCATTCTGTAGGATGCTCCCCACGAAAAGTGTACTGGAATGATGTTCACTACATGGTTAAAGACAATACGCGTATCAGCGTAATTAGAGAGGTCAAATAATCTACTGTACGGAATTATGGGTAATTTATTCATCACGCTGAGCGCTAGCAACGCAAGTGATTCAGCGAATCAGCGTGGATTATTCTGATGCGATCACCGTTAGGTGAAATACGCGCTCAAACTTGTATTATCGATCGCCAGTAAAACAGCTGGTGTACCCAGGATGCATCGGGAAATGGGAGTTCCACTCGTTTTTTTTCTTTTTTCAAATAGTTTTAATGGCGTGTATCATTCTTGTATGAATATTAACGCCAACTAAATTACACCTCTACTTATAAATATTCCAGCATAAGAGTTTCTTGAAAATCTCTTTATTGACCAAACAATGATAATAACCCTCCATTTTTCACAGATCTCAAGCTTGCTATTTAAGCTCCACCCCTCATACCCAGGATGCATCGCGATATCGCGGAGTGGACCTTCATTGAATAAGAAATACAGATATTATTTCATTTTTAGTCTATCAATAACTGGGTCTGTTTTTTTTTCATTAAACCAAACATGCTATGAGCCATATAACAACACATTCTCTGGCTATGATTATACATTTTAAATATGCTGATGTGAAGTTTCCTTATTTTAGACAAACAAATTATGTGGCACAGGGCAGAGCCGGATCCAGGGGGGGGGGGGGGGGGGGCCGGCCCCCCCCCCCCCCCCCCCCCCGGGAAGAAAAAAATGTATATTCTTTAACGTTAATTTTACCTTTTTTTGGAGATGCCCCCCCCCCCCCAAAAAAAAAAAAAAAAAAAAAAACAGTGCTCACTTCGATCAACCATTCCATATTCACTTCATTACTGCCGACATTCACTTGGATTCTCTTCACTTTTTCTTTTTGCAGCCTTTGCAGGAGCTTTAAACATATTTAGAGACCAGAGAGACCGGAAATTATGTTAATCATTTTATTCAAATGTTCTGACTTGAAGAAAAAAAAGTGAAACATTGTTTAATTTCAACATCTTGACCTAAAAGATTTCTTTTTTAAAGACGATTGAATTTAACACTGGAAATTTTGAATTGGGTTCCCACCCCCCCCCCCCCCCCACCCCCAAAGAAAAAACAACAGCAACCCAGAAGTTGTACCAGGGTTTTAGTTAGGAGGGCCATGTCCTATATAATTTGTAATTAAAAAAAAAAAAATTCTTTTTTATTAATTTTACATTGGTTATACCGTTAATTTCACTGGGAAAACCATCCCTTTCCCTTAACAATCAACACTGCCATTATACTTATATTATTACTTCTAGCAACAGAAATGCTATAATTCATAACGTTTTCACTTTCTAAATCCTTCTAATATAAACATGATAAATATAATATTGTTTACACTTTTGCAACCAGTTACATGGTCCATGTAGAAACAGCACCAGGAAGAGGATAGCAAGCCCCCCCCCCCCCCCACCCTCCCTGTTTTCTTAAGTTAGGAAGTATCAAAAACATGATTCTATTAAAATTAGTAGCTTGGATACGAAAGGCAATGATGAAATGGCAGTCTTTCTATGTCTTTCTATATTTAATGCATTTAGAGGGTTGACTTTCAAACCTTCTTACACAATACTTGAAGCAGCAATAATGTAATAATTTACAAATCCTCTAAAATACAGAAGTCCATAGAGGTAAATGAATTTCAACATGTATAATTATAATTAAAATATCATTGATTAAATCAATCTTTGATAGAGATTGAAAGATCTTTACTATCACTCAAATTTCAAGGAAAATCTTTCTGCCCAGTCCTCCTATAAGATGGTAATTTATATTGTTAAAATTATAATGTTTATTCATTGATGATTAGTTATCTTTAATGATTTGAAAGTTGACAAAATAATAAACTCATTAGCTTTATTGAATGTGGTATTCTACAAACATATAATACTAATAATAAATAAATATCATGTAAATATTCAAATTGAAACCCATCTCTAGTGTCCTCTTTCATTATATGAGGGTGGCATCTTTAAGACGTAGTCCCATGTAGATGTACCCTGCATTCATCAATACAGTTGTAGCCTAGTTTTCAGAAGAAAGGGCTGTAATGATAACCCAAGTCTGTTGAATGGAAAAATGAAATAAGATGCAGTGTATAAGAAAATCAACAATGACTAATAACATACACCCTGATACCTGCTCTGACAAAATGACGAAGGACTGAAATTCATTGGGGTTTTAGTGCACACCTAAACTATTTTTCCCTCAAGACTAGTTACTGACCACATCTTAGATTATTTCTGATGATAGGCCTGCTGGAGCTTGGATCAGACAAGGTATGAAATAAGTAATACGTGTACAATTTACTTGTATTGTGAACTTGTGCTCATAATTGATTAATACTCGGTTAAGTATGGGACATAAAATGACCCAACAACTTGGACCAGTGAATGTGCTGGAAATAATGCTACTGAAGCATACGTAATGTAGACTTATATTTCATCTATATCGACATTTATTTTTAAATCTAAATCACAATTGTGATTTTCAGTCAAGTATTCTTTTACAAGTAACGGACAATGAAAAATATTTTTGTCAGATCTATAACTTTCTGCATGATATGTGTTCTACAATAGTTTATTGGGGGTACCTACATTGTATATTAGCACACTTGCTCGTATGAAGTGTAGTAGGCCCGCATCTATCTGTTCTTTGTTTCTCTCCTGGGTTTGTAACCAGCATACCTTCATCATCCACTGTAGAGGAGCATCGTCCTACATAAGAGAAAACAATGTAGGTACTTCAATTAAAAAGTGATAATAATAGATACATATCAACCATAATACATCCTATAAACAGACTTTCATTAATCTTATTTTGTGTTCTTCTTCATTTTCATTGCTCAAGAAGTGAGAGGACCACTTACAAAAAAAAAGTAATGAGGGGTCCTGTGTATACCCTACATGTATGATCATTATTATTATTATGTAGTGCTTTGAATGTGCATTAGACATCGTTCTTCTACACACAGGACCTCCTGTAAATAAGGACAAATCTCTTTGTAGACAAAGAAAGGGAAGAACTAGAATAAAATATCACCTCCACTATACACACTTGCAACATAAACTTAGTTCCATTTCCTTTTTAGTGAATTAATAGGTGGTTGTTTAATATTTGTGTGCTAAATATCCTGAAAATTTTACCTGCATGGGACTTTCAGCTTCATCTTGCAAATATAAGAAATGTTGTAATGTCTACTCATCAGTTAACTCCTTCAAGCTCTTCATCAGTTTCAATCTGTTGGAACAAAAAGAAAACAAAATGAATATGACAATCTGAATCAAGGCGTCCCTTTCTCCTTAACAAAATAAAAATAGATCTAGCATGAAAGCTATTTTTCATGTCATGGTTGGCCTTAATTTTAATATGGTGTGGAAATCAACATTCCAATTTAATGGACCACAGTACAAATTAAAATTAAATGGAAGATTTAACTTGTGCCTCAAAAAGTGCTTTATATGGCCTAGATCTATACATATAAAGTAGTCTTAAGTAGAATTGGTTTATTAAGACAAGAAGAAGTGGACTACATAAGTAAACATAATTGTGGACTAGACTCTAGGGGTCTTCTCTTACACAAATAGATTTATCAACATGAACTGCACAATTTGGAGAAGAAAAAAAAATCTCTAAAATATTTAAAGAATTAATAAGGGTCAGGAGCGTACGCAGGGGGGGGGGGGGGGGTTAACCCCCCCCCCCCCCCCCCCTTGAGCTTTTTGGTTATTTTGATTTTTTTTTTTTAATTAAAAAAAAAAAAAAATCCTAGAGTCTAGATCTAGATCTAATGGATGACCTAAAAAAGATGACTCCCCCCAAAAACAGTCCTCATACCCCCCCCCCCCCCCCCCTGCTAATTCAGCGGCTGGCTGGGTCGTTGCGAAGTTTTTGGCCCGATTTCAAAATGTTAAACCCCCCCCCCCCTTGAAAAAAGCCTGCGTACGCCACTGATAGCAAGGGTCTAGATCCAGTAGTAGGCCTAGATCTAGGTCTAGACTCTATTAATTATAAATAATGACAACTTGACAAGCACGCTGGACCCACACAAAATCTAAATATTAAATAAACAAATCCTAGACTCTAGTGTTGATGTTTTTTAAATATTTTTTATTAATAAGTTTCAGGTTTACATCTTAATGAATAGGATTTGGAGTTGTTTGATTATCAATGGTCACAGATAATTTTGGTCTAGATCTAGGCCTAAATAAAGTTGACAAGCGCACCGCGTCCCGATGATGCAACTGAACGAACGGATGGCACTGATAATGATATTGATAAGTGTAAAGCCATCAGATTCAGAGTCCACATCTACTAAAGATTTTAACAAGAGTTAATCCACTTGGATTATCAACAAAATCATGCTTCGTAGATTATTTTAAGGTGTAACGTTAAATCTAGATTTAAATTAAATCGATGATTGGTGAATTAGATTCATGATGACGATCAAATCTGGAATAAAACAGTTTTATCTTGATGCAGATGAGCACCAAAATTCCCAGGGGTGGGCCTGCCGGAACCCCGGGGCCCTAACTGAAGTACTAGGGTGAAATGACGGCAAACCGCAGTCAAACTACTTCATGACGATGAAATTCAAAGTGCAATTTCAAGAGCAATATTTAACTAGTCTTTTCCCCCAAAATCTGTTGAGAACTGTCTCCAAATGTAACGAAATTACCGTACATCACGAAGACTATTGCAGCTTTTTCAAAATTGATGACTAAATTCACTTAATCTACTCATATTTCAATCAATTACTCACCCATTCTCAATGAACTAACTCTTCTCGGTTTGTGCGAGTGTATATTAGCGTCGTGCATAAATCTGCATAATTAAAGTGACGCAATGAGGTCAAATATATTATCCGGTTTCTTAAACGATACTATCGATAAAATACATATTCATGAGGCTCATATCCAATCAAAGAGCCGCCTCGGGGGCTTATTTTGTCTTCAAATGATCCAAAAGAGGCGGAGCCTAATCCCATTCGTGTAATGGTTTCCGCGCGTGCTGCTTTCCGTCTAGTAATTATATTTAAACGTCTTTGGTCCGCTGCATGTAAATTTGCACATTGAAGTACACGTTCGTGCGCGCGCGTATAACGTACGTAAATGTAACCACACAATCGAAATCGAGCCTGTCCGTTCCAAGCCGAGATCAAAATCAGGAAAATACTTTAAATTTTGTCACTTTCGTCACCTTTTTGTCAAATTTGTTCATGAGTAAGTATCAAGTTCATTTTTAGGGAGTGGGAATCGTCATAATTGGGTCTAATGGATATTTAACAAACTTTAGGTAGGGGGTTTCCACCCTTTGATCAAATAACATAAAAATGAGTAAATGGGACTGTTATTCAACGTGAAGTGGTACATTGCATTGGGGTTTCACATGCAGAATTGTGACAAAGTTAGCTGTGTAAGCAGGCAAGTGTAAGTGTTAAATTTACATTTTATTGTACCGTAGATCCATCTGATATATGATTTCCACTTAGAAAAGTCTTTTAAAAATAATTATCTAGATCTAAGTAGATTCTAGACAGGTAGAACTAACTTAGATCTAGAGTAAAGTACCCGGTTTTCGGCCACTTAAGACAAAATCCTATTTATTGGACTCTTTACTTCCTATTTATTATCATTTCTTGTTCAAATCATGAAGCAAATATTATTATTATTTAAACAAAAAAAGAATCCCCAAAAAAAATCACGAATTGCCATGACAATATTCATTTCAATTTTCACTGTTTTGGAGCCGGTTATCGGCCGAGCGTTTCAGTTTACGGCCGCATGTACAAAGTCAATAGGAAGCGCTCGCGCGCGCCGTGCGTTTCTGCGCTGATGTATAGCACAAGCGGGCGGAGCAGGTATCCCACGCCGGAGCTCCCGGGTGCTCGCCTGGCCGAATACAGGCACAGCAGTGATTGGAAGTTGGAGTCTGAATTAGACGGACATATCGTGTGTGCGTCGCGGTGTGCGGCTGCATTGATTTAATACATGCGATGAGATACTTTTGAGCTTGCGACCAGCACAAAATCGGGCTCTATATCTGAAAAATACTTGAAATAAAGCTCATTTTATGGTACCCATATTTCTTACATACACGCGTAAGAAACTCGATTTTTCAGATTTGGGTAGCGGGACCGCCGATTACATCGCTAAAATGTGATATTTTAGGATATATTTTTCATTGCAAATGTGGTTCTTCAGTGACACTGGCATGGTATGGTATGTGTGGGATATGTGTTATGCTATTATGCGATGTATTTTAAAGTGATTTTACCATGTATCCAACCAATTGGCCGAAAACCGGAGCTGACCGATTACCGGGTACTTTACTCTAGAAATAGAAGTAGAAGTCTACCTTTCATAAATGAAGAAATTGGGTAGACTCCAGTCCAACAACAGAATTATTGTCATTGAATTGAGTGACAGTCATTGGTGATTGACATGGACTCTGAAGGAGTTCTGTCTGTGGATGTCGAGCTGACATATATATCTTGCTCTGTCTAGCCTTAAGGACTAGACTTCTAGGGATGATATAAAATATGATATTGATATCACCCAGCCATCAATTTGGCAGGTATGCATTTTCGCGGATGATCCTTAATATAAACGATCTGCGCGTTCGCGATCTGAAAAATGTATTCCGTGATGATGCTCCATGATGCATTTCTCATTGACGCAGCACAGTGACTTTCACGTTATGACCGATAAATCCGGACAACCTGTAAAAGTAGACTGTGAACTGGGGGTATTTTGATACCCGGAATCCACATTGTCACCACGGATCGAGAACCCTACACCCGCAGAGCGCCAAAGAAAAAAAATGTGGACGATCCTTGTTTATGCAGCGATCCTCATTCTCGGTCCAGCGCCCCTACCATTCATTTTGCATTCCCATTCTTGTCAAACCTTGCAAACTAGCTTTAGAGTTTGCTTGTAGCTAGTGGACTCTTCTGGCTACTTATACAAAGTAAAAATCGCTTCACAATTCTTAAAGATGAAAGGAAGTTCTGATGTTTGCTTACATTTCTCATCTTAAGGACGTTTATAATAATAATAATGCTAAGATATTTCTATACCGCAAATTGCATAATGCCTCTAAGCGGTTTAGAAGGAAAATGGAAAATAATTGATAACTAAAAAGGAATAGAATTTGCATTACAATTTACATCAAATCAATTAACATTGAAAATATTACATACATAATTTCAAATCAATTACAACCAAAATACAAATAGTTCATAAATTAATAGTATCCTACGGACACCAACAAATTACAAAAAGCAAAAGGTCAGAGGGCTATTCAGGAACAAGAATTGAAGAGATGTGTTTATACGATCATCCTATAAGGCAGTGATTTGTTATATGTAAGTCGATGTACCTTCGATTTACATGCGTTCCTCAATTCTTTAGAAGGATCGAAGGTAAGCACGATCGTCGCATGTAAGATCATCGTTATATAATACAGGGTCTCATAATGAAACTCCACTCACCTCTGATTAATTTGCACTTCACAATTATTCAAGATGACAAGAAGTTAAGATGATCGCTAGATAAAGAAGGGTCTTATCATGAAACTCGAATCACATCTGAATCATTTGCAATTCAAAAATCCTAAAGAACACCTAGACTGTAAGAAGTAGCGATTTTTTTTAGATATGGAAGGTTTAACTCATAAAATTGGACCCGCCTTCGATTTATTAACGATTCAAAATTCTTCAAGATGGCCCTATGAAGTTGCAAAGTTTATAAAGAAGGGTGTCATCATAAAAATCACTAACCTTTGATTCATTTGCGTTTTGAAAATTCATGAAAGTTAGACATGAAAAGAAGTTCCAATATTCGCTAGATAAAGTATACACTTCAGGTACACTTACATGTAGATCATGCACTAGTGTCATGCTTTCAACAAGATACATCTCTGTAGCTAAAAGAATAGGTCTGGTACACACTGACTCACCCCCCCCCCCCCCATGTTTTTCACCCAGGGCTCCTGAAGTATTCAAATTTAAACATGGATGTTGTGTAGCCTTCACAGTCTAATTTATATCTTGGTTTGGACCAATGAACAACAGGTTTGTATGTGGCCTTCCTTTAAGGACACATTTGAAGAAAAAGTTAGATCACAACTCCATAGAAATCTACTCTCTACTTATCACAACTGTTAATAATTACATGGATGAGGTATGACAGCATCTGAGACAAACCTTATCAAGAATAATCATGATTCTTAATATTATAATTCTCAGAATCCTGACAAGACATGGCCAATAAGGACAGTCGTGAGCAGCAGGACGCAGGAAGCAAGCGAGACGAGTCTCTGTCTCCCCTCCAACTCCCTGCAATCACAGGAGAAGAGAAGGATGTTGCTACCGCAGCTCACAGCCACTTTGAGGCGGGAAACTACAATGGCTGCGTGGAGCAGGTCCGTAAGCTGGCTAACATGCGTCCCACAGATCCTAAGGTGCAGCACAATCTTGCAGTGGCACTCTTCTACCAGTCGGGATGTAGAAAGGTGGATGAGTATAGACGCAGCCTTGGCAACGTTTGCAGTCAGGTTAGTTTAAAACAATTATGAGCTCTTTTTGTGGAGCATCCGAGCATGTTAAATGATAATGAAAGAAATTGGGATGGGTGGGTGTTGGTGTTAAGCGGTAGACCTCTTTTGAGTGTAGCATTGAAACAAAATTATGATTATTCAGTCCCTCTTGCAGTTTTTATCTATTATCTCACAATATAAATATGTTTTTAACTTTCTTCTTTCCACTCTAAAATATACATTTTTGTTAATGCGGATCAAATTCTAAGAATTCAATGCTCTGTACCTTCATTGATAGCTTGAAAGTCATAATGTTTGGGTAAGGTAAAATTGTGAATTATTGTTATTTTTTGTGATGAAGAAAAACTTATAATGAGTTTAGTGTATAATGTTTAATGTGATGGATTTCACACCATTCAAAAAGGGATATGAAACCGATTCGGGGAACTAGATGCCTTTGTTTGTAAATACACAGGATAGGGGTTTATGAACAATCAAAGAAACCAGACTTTTAAATTGAAAACCCCCCGGAGCATGGACGGCATTTGTTTCCTCTTGATACGCCGAACATACCGCGGTGTACATGTATGCAGCTTGAAATACAATGGCGTCTTATTTGTTTACAAGCTACAGATTCCTTTATTTCTTCATCGCTGCATTTTTTTCATTAAAATAATACCATCTTGGATTTAGAGAGTGAGGCAATAGATCAAACATTAAGCCTGACAGTAGTGAGTAAGAGAATTGAATGAAAAGAAGATGACAAAACAGGCACTGAAAATGTGTGAGATGTCATGGGACATCGTCTGCTTGTGCAAATCATGTCTACACTGTGATGTCACACATCTCAAGTGTTCAGAGAGCTCTTCAGGTGCTATGCCGGGGCCTTATTTAAGCGTTTTGTAATTGATAATAATCATTACTTCGAATGTTTCCAAGCATTGAATTTCGATAAAATTGTCAATCAAAGTTTCACCTTTGCAATAACAGAAATAAAGTTATTTTCTGAGAAGCAAAAGTAATAATAAAATAATAATAATATTATTTGAGAAAGCGATATGTTACAAAGGTTAACAATGCAATAGGTGGATTTTTCCATGCAATATGCACACATATCTCTCATAACATGCGTACTTTTTTTTCTTTCTTCTTTTTTTGAAGGTACATGTTGATCTAGAGCAGATTGATTCTCTCGGGGATGCAGATCAAGCCATCTTCTTTTTCAATAATGCTGTATTACTCCATCATCTACGACAGCATCATCAGGCAATCCGTGTCTTAGAGAAACTCTTCCAAGTTATTGAGCCTTTAGGTGAGTCTAAACCTTAATTGTCAAAATTAGCAATTTATAATAAAAAAAGGAAAGAAAGAGGATTTGTCTGCATTGACATTTGCTGTGGTAGCACTTTCTCCAGGTTTCATTTTGTCAAAAGTACAGGGTGAAAATTGTGTTTGCAATTGGGTTTGAGATTAAGGTTAGGGTTTAGGTTATCGTTAAATATAGTGTTTAATCTAGGGTTGGAGTTAGTAATTTGGTTTTTGTACGAGTATGGCTATGGAACAATTGCATTTAGAGCATGTGTTGTACAATTGATATTATGTGATAGGCTTATATGTAAACTCATAAGCCTTCTCATGAGACAGAGTTTCCAACTTTCCTTGTCCCTCCCTTGGATAATAGATTGCAGGGTTGCTCAAATGTTATATTACAATGTCTCATCTCCCCCCTCTTATTCTTTCTTTTCCCTTCCCATGATCCCCATTACTTACTTATGTCTATCTCTCTCTTTTTCTCTTTTGTTTGAGATCACGTTGTTATTTCTATCACCTTTTCTGTTCTGTCAGTATTTACGTTGTCTATCTTTTATCCTCTGTGCTTTTGATTGTACTCTGAACAGAAGAGTGGGTAGCTGTGCGTATCTTGCTGCTCTTGATTGAGAGTTACCTGATCACTCATCAGCCTGACAAGGCTCTAGCTACCCTAGTCTACCTGGAGAAGCTCATGCAGACCAGTGAGGCCAAAAAGGAGGCTGCAGACAAGGTCAGAATTTCATATAATAATAATGATAATAATACTCAGTTTTTATATAGCGCTTATTAGAATCACTAACGATTTCCAAACTTGGAGATTATTACCCCGGCTTTAGCTGTGCTGCCATTGGGGCGCTCTAGCATTTCAAAGAATTAATTCCTGCCAGGTACCCATTTACATTACCTGGGTTGAGTGTGGCAAATATAGATCAATGTCTTGCCAAAGGACATTGGTGCTGTGGCGGGTCTCGAGCCGCGGACCTTGTGATCGACAGTCCGGCGACTTAACCACTCAACCACGACACCTCTACATATCCAATGATGATGTTTGTATGATGGTGTTGATGATGATGATGGTGTTGATGATGGTGGTGATGGTAATAGTGGTAATGATGGTGATGATGGCGATGTGAGGGGTAGTGGTTGTTGTGATGATACTGTTTCTGATATTGGTGATGGTGGTGGTGATGATGGTAGTGAGTATAGTTGTGGTTGGGGTGTTGATGGTGGTGATGATGATCATGACAGTAGTTGTGATGATGTTGGTGACGATGATGGTATTGGTAACATATATTATAATATGTTCATTTTACCTGAATACTAGGAAAACAAGTGTACATGTATGCTTTGAATAAGCAACCAGTGAACATATAATGCCTTCCCAAAGGGCACTGGACCCACTAGTACATAGTGTTGGGTTCAACCACCACCTTCTACTTCTACTTCTACGACGATACTCAGCAGGATCAATAAGTCAGGATGTATAGTGCTGAGGAATAAACTATCTAGTTCTTGGTCTAGATGCTGGGTGGAAGCGCTCCCTTGAAGCCCTACAGTGAAGTAGCGTCAAGGGTGATCTTTGAAAGTGCATTCCACGCAGTTACTGTCCGAGGGAAAAATGAGTTGTGATGATTATGAGGAGGATGAAGATGATTGTGATGATGATTATGAAGAGGATGTTTACAGGGTAGTGGTGGTCATTTTACGTGACAGCTAAAAAAGCAATAAATGCTTGTAAGTAAGCAACCAGAAGACCGACGGCTTTAGGTCCTCTGAGGGACCTGGTAATGAGGGTTGATGCCTTACCAATGGGCACTAGCACATCGACTTGGTTTTGAACCCGGGTCACTGGATTACGAGACCACTGCTCTACCGACTGAGCTATAGCTTGTGATGATGATGGTGGAAGTGAGGTTCATTATCTGTTTAAAATCATTTTTTAAGGTTGATTATTTCTATATTTTTTAATTATTTGATTTATACAAAATTTAGAAATATAGAATAGGTTTTTTGTCAGTTTCTCTTCAAATGCAGGTATATAAACTTCTTTTATATTTGTTCATTATAGGGGAAAGACAGCAAGGATGACGAGCACAGACCTGTTGATACAGAGAAAGTGAAGGCCAAAATTCATCAGGTAATTAATTATCCAATGTTTAATGTATTTAGTAACCTACATGCAAATAGTGATGATCAGGGCTCTTACTATGTGAACTTATAGCAGTAAAAATTGAATGGAAAAGCCAGCAACCAGAAATTGCAGGGGGTGGGGTCTGGGGGCTGTGTAGGGTCTAGGGACAGCACCCCCAAAGGGGAGAGGAAGTGGTAGGCACAGTTTCCTGAAGCTGTAGGGGATTACTGTAATGGGTTCAAAATGATCTTGGGAAGGAAAAGTTTATTAATCATAGCTTATTTAAAACCTTGAGTTTAATGTATTTTGTGGATTACAACGTTAAAATCTTGGGTTGGAAGTATATGCCACAAAATGCTAGCTCTGGAAAAAATAGTCAACAATAGACAACAAAAATTTATCATAATGGAGAAAAATAGGTAGAAATATACATAGCTGATTTTTCACTTCATAGTAATTTGATGTTGGAGTAATCAACGTTCTATTACAGAATGATAAACTCTGTTGGTATGACATTTTTTGGGGGTATTGGTATGTGGAAAATTTTATACAACAAATTACGACTTCCTATCAATAGTATTATTTTGACTCACACACACACACATATTTGTTAAGACGGCATGCATCATCGCACAGACAAACCAAATATATTTATCAGTAAAAACAAATCTTGATATATGCTGCTTGTAAGTATCGGCTTGCAAGCCTACTGTAAATCTTGATATGCATGCAACAGGTACTTTGGAAGCTGCAGTTAGCTAAGCGATTGTGTGAGCTAAACCACTTTAGTGGTATACCCATAGTAGCTGCATCAAAGATATTAAGTGAAGATGGAGCTGAAAGGACTAATGATTGTGTATAGGTTTTTATATTTCCTTGATTTTCCACTTCCCTTAAAGAAATATTTTTAATCTGTTTGAAATTTTGATTCGCTTTTACCCCCTAAATTTTGAAAAGTATCTTCCAATCATCTGTTTCTTTATCATACTCCCTTTGTCTTTCCAGTTCAAAACCAAGTGCTACCTTCAACTGAAACATCTCAAGTTCTGTAAGAGGGAGATCAAGTCCGTCAAGACTGTCATGAATTCAAATGGAGCAGTAAGTCATCACTAACTAATTCTATTTTCAAGTTTGGTACATGTATTGAACTTAATTCTATATAAACCAGTTTAGTGTATTCTCTCCAACATGTTGGAGGCACAGACCTGTCATAAAATGTATTTATGGTTCTACTGTTGATGTAATTGAATGCGGGATCCTTTCAAATCAATTGACTCGCATGTGATAAAGATTGTAGATATAACTTTATTTATAGTCATGGGTATAGCTTTAAGGCTTGTAATTGTTATATAATTTAAGAAATATACATTCCAGATCATTCCAAGGTACTGTTTAGTCAAATATTACTCTTTTTACCATTTCCCTTTGTCAAGTATTATTTAAGACTAATAACATGTTGTACGCCTGAATAATCTTCATTATATATTATTTTACAACGAAAGCAAAGTAATAATGTCCATGATGTAAGCATTTTGTATTATCCTCGATGTCATTCATTTCTGTCAAGCAGCAGTCGCCTATTACGCTCTTCCTGAAGGCCAACTTTGAGTTTGAGAGGCAGAACAACCGCAAGGCCATCAAGCTTCTGAACAGCTCTCCTGAGGGCCTGGATTATAATCAGATGGGCCAATGCATCCCTGTCATGTACTATAATAACCTGGTCTCTATTCACTATGCCATGCACAAGTACCACTTGGGAGCACACTATGCCAGGAGGGCTCTGCAGGAGAATGCCACTGCTGTCAAGGAGCTGCCAAAGAAGTCTGGTAAGGGTCCACCTTTCCTTTCTTTTTCTTTTCTATTCTCCTCTCAACTCCTCTCATTTTTCCTTTTCTTTTTTTCCCCTCTGTAAAAGGGGTACGGTACTCGTTGGCAAAGTTGTATAATGTACTTGTATAATTTTGTTTATTTTGAATGAAATGAGTTTATTTTATATAAAGGCAGCGAACCATTTAATATGCCAATCAGAGCTCTCAGTGAGAGTCTACTGACTCAGAATATTAACAAATTTATAATTTATTAACAAAACTGTCTTGTAAAGCTGTTCTTCATGTCTTGCTTGATACAAAGACAAATTCAGTTGCTGCTCATAAAGCATCCAATATGGACATATAACACTGCATTACTAGGCTGCTGGAGATGATATAACACTTGTTTCAATGTCATAACTGCTAGCCTACCTTTGTAGGTTTGCAGTATGATTCAGTTTTTGTCATCTGAGCATTGAGTTTAATTATAACGTTTCCATCGCTATTGCCTCATCATCTTTCAGGTCGAGCAATCCAGACTCTGGGTATGAACCACCATCATGAGCTTCTCTATAACACTGGGATCGTTCTACTGCATGCGGGGCGCCCTCTAGCAGCCTTTGACTGTCTAGTGGAAGCAGTGCAGGTCTTTCCTACCAACCCCAGACTCTGGTTGAGACTAGCCGAGTGCTGCATCGCTGCCAACAAGACATTGGTAAGAATGCAGTTCTTCATTGAGTATTTACTAATAATAGACTCTTAAAGTGACTCCGTAACATTGCCTCAGATTCTGAAACAAAGTCCTGGATTTAGCTCATGCTGCAATCATAATTATAAACATTTAGGTCAGTCAGGAGCCCCATGACTTTTACAAGCGAATCGCCCATCTGATTATCAAGGTATTTATGATTGGAAAATGAAATTTCATTTTTCATTTTCCTAATGGTTTTTATAACACTACAGACTATTGGGGAAAATGAGTATGGTAAAACCGGGCACTCCAAGATTTTTACTTTTTTGAAGCACTTCATGATCATTTTGAAGCGCAATTTTTTTAGGGCTTCAATATTACACCATACCACAGAAACTGATAACACTTAAGGCCGTGCATTTCAGATTTAACATTGTTAAACGATGCCTTTAACATCCCTCTCAAGTAGTTATGGAATGGGCATGGTAAAAGTGTAAATTTGATATAAGAGATATAATATATATTTAGCTGTCAAATAGAAGAATATCGAGGCAACTAAGTTGCCCAAATGTTGAGGTATTCGGGTGTATATTGTAGATTGAAAAATGTCTAATATGATTTGAGGTGGACCTTATCTAAGACAATTGGGTTTGTTAGGGTAACCATTGAGCTTCTCATGTCATCGTGAATGATCTTTGTTTGTATCTTAACAGAGTGAAGGAGAGAGTAAAGGTGGCAGCAAGCAGAGCATTGTCCATAGCACCATAGGAACGGGATCCCATCGCAAGTTTATCCTATCCCCTGGAGGGCTGGATACCAACTATGGGTAAGTGGGTATGATGTGATTTCATAGTTTAGAGAAGAAAAGACCTTCTAAAAGCAGTAATTTTGTCCTTTGGCAGTACATTAATCTATGTTTGCCACTCTCCACCCAAGTGTAGAAATTGAGTACCAGATGATGATGATGATGATGATGATGATGATGATGATGATGATGATGATGATTCACAGCATTTGTATGGCGCCATATATCTGTTTAAAAAAACATTCAAAGGCGCAAGCTCCTCCAATAAAGTTAGCATTTAAATGTCTGAATACTGTGAGCACTGTAGCCGAGCTAAACCTAGGATGATTATGGAACACCTTGTGCACTGCACATAGGGGATTGAACCACTATACCAGAGGCCAATTTTCCTGTTGCATAAAAAGTGTGCCCTTTTTTTACCAACAGGCATATTATTGATCAATGAATGACTTTACCATTTCTTTTCATCATTTGCCATCCCACCCTTCCAGGACTGATATCCAGCCAGCAGCCATGCCTGTAGCCTCCCTAGAGTTTGCCTCACTATGCCTGAGTAACGCCCTCTCTCTCCTACCAGAGAAACCTGGTAGTGTCCCTACCACGCCCATCTCATCCCAGAACAGTGTCAGTAGTGAGGCATCCGACGCAGCAAGGTAGTCACAATTTGATCAGAACTCACTAGACCTTGGACTAATATTTTAATATTGGATACGCAGAAACCCACAGCATGAGAAACAGAAAAAAGTTTAACGATGATGATGATGATGATGATGATTTCAGTAATTACCTTAAAGTTCAACCTCCCATAAGAATTGAATGGTTGGCCTTTAATCAATGTATCCTAAGTATTAAAGGGTTAGTTGAGTTCTGTTGCAGAGGGCGCTACACAAAATAATTTTGTTGTGATATAATGAAAAAAGTGAGTCTCAAATTTGAAAGAACATAATATTTAAATAACAAAATCATCTTTGTTTGATCAAAATCGGTTCAGAGACGGCTGAAATATAACAATTTCTAATACTTGTGTACCACCACAAATATTAGATATTTTGAAAAATTTGACAAAACCGTTGAAAAAAACAAAATAACGCCTTTTACGTTGTATTTCAGCCAATGCCGATGTTGGCATTTTGTTGTTGCTTATATTACCCACAATTAGCCGGCTCATGTATTGTTATTTTTAATTACATAATTAATTAACGGTCACCATGTTTTTTTGAAAGTGGAGCTGATTTGGTATGATTGTATTGGCTAAATTTCACACATTTTGGGGTCTAAAATTACCTTTATAGCAGTTTTAGGTTTTAAAAGGGCACTATAAATGTCATAGATAAGAATAAGAGCAATAACCATGCACTTTGAAGGCATTTGCAGTCTGAAAACAGAACTCAACTATCCCTTTAAGTATGTCATAAGTCATAACACCTGTAATATATTTGCATTGATATGCTTGTAAACGTTTTCATTATTCTTTATGCAGTAATGTTTGTCTTTATAGCTATCTGTAAGAGCTTTGTGTAGGTGATTAAGCTGTGTCTTATTGCAAGATTTAGATTTTGATGGTATTACATTACTCCAAAATCACTCAAATTGTTTATTTGAATCTGAATATTAAAGTAATCCTTGCTGTAGGCAGACAGTTGACCTTTTGGGTAAAGCACCATTCAAAATTATACACAATTATAAATCATATATCTTACAAGTTAAAGATAAGTTTGAGTTCTGGTAAATAAATTCTAAATAAAGACAACCAATCTACTGCAGGATAAACAATCCAGAA
This sequence comes from Strongylocentrotus droebachiensis, assembly GCA_035222895.1. NCBI lineage: Eukaryota > Metazoa > Echinodermata > Echinoidea > Camarodonta > Strongylocentrotidae > Strongylocentrotus > Strongylocentrotus droebachiensis. Next base: position 2,190 of record JAVYIG010003764.1, on the reverse strand, counting down.
TAAATCATAGCAATTATCTCTCAAAATACAATTCCCATACCAGAGCTCAATATTAGCTTTAATTCTATTCTACAAGTTCAGAAATAACACCATGATTTCTGAATTGCGACTGTATATGTGGTGTTCCTTTATATTGTACTGAGTCAAAATGGTAAACTAAATTTTATGCCATTATTTTTGTTTTCAGTAAGCTGACCGGTCCTCCTACCATCCCTGCTCCGCCCATCCCTGCTCCGCCCGGCCCCCCTCTCAAGCTCACAGAGGTGTCTAACCTGCGCTGCTCAGTGATGGCTGCCACCGCCTATGTGAGTCTCTCTCTAGGTGATGATGTCACAGCACTAGAGCATGCCAGGTCATTGCTGGGTCAGCCCAAGCTGTCGGGATCATTACAGTAAGTCAAACTCAGGAGTATCCAGTTGCTATGATATTTACAGTCCTATGTGAACAGATTTTTCTTTCTGTTTGTCCATTTATATTCAAATTATAATAGATTTAGCCACAGTTCTACCACCTTGATTTTTATTTGAAATTGTCAAGTAGTGCCTTTAATACATTTAAGACTTCTCTACATAGAGAATGTTCCTACAGCACTTGAGTGGTTCTCTTGTTGATATTTATAATGCATTTTGGAGAGATCTGCAGCAGAGCTTTACACAATGTGTCCCAGAAAAAACAAAACCGAGAATTAATTTTAATAATAATTGTGGTTAATTTATGATAAAACATCAATAATTCTTGGCTATGTTTTTTCTGAGACACACTGTATTTTGTTTTTCATAACATTTGCAATTTCCTTTTCAAAAAATAAAAATCAACATGAAGCTTGCAGTAATGACGAGTATAACATAAAAGCCCACATTTCAAAGAGTGAGTGATATATGTATGGTTATCTTCTGGAGAATGTTGCAGAACTATTCTACCGTTATACTGACTATGCCAATACCACTTCTAATGAAAATGTACATTTCTTGCTAGGTTCCTGGCTCGTATGTATGCTGCGGAGGCTCTGCTGAAGCATGACCAGATAGGAGAGGCTATCCAACTACTCAACCCTGAGACTGTATGCGATGTGTCTGTGATCATTACACCCACTCCAGACTTTGGTAAGAATGCTAGCTATCAAAGGGTTAAGCAATTTTTGAATTCATCCTAACCAAACATGGTCACTAGGGAGAACATATAATGTAATGAGAGCCAAAAGGCATTACCTCAAATAACCTTATGTAGAGTCAATGTCCTTCTAGCTTTCAATAGACCCCCCCCCCCCCCCCCCCCTCCCAGTGAATCAAAGAAGAGTCTACCTAATCATACTTTTCTAAGCAAAAGTACTTTTGAGCTTTGTTTTCTTCCAATTTCCCCTATGGCCCTTCTCTCTTTTCCAAAGAGATGTTGGTGCTCGTAATATAACTACAACATGCCAAATTGCATTATATAGTTTTGCAAGCTCAATGAAATTTGATTTCAAGCACTCTACTTGCATTACTCCCTTTATTGTACAGCTTATTCCCTGTGATATGTGTGGTTTAATACATGTCTTGTATGATATTTTATTATGCCTCCGTTACAAAGTATCTGGAGACATAATGTTTTCGGGTTGGCCGTTATCTCAAGAACCCATTGATGGATTCCTGCCAAACTTGGGTCATGTATGTATCTTGGTGAGCCAATAAACTGATTTCATTAGAACCGATTGACGGATTAACATCAAACTCAAGACATGCATGTATCATGCAGAGCCAATGAACCAAGTAGATTTGGGGGTCATGAAGTCAAAGGTCATATAGCTTGTGAACGCATTCTCATTAGAAATGACGGATGGATTGCTATCACACTTAGGACATGTACAGTATGTATCTTGCAAAGCCAATGAACTGATTAGATTTTAGGGTCATGAGGTCAGAGATAAAAGGGTCATACATGTATATGAAAAATAGCTTGTAATCACAATATTCTGAGAACCTCTTTAAGACCGTCAATACTACTGGGCCAGAAGGGATTAGACCACACAGCGAGGTCACTGACAGGTGGCTATCTCATTAACTCAGCTCTCAATTAACATAAGAAAAAGAGGATCATGGGGGACCGACAGGCACCGATTGGGGAAGTTTTCTATATAGAGGAGCAAGTAGCTACAAGTAGGACAGTCGGGCTTTAATGGATTACAATTAAACTTGAATTTGAAAATTGCTT